>OZ018387.1:56154349-56537117 GCA_963969525.1 Ontholestes murinus
GTTTTACTGACCGTCTAATGATGTATAGATCGCCAAAATTGGGTACTTGCTATAGGTTAATTTTTTTGTCCGTTTATTTTTTTAAATATGAAAAAACATATTTTAATAGTAATTTGTGTGTTGAATATTTTGATTATTGTTGTTCAATAAAATTTGTTGAAAAAAGCCTTTATAATTATGCATAAGCCCAATAGTCTAGGGAAAATAGTATGATACCGGTGTGTTTAATGAAAATATTTTGGTTTAAAAATCACTTAATTACTTAATTCTACCGTTCAAACAACACATTGTTTGCTGTTTCATATAAATTAATTTTGAAAAATGAAAAATTTATTAGTGGTAACTAAAATATTTGTAATTCTACAAATGTAGGTTAATCAAAGTTATTCCTCCACAATCCCTCAAATGAGCTCCTTTTTGAACACACCCAGATTATTCCTATATCCCAACGTATACATAGCCTTAGTTGTAAATTCGTCAGCAATCCTTTTAATGTAACCCAGACAGTTAAGCTAGCTAGCAAAAATATTTATTTTTATACATAATTAGAGTCAAAATAGGGCAGAAAGACCGATGGTCGATAGCCCAAACGGACAGACTAACACATTAAATATCATTTGTAAATATTTTTAATTTTGTATATATTCATGTTCGAATAAAGATGTTATTCTCTCTCTCAAAGTTATTGAGTATAATTTTATCATATTCAAAGGCAAAAATGTGTTGTAAGTTATGAATTAAAAAAACAACTTGCAGTTACATGGTTTTACCAGCCTCAAACTGGAAGTGGATCACACAATCATTACAAAAGTATAGGAGAAAGAACATAGCTGAAGGAATAAGCAAAATTCTCGTTTAAGCGCAGAGACATAACAATGATGTGCATAAAGATTCTACTTAGAGACATGCCCACCGTCTCTATCCAATATATTTAGATCATTGTCCAAAGGTAGGTGAGCTAGATCGTACATCAAAAATCACGTGCACTGAAAAATACTTCGGAAATTCTACAACTACAATGAGTAATAAAACAGACAAGCAAGACAAGTATGAGTAGGGCTAGGAAGAATATGAAATACCATTGAAATTCTTAGTATTAACCGAACTACAAAGTTGATTATAAAGAAAATTTTAAAAATATAAAAAATAGACAAGTTAATTGATTTAATTATGATTTTTTTTTAAATTTAGATGTTGGGTCCATAATTAGTTTTAGTGCACTTCCTTACACAATAAAGAGTAAGTAATGAAATTTACCGAAACCCGGTACAGATAAAGACCGAACAGGAATTAAAAGGAATTTTATCTGACGACTGATAGAATTTATTAGTGTGGAGATATGAATGTAAAATTTTATCAGTATCAGGAAAATATCATGCTTTTTTGAGAAATTCCTAGAGATAGGTGGCCTAGGTTATTAAAGTGATTCTGAATTCACACCATCATATACTGAAAACTCATATTGGTATATGTATAAATGACAAGCTGAGCTTCTTATTTTTGAAGTCTTTCTTTGTTGGATAATTCTATATCTGAGCCACTAGTCCATCTGTCCAACGTAAACGCCATCATATCTGCCACGTGGTAAAGAGTAGACAACATTGCATCTTTGATTGTCAAGAATTAAAACATGATTGAAACACTATAGCAATAAGCTATTGATAATGGGTTGCATAGTACCCGAAACATAAATCTGACGAAATAAAAATTAATTGTGAAGAAAGTGGTAAACATACCTTCAAGTAACTCAAAAACAAATTTCTATATGTCAAGATATAGCGGAAAAATGACTGTAGTCGTTCTTCTCGATTACATTAAGATTACATTAAAGCGTTCGATACTGTTACTCACACAACGTTAGAGAAAATTCATGGTTTCATAGGACTGAATGACTTTGCAATTTCACTTATTATTATCTATTTATCAAATCGTAAACAATGTGTGCAAGTGGATAATCTGACATCTGATTTAATAAACATTATTCGAGATATTCCACAAGGGTCGATCCTTGGACCACTTCTTTTCACAATATACTCTTCACGTATACTGAACCAGCTAAAATTTTGTAAAGGGCATACGTGTGCAGATGACACGCAACTCTATTACTCCTTTTTGCCAGATGCACTTGCCAACAGTGAACAATGCATTAATGGTGATCTTCATAATAAACCCCGCAAAATCTTGTTTCCTGGTGTTTAGAAAAAATAAATTATGCAATATTATCGGCACTCAAGTAACTTTACATTTAAATGGAGTAAGTATACCCTACAGACAGCAAGTTAATAATTTGGGTGTAGCAATGGATAACACGTTCCAGTACAAACAACTAATAAATAGATTTATATCTGCCGCTTATATGAATATAAGAAACCTATATCCTCAAGGTCTTTTCTAACCAAATCCACCAAAATCACTTCATGCGAGTCGCTTGTACTCTCTCACTTTAGCTATTGCTCAACCTTATACCATCCAGCTAATGACAAGGATACACATATTCGGTATCAAAGAGTTCAGAATACGCGCCTACGTTTTATATTTGGTACTCCGAAATTTGACAGGATTAGTCATAAACTTCTTGATGCTGGTTGGAATGATATGGAAAATATAAGGATTATTAAAGCGTTGTGTCTTTATCATAAAATTATACATAGTATGAAACCATCCTACCTCTACAATAAAATTACGTTTATGAATGGCGTCCACAATATTAATACTAGATTTAGAGGGCGTATTTCACCACCAAAGCACACTACCTCTTTGTATGAACGATCATTCTCTTTTCATATCTATAAATCTTATAACACGTTACCTGATGTATTCACTCGTTTGAATTTGGCCATGTTTAAATTTGCTATTAAGAACAAGTTTACGCACGATTACTTAAGTTAGTTAGTTAGTAAGGAATGAATCATTAAGTACCTCTAAGTAACATTATGCATTTTTGACACCCAGTTGTTTTTCTGTAAAATATTTGTTATTGCATAACTTCATTGTTTTTTGTCTTTGTTCATATTGAAGGTTTTGATAGTAGAACAGCTGAATCCCACCTTATGATTCTCAATAATTAATTTTGTCCCATTATATATACATCTAACATGAGAGAGAATACAGTCAATTATTATTATTATTATTATTATTAAAAATGATATGAATTATATTTTTCAACTTAAAAACAAAACAGCAAGTAGTTTAAACATCTGCACATTTATGGTTTATTATAATATAGGGTCGCCGATATGAATGGAAACGGTCGATTATCTCCTAAAGTAAGATAACTAGCGAAAAATATTAATATACAGATATTAAGATACAAAAGTTTTAGATTTTTAAAAATATATTATAATAAAGACAAATTAAGTATAAAGAATCAGTAAAAAGGTCAGTTCGAAACAAACTTGCTTTTTTTAATGGTACACCCTGTATATTATTTCAAATTTATCTCGAAATTATAAACAAAATTCGTATAGAACATCATTAAGCCAAACTTTGCCAGCTTAGAAATATCATTTTTTGAAAATCATTTTATTTTTTGATAAATTATTCAAAAATAGTCATTAAGTTTCCTTTTAAAGTTTCCATCTCCATAACAACGCTGTCTCATTAAGAACAAAACTAAATTTAGTTTGAATAATTTTCGCGCAAAAGGGTTCGTTTAAGTGAAACCGACCTGATTATATTATTAATGATCCTAGGATATGGCAATAGAAGACGAAGTAGTGAATATATTTCATGAACTGCATCCCGATCGAGAACTTATTTTTAAATCAGCAGTTTCAAAAATATTACACCGTTTTCATGAAATTGGAGCTGAGATCTACCAAAACGTAGAAGACGAGTAAGCGTTACAAAAGAAGAAAATTCTTTGAATATTACGATATAGATATAGTGAAAAATCCAATGAATTCGATAAAACAGAGGGCTCTAAATCATAACATAAGTCGATATTCCATTCTAAAATTCGGGAAAAATTCTATCCATATAAAATTAATTTGATACAAAAATTAAATGAAGACAATTTTGATCGTAGAATCGAGTTCTGCAAACTTATTATGAACAAATTAAACCAAAATGCCAACCTTGTAACCCACATATTGTTTTACGAAAAATCTACATTTTGTGTAAACAGGCACGTAAACCGATATAAGTGTAGGTATTGGTCAGGCAAAAATCCTTATTGGATGGAGGAAGTTCACACCCAACGAACACAAAAAGTAAATTTTATAAATGGAAAATTGGCCGCTGAAGGATATTATTCCATAGCTAATACGATTATTGATAAACAATAATAATCCCAATTTAACGAGATTGGACTCCTCCACATTTTGGACTTGTGGTACGGGCATATCTAGATGAAACTTTTCCTGATATATGGATTGGACGCAGGACAATTGAATGGTCAGCTAGGTCTCTTGATATGACCCCATGACTTTTCTTTTGTGGGTTCATATAAAAAAAAATGTTTACAAAAATAGGCCGCGAAATATCAAAGAGTTGCAAGAAAGGATAAGGGAGAAATTTCTCTATATTATCTACACAATTTTGTTCAGCGAGTTCATTACTGTCAGGCGCTAAATGATCAACATTTTGAGCATCATATAAAATAGAGTTGTTATGGAGATGGAAATTTCGAGAAAAATTTAAATATGAATAATAATAATAATATACATGGTATTCCATTAAAAAAAGCAAGTTTGTTTCGTCCTGAAAGTTTGCTTGGTCCTGTATATATAATTTGTTTTTATTGCGATAATTTATAGAAAACCCTAAAAATTATGTATCTCAACATTTTCGCTAGCTATCTTACTTTAGGAGATAACCGACGGTTTTCATACATGTCAGCAATCCCATATATTTACTAATATGATAGAATATCCATTGTTGATGAAAATTTCTATTAATTTACCAGTTTTCCATTGAAATAATTGCCATAGATATAAAATTATTACAAAAATAATTCATAAATATTTCAAATAATATTTGTATTTTGTATTTATCAAGAATATGAGCATTGTCACCACAACTTTTTTCTCGCTATATAGTCATATAACAAGTTATTCAAGTTATTTGGTAATGCGCAATAACTGATCATTAATTTTTATTATTTTGACTGTAACTAACTAGAAGGGCAATTTTGTAATGACCTTCCTAAGTTCAATTAGTTCTAATTATTATTTTCATAATACTGCATTCATTTTTGAGAAATTTAGGCTAATTGTTGATATAAATGGTTCCTGAACTAAAGACCGGTCAAAATAATCGGTTGTATAAATTTTATTTTATATTATATGATATGATTATACTTATATTTTTCTAAGATACATGTGTGATATACCTATATAAACTAACCGATCAAAATGATTGGTCGGTATTTTCGATATTTAACATTATGAAAAATTCTTCTCAGGAATTTTGCAATATTTTATGATGGATGTTAATTTTTTATTGTTGATTACTACAATCAGTTAAAATATCCGCATAAATGAGAAAATGAAGATAATTTTTCTTATGTAGTTGTTGTACACAATTGAAATAAATAACAAAAATGTTAAAAGTTTAAGAGAAGGCTTTTTGATTCTGAAAAGAAACAAGCAGAAATTTCAAATAATCAATCAGAAAAAGGAGAAGTATGTATTTCCTCAGAGACATGTAGTAAAGAAGATAACATCCTGAATGTACATAAACCAAGAATTTTTAAATAGTCATCATCTTCAGATGAGATTGACAATCAGCAAACTGAAATACCTGCTAATGGAAGGATATGAATAAATAACATTTTCAACGAAGTAGTTAAACTACGAGCACTGAAAGTAGTGTTTTTCGATCATTTAACAATTCGTAACAATAGATCATATTATAAAAATTAGAGGCTTTCCGAGTTTTTGGTGAAAAATGGGATCTAGCTGAAAACAACTTTTACACTTCTCTTGCAATTTTATATGCATGGTACTTATAAGGCTACACATTTGAAATTGTTGCAATTATGGTATAAACCGTGAGAACGATTTCTTTTAAGTATAAGTCGAGTTTATAATCTTTATTTATCAACTTCCATAAAAAATGAATAAAATACTATTATAAACGGATAAATGTGTAGAGAGAGAAAACATATTTATTATTAGAAGTAAATATTTTTACAATACAACAAGTGAAGTGTACAGACTTGAGAATGACCAACGGTCGAAAATACTAGGAGAAATATAAAAATAGTGAAACATAACCAAGTGTTTAATTAATCTTTTTATTAACATAAAAATATTTCACCATTACACGCCGGTGGTGGCGCATCGGTTACGGCCCCGAACTGAAGTGCAGCAACGTTGATTCGGGTCAGTAGTCGGATGGGTGACCGGTACCATTCACCATTGGGATACAATTAATGGTGCTTTAGAGCGACGGGGCGATCCTTTAAAGTAACAAGCTCATTTACATACACACAAATACACAAATGACACATGGCGGAAGGACCACGTGGTCGATAGCCTAACACTACTACTACTACTATTTCACCACGGGTTTAGTGAGAAATTAATTAATCGTGTAGTGTACAGACTTGATATTTCTTCTAATCAGCGGCCTGGATTTAACTGTCAAAAACGTCATGATAACTAATGTCTTACGAAATTAACTGTAACTGTCTTCTGTCATTCAAAGATTATGATCGCTAATGTCATCAATTGATGAATGGTGATTTGTGGGTGTTTTGGCTTTGGGTTGATTAAATTCTTGCAAGGATTACACAACTGGTTAAGGATTTCGTGGTTATGGGGATTTGTGGCAAATTTTTGAGCGCTGTATCATCTGCGTAAAGCAGTGGATAGGTGGATGGGTTACGATAGAGGGGGTCGGGATTGTAAAGGTTGTGTACATAAATATTATAGAGGAGTGGGGATAAGAGAGAACCTTGGGGGATACCTTGTTCAGGAACAAAAGAAGTGGATAAGGTATTTTTCACTTTTACTTGAAGGAGTCTAACAAGAGGAAGCTGTCAATCAAATTAAGGAGATAGGGTATTTGTATTAATCTTAATTGTTGGAAATTTTATTTATTTAGTCAGAATTGTTACATACCGGGACAAAATATTCGGCACAATTCCCAACCAAAGCGAGATTCATGCAGTCAGTACATGCCGTACAAACTCGAGGACTTCAGAATAAAATTCTGTTATAAATAGATTTTTGTATTTGAAAAAGACTAAAAAAGGCATAAAACAAATTCATGTCAGTGATTTGAGAAAAATATTTGGAAAAATGTACTACTTTGATTGAAACAAATTGTGCAAATAAAATTAGTCACTTTAAATAAATAAAAAAAGATAATTTACCTCGATTTTCATCCAAAATTTGTAAAGCAACACCTTGAGGCATATACTTGAAAAGTATTGAACTTTTACTGAGTACGAAACATAATTTAATTATCATTGAAAAGGAACAAAACATAAAGTGGCTGAATTGTGCTTATCGCAGAACGTTTCGACATACTTATAGAATAATTTCTAAATGTTAGTAAAACCTTCACATAAAATACATTAAAAAAATATATTATAAAATGAAGTTTCTTCGTTTGAATGTTTTGAATTGAATAACATTTTGGATAAACACAGTTTGATGATTCTGTTTTCGTTTTACAGAAATATGTCATTGTAATGAATTGATCTTTGTTCTGTTTGGGTTTTCGGGTAAATATGGGGCATTAGACATAGCCTTCTGAAATTAGATATAGTATGTTGTCTTAAGGACAACTGAAAAAAAAATTAAGCAAGTGAAGGCTAGATAGCATTAAGGATAAACGTAATAAATATAATTTTAGAATACTTTATCATTTTAATACACCAAATTAATACTGAAATAACTAATTAAATTGAGAATCCTTTTCGAGCAGTTAAAATATCTTTAGGTTGACTTAGGAAAAATGAGCTTACTACTTTAAAGCATACACATCGTGGGAAAAGCTTTCAAAATATTGAAATATGTAAATTAAAAGGACATGTAAATGACTGCGCCGAGAATCCTGATAGATAATCTGGAATCTTGTGGATTCAGCAAATATTATTACTGATGAAATTGGCGGTAGCAAGAAGTACAAACTAATTTCTTGTTAACAACACTCCATGCAGTAATTGAGATTATGAAAAGGAAATGTATTAAAAAAATGAAAGCGTTTTACAAAGAAGCAGAATAAATTATTTGAAGAACGAGGTATATAAAGAACTATTTATCTACGGTCTGGCTAACAAAAGAAGAAAAAATAAAAACGACAATTTGGAAAACAATTTTACATTATTTTTACTGATAATGATTTTAGTATAAGTGCTAATAATAGAGAAGAGAATGGTTGCGATTGTTGCTACGTGGTAATCCATACTTACAAGGAATTCAAAAATTCGCTAAGTTATAACCACAAATAAGTTTTGTAAATATGTTATAAAGGGTCCGCCAATAGGGACGCGCGAAGTTTGCCGGAAGGGTGCGGCCATGTTGTTCGAGGTAGAGCTGTCAAAGTTGCTGTTATTTGTTCAGTATATAACCCCAAATCACCATGGTAAGTTTGAGTTTCGAGCAGCACGTGCAAATTATTAAATTGTTTTACGAAAATGGGTCATCAGTTCGAGTAACGTTCCGCGCACTTCGCCCATTTTACGGTCGCGATGATCGGCCTGTAGAGTCGACTATCCGTCGATTGGTGGGCAAATTCGAGTCGACTGGTTCAGTAAACAACCAGCCAACACTGACACGTCGACGAAACGCCCGATCGAACGAAAATATCGCTGCTGTCCGTGAGAGTGTGCGCGAGAACCCGAGGCAGTCCATTTTTTGTCGTGCACAAGAACTTGGCCTTTCGGAGACATCAACTCGCAGAATTTTGCATCTGGATTTGGGTCTGCACCCGTACAAAATCCAATTGACCCAGGAGCTCAAGATAAACGACCACAGACAGCGTCGGGCGTTCGCTGACTGGGCTCTGGAGCAGTTGGAAACAGACCCCCATTTTGGCCGAAAAATCATCTTCAGCGACGAGACTCATTTCTGGATGAACGGGTATGTGAACAAGCAAAATTGCCGCATTTGGAGTGAGAACAACCCACACGAGGTCCACCAAGTGGCAATGCATCCCCAGAAAGTCACTGTTTGGTGTGGATTTTGGGCCGGCGGCATCATCGGTCCGTACTTTTTCGAGAACGAAGCTGGGGCGGCCATAACCGTCAATGGGGAGCGCTACAGGTCGATGATAACCAACTTCTTTTGGCCTAAACTGGATGATATGGACATGGGGCTATCTCAAGTCGCTGGTCTACGCCAACAAGCCTCTAAACACCGATGACCTCAAAGTCAACATACGCAACGCCATCGCTCAAATTGAGGCCGATATGTGCTCCAGAGTCATCGAAAATTAGACCTCCCGGATCCGGGCTACCAAACGGAGCCGCGGTGGTCATTTGAACGATGTTATCTTCCATACTTAATGGGGTCGAATACCCTTTCGAATGAAAAATAAATTTCGTTTCTACCTCACACACAACTTGTTTTATTCAATTTTAAAGTTCACGCGCCCTTATTGGTGGACCCTATATAACGTAAAAAACTACACGGCTCAATTTTTGACATTTATCATTATTTTCTAATAACAGTATACAAAAATTAAGTAATCTGAAAGCAAAGAAACGTATATGGTTGAAAACATTGAACATTTCAGCAGATAAATTGTTAGAACGATGCTGAGAAGGATTTAAGTATTAGCAGAAGTATTGTGCAAGCAGGAAAATGAAAAACGAGTAGTTTCTGAAATTGTGATAAGAGGTTTAGAATAGCTCAATTAAATCCTTTATTTACTGGAATCCCCATTTAATAAATAAATACATATTAGAAACTTAATATTAACTTACAATTAAACTTATAGCTAAAAATTAGATAAATAAAAATTCTAAAAAATAACAATAATAACAATAGAACTAATGGTACTATGAAATTGTTGAAAATAATTACTTTATCTTTAAAATATTTTTGGAAACAGACTTTTTAAATGCTTGTTTGCTTGAGTCAAACAAGTTAAACCACTCATGTTTATTTAAATCATTTGCCAACCTGAACATACGACTCATAGAATTATTTTGAGAGTAGTTGGTTGTAAACGTATCAATATTGTAATCTTAACGCGAGTGAGAAACTAGAAAAATGAAAGTTGACGTCTGATAGTAATGAAGGACAATTAATCTGATTGTTAAGCAATCTGTGAAGAAAACAAAGATCTGCGATATTTCTACGATCACTGAGTGGGAATTTCATTACAGAATCATAGCTACCGAAAATATGGCGCACTCCTAGTTTAAATTCCAAATTTCGTAAACATTTATCTTGCAACGATTCAATACGTTTTATATCTACTGCTAAATATGGTGACCAAACTGGAGAAGTATATTCTAAGTAACACCTTACGAATGTACTATATAATAACATTAAACGTTCAGGGTTCAACTCCTTTGAAATATGCCCAATATATATATATGTTCTTAAAAGATAAGCGGCTATCAAATAACACTCCTAGATCCTTCACAGATTCTAGACATTCTAAAGAAGATGAGTGGATGAAATATTCCACACATAATGGACGCATACTTGCTGAAAACGAAATTGAAACACATTTGACAGAATTTAAAAATAATTTGTTCACGTCACACCAACCAACAACTCGATCCAAATCCTTTTGTAACAATTTACAATCTTCCATGCACGTTGTAACTTGATATAACTTCATTTCATCAGCATACAATAGGCATTCACTAAACTCAATAACATCTACGAGGTCATTTATGAACAGTATAAATAATATTGGACCAATATGAGTACCTTGCGGAACGTCCGAGCTTACTATTATTGGCTTGGATATGAAATTTTGAATTCTAACATTTTGAGTACGGTCAGATAGAAATGACTCGAGCCATGCTAGAATATTTATACTGAAACCCAATAAACGTAATTATCCCAGCAGAATAGATGTGTCTGTCAAACGCCTTCGAGAAATCTGTATGTATAGTACCAACTTAATAATTTCCATTGAAGGCGGTTGACAGAAATTGTTTAAATTGCATTAGATTTGTTGTTGTAGATTTTTCCGGTTGAAAACCGTGTTGCTTAAATGTTATGAATGACTTACATCATCATGGAATCCACATTTAAATATAGGGACAACGTAATACTTTCCAGATTTTAGGGAAATAACATGTTTTTAGGGAACATGTAAATAGAATGTATATAGGTTTGCATAATAAGTAATTACAATTTAAATATAAATTTGAAGGTATAAAATCGGGCCCAGAGGACATAGAATTCTTCAGCTTGGCGATATGGTTAAAAAACTGTTTCTAGGGATACTGACAACTCTATTCCCTGTACTAGAACTTGTTGGGCACTACCAATTTCTCCATCCGAAAGGCTGCAATCTGTATCAGACTTTGCAAACAAATTTGCAATGTCCAACCCGTTGTCAGCTGTTCCATCTTTAAATTTCATAATTTTAGGGATACCACTTTCTTTCCTAGAATCACTTGTAAATTGCCAGAATCTTCTTGGATTTTTAAAAATATTGTTTTGGATATTTTTCAGATATTCATTGTGTAGTTTTTTTGACAAGGTCTTACAAATGGATTTAAGGTTGCAAAATATTTGATAATCCTCATATCTACACGATCTTTTAAAATTTATATGTGCAAGCTTCTTTTCAGATTTTTTTTAATAAGGTCAAGATTGAACCATCTAGGAAAATTACCTTTACCATGTGCCACTGTTTTAGATAAAATATATAAATCCATGCCCTTATAAATGTAATTATAAAATAATTGAACTGCATCATCTAAATTGCAATCATTTAAGAGCAATTCCCAATCTATGCTGTGAAAGAAAGTATTAAGACATTCGTAGTGGGCTTTATCAAAAAGATAATTTTTTTTCATTCGTTACCAATTTGACATTGTTAACAGTGACTGATAATACACCACAATATGCGGAATGATGGTGGCTGGTATTGAGTAACAAATCATCTGCTAATACTATATCAATATTAATATCGGAGAAACATAAATCAAGAAAACCGCCTCTAATATTTGGTAAATAGATTAATTGATTCAAATTCATAAATGAATAAGAACTAATAATTTGTTGTGCCTGTATACTAGATAATATGTCATATCCCTCACTTGACCATTTAATGTTGTTAAAATTGTAATCTCCCCTAGTTATAAATTTATAATTCAAAAATTTTTCTCGTAATTGATCCATAATAGAACAATGTTGTTCATAAATTGAAACTGGAGAAGAAGGTGATATATATATATATATATATATATATATATATATATATATATATATATATATATATATATATATATATATATATATACTCCGCCGATAATTATTTTTAAATTTCCAAATGTAGAAGCAACAAAGATGTGTTCAATTTCATTAGAACTACTTACAAATACAGATTTAAAACATTTTTTAATAGCTATAAGTATGCCACCACAATAGAAATTTGTCGATATTAATGTTACATTTAGTCTTTAAATACATTTTTGTCAAAATAATTTATATCATAAAATATTGCCTTGTAAACTATTAGATTATTTTTGAAAATTCTTTACGTTTGCAATATAAGTACAAATTATCTTAACGATATCATGATGTTTTAGTATTGTTATTTATTATTATAAGTGAATTATTTATTTCATATCATAGAAAAACTACATTATTTTATGAAACTATTTAAAGTACAAATACATGGAAGCAACAGTGGTTTGGATGTATTTATTTCTGTCAAGTACCCATACAAAGGAATTTTAAATAAGTTAAGTGTAAAAAAATATGAAAAAGAAATCAATTTATGTTGATCTTATCATAATAAAAATAATAAAATGTATATGCAACCGTTTAAAATAATCTGTAGACACGAGTTTCTATCTTTAAATCTCATCAGTACTGCTTTACTATAACTTGATTGTAAAAATTAACAAAATAAAATATATAAATAAATAAAATGGAAAAAATCACCAGGGTATTTCTACGAAAACAGCAGTGGAAATATACGAAGCCATTTGTCGACCTCTTATAGACTACGGTGCAATCATTTTCAACCAAATCCGTCCTTCCACTCTCCACCACTTTAACGTCGCCGAGAGGTCAGCCCTACGAACCCTCACCAAACTCAGACACCCAATTAACCCGCTCCATAATCCCTCAAACGAGCTCATTTACGAATACACCCAAGTTACTCCTATCTCCCAACGTATACATAGCCTAAGCCTTAAATTTGCTCAACAAATTTTGCATTCCCCGAAATCCCAATATGCCACCTAAATATAAACACCCTTCAGCCACCTTACATCAATTCATTAGTCCGAATCATCCAGACAGTTAAGCTAGCTAGCAAAGTTATTTATTTTTTTACACATAATTAGTCAAGACAGGGCAGAAAGACCGATGGTCGATAGCCCAAACGGACAGACTAACACATTATAAATCATCTGTAAATGTTTTTAATTTTATATTTATTCATGTTCGAATAAAGATGTTATTCTCTCTCTGGAAAAAATCAGGTATTCATAACAACTAACACAATAATAAAATCTTTAATGTTCATTATAATAAAATTACCGAAAAATATATTTTTTCAATATTATTAACTTTCTTTTTAAACTACCTTTCTTACAACTTTTACAGGTAATAATAATGAGTAGATCATCATTTATTAAACGAGTAGCATCAATTTACAAAGAAAAAATTTAAATGTTATTACCTAATTTAATAAATATATAGGATGTAGATTACCACTACCTGTAAATTGATTTCACAAATATTTTTTGTTTATATATATAAGATATATTATATTGTATTTTTTTACAAATTATCTCAATAGAGCTACAATAGTAACGGTATTAATATATTTTCCACCATTGTATGTATTTTTTTTCTGTAACATTTATTATGACATATAAAGCTTTGGAGCGTTGCTGCAAACGATTAAACATTTTATGTTCCCATCAGGATGAATTTTATAACATGTGGAATAAGCGTGTAAAATTTCTATGCAAAGTAGATAGCTTTTACGGCTCTTATACAATAAACACTTAAAAGTAATAGCGTACATATAATATTTAAATAGTAATTGTGGCTTACATTCCGTGCAAAATATAAAGCACACTAAAATGAAGACATAACAGTAGTTTAAAATTTATAAATTATGTCTATTCTGTTAACCCATTATCATCGAATATCGTTAAAATATACTTAAAACTTTAATAATGTATTTAAGTTTACTCGTTAAATTGAAATTAAAAAAAAAGAAAAACAAAACAATCTCTAGGATTACCAAACAATGATTATAAATATTTGGATTTACTATAAAAAATTAACACCTAATGAATTTATCTGCATATATTGATTGAAATAATTACGAGAAAGTAATTCATTTTCTAACCACTTTTATTTTATACCAGACATATTTTAGATACAAAGTGATTATTATTAATAGTACATAGAATGATACCATTGATACAAGTCAAGTATTTGATATATACAGGGTGTCCAATTAATGTAAGGAAATGGCTGAACTATAGGTTCCTGGGATCTAAACTTTTGGATATAGATAAGTTGTATTAAATATAATAATTACATTTACATCCTAGGAATCTACGATTAAGCCATTTACCTACATTAATGCGACACCCTATATATGTGGTAAAATACTACTATTAAACATCTTTATTTACAGAAAATCTTAATTAAATTCATGTAATGGATAAAATAAATATAAGACATTGGTTAAATTTTTCTGTCCAACGGCTATCGACCGATGGTCTTTCGCGTGTGGTAAAATATTAAAACGTGAACTTAGGATTTGAATCCTTTAAACTAAATATTTATGTTAGTCTGTCATAGCAATGGATCAATGTCTTCTTCCCTCTAAATTAAATTTATATAATACTCCTCAATTCCTAGACATTGATATAATCTAATTAAGATGGAATCGATATGATGACGCTCACATCATCAAATCTGAAATTTCGGCTCTATTTACGTAAATACTTTATAGCAGGCGCCTCGGCCAAATTTGATGGATGCCCCTATCTAGGAGTCCATCAAATTTCCTTAACAGTACCGTTTGCACTCCGCGATGGCATCTCTGATTATTCAGGGGGTTGACGGATGCGAGACTAGTTTGCCATGGTAACGGCCTTCCTCAGGATTTATCTGCCCCCGGCAACAACACACCCACCGACGTATATGTGTAAGACAAAAAAAAAACATGTGGGTTATGTAGTCACACTGTCGATATCTGGGCTATCGATTTTATTTTTCTCACGGTTCGTGCAAAATGACACGGAATGTAACACACGATTTACACGGAACTTATCATGCGGATTTATGTCAGCGGAAAGAATTTTGTTATATGACGTAACGTACACTTTGTTCACGGCCTTACATTTCAGGTCTAATGTTCGGTTATGGAATTTTCATTGAATTTACGGTTTATGACTTTTTATCGCTATATTTCGTTTCTGTCTCGAATTCAAATGAATATATATTGAGGCGAGTGAACGTGAACGCTTGACGTATAGCAAACATTCGAGTTCGTGTCATGTGTATTTGTATCTAATACTGTTTTATGTAATAGAATCAACAATGGTGGCATTAAGTGTTATGCCTACAAATAACTTTAAGTGAGAGCCTTGATAGATTTAAGTATAAGTTTAATGATAGTATACATGTAAATACCTATAGAATATAAGATTGTATAGAATACAATTATATACTTTTGTAGATATAGATGGCTCCATATAATTGAGTACTTCTATTAATATTTTTATGTTTTACTTTTTTTTGATTCCATATTTATCTTACATTGTTAAACGTCTTGTATTAATAATGCAGTATCATTTCCTAATGAATTTATGCAATAATGATTTAATTCCCTAATTGCTATAATAATTCTAGTTTCTATAAAAATATTTTCGTATATATTCTCTATAATGGTACGACAAATTGTTTTTTTTTTTTCTAATTTATTTAACTTGTTTTCTTCATATGTCATAAACACAAACGATTTAATGAAATGATGTTCTATTTCCAGAGGCTATTTATATTTGATGAGTAATAATAGTATTATTAATCCCCATCATATGTCATGAATGTTCGCATCTAGTAAAAATACATTTCTGTATATACTTTATTACAATTAATATAGCATGACGGACAAGTATACGAACATCAGTTACAGTCATTTCCGACTCCAGCGACACTAAAATCTTCCCCCTTAATATTTCACTGTTTCGCATTATTATTACTAAGACGAATTAAGATAAGTTACTCCCGACACTATCTGGATAAAAGGGTATATGCCTCAATTTAAGTTTCCACTAGTATTCTCGTCTTTACTTATCATATTCACAATTAATATAAATTACATACACACACCAACATGTCAAAATTATATATGTATATACGGATCCTTCATGGAATTGTGGTTTGAAAGGAAAAAAGAGGAAAAACCGGATCGTTAATCCCTAAGTTCGAAAGTCCTTTTTGCGCTAAATAGAGTACTTAGGGAGCACGGTTTGGACAATTGAATTTCTTGGGATGTAAGCCCTGGGATGTAATTATAGGTTTTTTTGTGAATAAAAAAAAACTGCAAGCTCGTGGAAACGACCCTCTTGGGGCGTGGATCGTTAAAAATTGTGTGTCAAATAAACTCGGATTTGCTCCTTCGAGTGTACATTTGGAACGTCTAAGGAGGGATGATCGATTTCCCCTTGTCACACTGTTACTCGCCGAAGCGTGTTTTCGATAACAAAGTTAACTTCAAGACGTGACGCGAAAGTTTTGCAGTTGCGGACGATGCTATTATTTTTACAGTCAATTAAATTAATACAGTAAAGGATGGTTCAATAAATTAAATATATACTTTCTTTCTATTTTTTCATTAGTTTATACATCTTCGTTTAGTACAAAAGTACATAATTGATTTTAGCATATGTACTAAAAGTACGTCTGTAATTAAAATTTTATGACTAGAAATTCTAAATTAAAAGTAAGCACATCATTAACATTATCATGCACAATGAAATTACATGTAATTAAACACCAAACATTCCACTGTATCTGTCTACAACTGTGGTCGCACAAAACAAAATAAATCACCACCAACTCCTGTTACAGACAGCCTTTTGAAGCACACACAATGGATACTTGATATGCATGTGTTCGTGATCGCCGTAAATAATGGGATAACATTTAGTAACGTAACATTTAATTTCACTCATTACTTTCAGCCAGCTAGTCAAAAACAAAAAAATTTACATATTACACGCTAATTTCGCAGCGTGCATATCGAAATCGTATCGCTACAAGTAATAATTACTCGGAGCACAAAAACGGCACGATGTATCTACGAATATCTAACAAGTTGGAGACGTGTATGGTTGGGATAACGCTTATGTAGGTCGTAATAAATGTACGGCTGCGAGGTGCTGCAGTGTTGTTAGCCAGTTTAGCAAGTCACACTTCGAGTGAAGTAACAATGGAATATTATTAGAATTGAATCCAGATGAACAAACAGGGTTATTGTTCGCGCTGCAGCGTTATATGCATCGATCGGCGGATTTGAATAAAATTTTAGACAAGATAACATCAAATTACTTCCTGACAAGCCCCGCTTTTGGCGTCTTTTGGATTCCGGCCGCTCTCTGGTCGTTTATTTTTCATCAGATTAGTGTCTTTCTGGGTCACGAGGGGACGTGTGCGGTATTAAAATGCCCGAAAGCGATGCCAAGCTACGCAGAGGGGAAGCACCCACCCGGATGGAATAGAAAAATCATTAAACGTAAAAATAAGGACATCCTTTCTTTATTTATTTTTCATAAATAAAATGTCTACTAGAGTTAATTTATTTTGTTCAACAATTATTCTCTTTTTGACAACTATCTAGCAGATGTGGATCACAAAATTTTTATATTCAAAATATTTTCTAATTTATTAAGCAGACAATAAGAATTCTTAGCACATTGTATTCTTTCAGCGTATATAAATGCAAACCAACCCTTATACGAATGTTCTTCCTTTCGTCATACTCGGTTCAATGTAGATTTATGAAGTAGCTACTGTAAATAAACTGGGGGGACGCATATGTGCGTAGTTTATAGGCACATGAAAATTTGAATATAAAAGACAGGGAGAAAGAGCGTTTGTCTTCGCCCTGCGAGAACACCAATATGCAAAGTGTGACACACATGCAAGTACAAACGTGCTCACGAGCGTCACAGGTGCCATCTGCGACCGTGATCGCCCTTTACTGCCCCTCGGGGAACTGTTGTGACACTAAAATCTGAATGCAAATCGTAATTCGCAGACATTCTCACTGTCACAATCATAATTTAATACTTACTCCCGGCAAGAAAGTCTTGCTGTTTTTTATTAACACGGATATTACCACGGATGTATTTTATCGACTGAAGGTATCGCCGATATTATTTGGGCCATTTCGTTGGCGGCACATATCGTTCTTTATAATTTATGATACTCAATCGTGCCAAACTTGTATAGGGTGGTACTCTCGTAGCAAATATTTATTTGATAAATTATAGTTATACGGATATTGGCAGTTTAACGAGTTATGTGGGCTGATGAATTATAGCAAAGTAGAAAGAAAAGAATAACTTTGAAGCGGCTTTGTAGTAAAATGTTATAAGACATTATTTTACTTGCGGTAATAAAAGTTTCCTGGGTAAGGGTCCGAAAATATATATTGGTTTTGTTTTACAATTTTAACATTTGTTTTCTGACACGTTATTACTCACCATTTTTAATAAAATTTTAACTGATGAAAACACAAGTCAAAACATATATCAGAAATCTTTGATCTACACTGATTTTGATATTCTTCATCATAAGAAATTACTTAACTTTCTTACACTTGCAATAAAAAAACTAAGATCTAAAGGATCTAAAAATATACATTTTGTTTTACAATTTTAAATTAATCACCATATTTAATAAAGTAAGGAATTTAACTGAAGAAAAGAAGGAAACATATTCCAGGAAACTGCTATTAAAAATGTTATTAATTTCGAAATCTTAAAAATAGATTAGAGAGAATAGTTACATGTTTATATTACTTTATTTATTATATGTTGGTGTGTTAACTATAAACACAAGACTTGCTTTTCTGATTTACAGCTTAAGCCTGAACTTATTTTATTAAATTGGCACAGATAAGGTAATATTTACAACAAAATGTTCATAAATCATTACTAATTAATAATAATTTAATATATATATATATATATTTATATTCAAATAAATATATGTACCCTTCATAGGGTATGTGTTTAATAATAATAATTTAATATTAAATATTAAATTTTTTTAATCTATAATTTCCTTAAATCAATATAACATTTAGAATATTATTTTTTCGTTCAACATAGGGAGCAAAAAATGAGAATAAAATATATTGTTTTAAATTTATCACGGTGTATACAAACATTTAACATTTCTTTATATAAAATATAATATTCATACATATGAAAACATTTGTATTACCCCTATGTCCGGAATTCCATTTAATATGGAATTACACTGCAAACGACTTTAAAGAGTACAAAGCGAACGTGAAACTGTTTATTCCTTTGCAAAACTGTGAAGAGGGAATGCATTAAAACTCGGCGTGCATCCCACGAGAGTGCTTACTTACTTTTGTAAAGCAACATCAAACATTCGCATACTAAATGTTTTACGAACAGACAATTTTAGAAAAATGCACGTACCCGCGTTTACGGCGCATATAAACTGAATTTCACTTATTTACATCACCTAAAATGATTCCAACGTTACAAAATATACATTCCACACACATAACAATATATATTTCAACGTTACGTATTCATTTTTAGGACATGAAAGCATTTTCATGATTTTTTTATAAAACGTTTTACGTATAATATTTTGCTGATATAAACACTAAATTAAAACATTCACTATGTTTCACTAAAATTTTTATTGTGCTTTAAAGGAAAAATCGAAATTTTTTGGACTTTATCATGGTCCAAACATTTTTGTGGCCATAAGTTCCAATTAAATGTTGTAAGACATGTAATGACGCCCTCGTCAGTAAAGAAACATGTACACACTGAGAATCAAGTATTGGGGTCTCTCAATGTCATTTTTTTAACGAAAATTTTTTTATCGACAAGATCAACTATTTCGCAGACATTAGCTTTTCTTTGGCTACTCCATGAATAACTATTTTTTAGATACTATAAATAAAACTAATGATTCAAATTTACGCTCTTAGTCACACGAGTTTTTTTCTGGTAATGCTCAACGTCACAACCTAACATGCTTTGGACTAACGACGGGAGTTATCATCATTTCGCTTAGTAAGCTAATACCACATCTTCACCAACGAAGAAAACACGCAACCACAACTGGAGCTGATTTGAAATGTCATTAAAAGAAAAAGTATTTCACATATCGATTTAATTCTTTTTTATCGTATTGTACACATCCTGAATTTTTGTTCCAAGTGGTTTTAAAAATGACATCGGACAAATGGCGGCCCTCATTAGCGATCCATCCGCTTTTTGAAGTTTCGCTCCACTCCTTTGAACATATCGACGGGAATGTTGGCGATGGCTTGGCGAATATTGTCCTTCAGGTGTTTCAGGGTCCGTGGTTTGTCATTGTAATCAATGGATTTGAGATATCCCCATAAAAGAAGTCACAGGGAGCCAAATCGGGGAAGCGCGCCGGCCACCCCTCAAGGATATTAGACGCACGTGAAAGTGTTCCCTGTAAGGTTCTGTTGAAATCCTCGCTATGTATGCCGTCCTGCTGGAACTATACGTCTCACCCTCTAGACGTTTTTTGTGTTTCTGGAAGTCCGTTAACCTCCAGGCCTTTTTTTACCACACTGCCACTTTCCCTGAATGCGTCCACCCACGAAACGATCGATTGTCGGCCAGGAAAGGGACCCGCGGGATGAATATTGAACCCAGTAAACCGAGTGAACCACCGAACGGCCATTGGAAAAGTAAGTCTCGACGGCGAACGCAAGCTCCTCCTTTGTCCAACGCATGTTGACAACTGGCTTAAAAGGTAACAAAACTTCAAGACCCTCTCTTTCGAATGAGACCCTCCTTACCTCTTTCTGACCACGTCTCGCTCATTGGCGCCTAATTCAAATCAGCAAGTTCCAATGCCGCATCCTGTACTTAGGGAAGCATCTATACGAAATATTGAACAAGTACCGTATTTTTTGGACTAAACGACGCACATTTTTACACAGACAAATTGACTTAAATTTTGGGAGCATCTTAGGGTCCGAAGGTTTATTATTCATAAATGATCTGACACAGGAAATTAGTAGCAATAATCATAGTCTAATAAATTATGCAGATGATACAAACATTCTCATCTCAAGCAAAAACCTAGATTCCTTGCGAACCGATGCAAATAATCTATATATTCAGGTAGAAGAGTGGTTTATGAAATACAAATTAATTATAAATAATCAAAAAACCAATACCCTCCTACACGGGTCAAAAAACGTATCCAACCCTATTGAATCAATTACTCTAGACAACCAAAGCATCAACACATCAGATTCTGTAAAATTCTTGGGAGTTTATCTGGACAGTAGAATGGATTAGAAAAGTCATATAACTAAAACAGAAACTAAATTAAACTCTGCTTTATTCTCACTTAGAGAATTATCAAAATACCTAAGTAAAACGATGGTCAGTACAGCATACTATACAAATTTTGAGAGTATTTTACGCTATGGTATAATATTTTGGGGGAAAAACTCAAATGCAAAGCGAATATTTATTCTTCAAAAGAAAGCAATTCGCTTAATATGCGGACTAAAATACAGGGAGTCCTGTCGGGGCACATTTAAATCAAATATGTAATATCTTTACCTTCTATGCAATATATGCACTAGAAACGATCATGTTCTATCACAAAAATATAAGTGGCCATGACAATAAATTAAATAATTATAAAACTAGAACCCATAATTACACACTCCCTTATCAAAAAAGAAAATACAGAAGATGGAGCACACTATGCTGCTATTAAATTGTTTAATGCCTTGCCAGAGCACATAAAAAAATTTAAAATGAGAGAAAGAAGACATTCAAAACACACCTAATCAAATACTTACTAGAGAAGGAACCATACTCTCTAGTGAAATTGTTTTAATAATTTTATATATAATGTAATCTAATTAATTTGGCAAATATCCTTATATATGTATTTAAGTATCTAAGTGTATGTATATATTAGCATGTATTATATTAAGCAACCCTAGGTTAAGCAAATATTCTGACGCAATTTTCTTTTTGTACTCTTCTGACACTTTGAAAATAAAGACATATTATTATTATTATTATTATTAACATTAAAATACCTTCTTCAATAAATTTATTCTAAATTTCAGGTACGTCTTAAAATTTGAAAAATATGACATAGCATTGAAGGTGCATATGAATCACCAATTTACCTACACTTTTTATCTATGATTGTTGAAACATTGTATTTGGCATGGCCTGCAATCGTACATGCTTTCGTGCGAAGTAATTACTTTTGTAAATCTTTGAATTTTTTTATTTTATAATTAGAGAAAATGAACATAAAACAAAAGACTATCATATAACGTGTGAGGTATAAACCATATGTGAGCAATTATGTAAAAGAATATAATAACAGAGCAACAGAAAGACATTTTTGAGCACTACAAGCAGAGAAAATGGTTCGTTTCCAATTAGAAAATGGCCAGAATTAGAAGTATAACTAAAATTTGGGTGACAAATAATGAAAATATCTATGTAAAGGTTATGTATGCGTACAAAAACCATACTAGCCCAAAAAAAAAAATATAGAATTCTGTAGATACGTAATATTAGCGAGAAGGAATTGAAGTTACAAGATTAATCAAAGTGCGAATATGTATGAGCCGCCTTTTGATGTCACTTCAATTCGGATTATATATATAAAAGGCAACAAATCAATAGTGACCAAAACAACAAATCAAGAAAAAACTCACACACCGTCCATGGTAATCTTCAAGAGAAAAACTAAAATATGAAATTTCTATTCATGTTCAAGAGAAAGGCTGTACAGATAAAACAGGAATGAAATTATTGATAGAAAAGATATAGACAAAATATCTGGTTGCATTATTTAAAGAGCTTGTGATGTTAGTGTGGGATCAGTTCAGAGGGCATACAACAGAGTTAACCAAGAAGCTCCTAATAGGAACTAATGCAGGAGAGCTATCATTCCTGGAAGCTCACAAGCCAATTACAACCTTAAGATGTCCCTATTAATAAACTAATAAAAAAATGTATGCAAGAAGAGTGGAATAAATGGTGACAAAGCTAAATCTCAAACTTTATTTTCTTAATTTTTTGTTAATAACATTCCTCATACAATATGACATTTTTTTATAATAATTCAAATAAATGAGTGAATATTAAGTGAAAGTCTTGAAAAAGTGTTTATTGGTATAATAAAATTAAATATAGTTTTTCATCAGATCATGATAGAATTCCAATTGTTCTTATCAAAAATTGTGTATGTACATTGAGTTTTCCAATCTACTTAATATTTTCAAACAATCTGGAATGGAATGGAATAGTTTTGCTAATCCAATTTTTATTATAATGGAAAATCATGGCGATGTATGTATACAGTCAGTAATACCAAAATTACTTGATAGACTTGTTGCAAATCAATTGTCTTGAATGTCTCGCCAAGTTATTTCTTCTAATCAACATGGATTTATAACAGGACGATCCACTGTTACAAATTTACTTACTTATAAACAGTTTGTTCGAATGCTTTGGAGAACAATTGTCAGATAGCTGCAATTCGACATAGTAGATTATAATATTTTGTTTTTAAAATTAAAATCTTTGGACTTCAATGATATTACTTTATCATGGATAGAATTATTCGTAATTGATCGTTGGCTTAGTGTAAGAAATTAAATTATTTTACAAATCTGACTTTTTTGTTCTTGATTCGGGGGTTCCGCAGGGATCTCATCGCGGTTCCCTGCTGTTTCTCTTGTTTGTAAATGACATTCAAAATGTAATTAAAAATTTCAACTTTTTGCTCTATAATGACGATCTTAAATTATTAAAAACTACAGCTTCATTTAATTACTGCATTCAGTAATAAGAAGATTTAACTCGATTTAACATGTGGTGTCATGAAAACTTTTTATTTTTAAATATTAATAAATGCAACAGGGCAGAAAGACGTATGATCGATATCCTAAACAGTGACGTACTAAACAAACTAAGTCAAAATAAAATGTAAAAACAAAACACAATGTAAAAGTGACTGAAATAAAGATGTTGTATATATAATTGCAATAGAATAACATTTAATAGAGGTAAAAGCTGTACTGAATATTCATTCATGATTGATGGATTAAATCTCCAAAAAGTAAATGTTATAAAATATTTAGGCGTGTTATTTGATGAAATATTAAATTTCAAAACTCATATTTCATTTACCTGCTAGAAAATCTTGTTTTGTTCCCGTGTTCGTTGTCGTCCGGAATATGCGTCTCCTGTTTGGTCTTTTCAATTCCAAACTGATATAAATAGAATTGAACAGATCCAAAATAGAATCATAAGAAGTATGGAATGGATGTTTGGACAACAACATATTATATTATCATATTCTATAACAAAACGCCTTCTACCAATGTACTGTCTTAGCGACAGAAGACTAATCATTGATTTATGCACACTATATAAGATAGTTAATAGCATTAATGACTGTCCGGATTTACTTACTCAAATAGATTTCCGTATTTCTTCCACCCGTATTCTTAGGATCAATCCTCTATTCAGAATAGGATTTAATAATACGAATATTGCTCACAATAACAGCATGTCCAGGATGAAGAGATTTGCCAATGCCCTTCAATCAATATCATTAGTTTGACTTATGTTTATGTTTATTAGACTCTAGCTTCCTTTTTAACAGAATACATATTTAAATACAAAAATATTATATAAAACATACAAAAATTTTTAATGGATAAAGCTGGGCGGAGTTCATGCAGCTGCAATGATATTTCACTTTAACCCTTGTTCTGGTAGATACTTTCTATTTATCATTATTTTTGCCTTAATTTAGGCCTATTTTCCACCTTTTGAAAGATAGGTTCATGACTTATTTTATGGCTTCTTTACTTCATTTAAACTTCAACGTCACTATTATTTTACATAAAATGCATTCATTCTGTAGGATGAAGAAGTAAATCGAGGGAATGAGGCAATGGACATTACATTTTTTTTGTTTAATTATTTTTAATTTGTTATTAATATTTGTATTAAGTTTACTTCAATATTACCTTTTGCTTCCCATTTTTATTTTTTTTTTAATATTGTAAAATTATTGTATTCATATATGTACACGGGATATCCCGTAAATAAATATTATTATTATTATCCTAATGTTAAGCTGAATGAAGGCAAGATTATAAAGTATGCTATATATGTTACTGAAGATGACGAAGTTTTTGAGTGACAACAATAGTTCAAACGAAAATAATACGAACGGTGATATTAACGAGACTGGTGATAGTACCAAGAGTGAAGATGAATTGAAGTTTGCTAGTACGAGGTATGTAAGCTATAAATAAATATTATGGCACGGGGATAATTTTAAAACATATTTTTTTAAAATCTTCTTATACATTTGAGGTGCATCTTATCGTCCAGTACGTCTTATAGTCCGAAGTATGCCTCGAACTACAAAGCATTGGACAAATAATTTACTAAAATACTAACAGAGATAATAAAAGCAAACGTTATCAGACAAAAACTACAAATGGTTCTGCAGTGTAAAAAAGTCAACATATCTTAAGTACCACAGAGAAGAATACTACGACTATATTCTAGAACAATCACCTGCAATCGACAATCCCGGTAATCGTTGCCTATAATAACTTGGTCTTTAGCTTTATTAAATGCCTTATTCAAACTAAATCACACCAACTTATTTCTTGAAAACATCGCCATGAAGAAAATATAACATTGTCCTTGCCCAAACGTGATCCAAAACCTCTCGAATAACTTCTTCTATCCAGGCGAGAACTATAAATTTACTAAGGTGGGTACAATAAAATGACAAAGCCTCAATAAGTGATCAAGTAAAACAATAGAAACTTATATTTCAGTTTACAACTACACCGCGGAATGTAACAACATGTATACTTAACTATACAAAAAACATACAAAAGTTCTAGATATTGTAACTTTGTATTAATTATATAGATGATTTAAAGGCATGGAAAGTACATCTGCCAGAAATGCTAGATTCAAAATTAACACTAATACTTGGAGTAGATGAAGATGCCATGAGACATTAATCAAAACTAGCAGAAACAAAATAACATTGTATAATATTCATGATACAGAACAACGATTAGCAACTAATCTTCAATTAGTAGAAAAATCAAATGAATGGAGTAAAATATTATCTTATCAAAAAATTGAATTTGTGAAATTAATGCAGTACACCAAAAAACTGAACCGTGTTCTCTAAAAGTAATAAAACATTTTTCCTCATTCCTCATATGGAAACGATTTAGTACCAACTAGCCTAAATCTGTTATTTAACGTAGAAACCAAACAATCCATATGACAGAGGAAAAAATCAAATTTCATGTCCTTCAATTCCGAACATTTTACCCTGGACTCAGAGATACAGGATACAGAAAAACAAAGGACTAATTGGGACACAACTCCAAATGACATGATTGATTGATGAGGCATTTAGGTGTTGAAAATCCATACTTAATATTGAGATAACGCAATTGTTTGATTTTCAAATATTGGTTTATTAAACACTACATATGTTACATATTTGAAAATCAAACAATTGCGTTATCTCAATACCAAATGACATGGTTCACCATACTTATGTCTGAGGGACCTTTTGGTGTATGCCGCAGGCTTACAGAGCAGTCACTGTTAGTCTATCGACTTAGAAGACGCTTAAAATCCTGGAGATCTCAATATTAAATAGATAAGCCAGCCGCATTGTCGTGAATATAAGAATATAAGAAGAAAAGGACCCTTGACTAGTTCTACTCTCCTCATCATCGCTTTTACTTCTATAGAATCAATATTTCCTCACGAAACAGTGCCTCCTGAAACAAACATTTTTGAAATTCGCTAGGTATTAGCCAGAGAAGTATTTGTTTCAAATTAATTTGTTTTGTAGTCTTAGTAAGACTCACTGATGTAGTTTCACGAAATGTTTTCGTATGTTTAAATTTATTATTCTTTATTCTTTATAACTTTGTGTTTCTTGCTTATAATACATTTACAACATATTCCATAAATTAATTTAACACGTACACAAATTTAGACAGGCGGAGTTCACTGGTTTCAATGTTCTTTCACTCAGACCCATATCCATCCACTGACCAGTAAGACATGCTGTCAGCTTCGGGGTCATTCATTGAATGTATTGAAGCAAATATGATATTTTTGTCTCTTTTAGGGAGATTTATTAATAGATGAGATTAATTCGTGAATGGTGATTTCAGGATGTTTGGATTTAGGGGTTATGTTATGATTGCATTAGATATAAAGGTGTTTTATGAAGTAGAGTTTGTGGTTGTTGGTTGCAAATTTTGTGAATAAATATAAGGCGTTGATTAATTGGGGTAATTTGGGATTTTTGATAGAGTGTTAGATGGATTACTTTAAATGATATTTTTACTCAAAATTCAACGAAACTATATTCAAAAATATATATATTAGGTAAACATGTCCTATGCGTGCGTGTACCATTGACTACCACGATTAGCCCTAAGCCATATCGGCGAAATGGCAATAACGCCAGAACGGATCAGGTCATGGTCACCTAGGAAGTTAATTGATCTTACTAAGGAAATTGAATTCCTTGAACCATACTAGTAGTAGGGTATTAGTACAAAATATCTAATAAGGTCGCTGTGCTGTAAGGCTGTCTATAGCCAAAGGACCCACGTAACCTAATCTCCATACAAGAGAAAAACTAGTGCCCTTTGAATATAAATTATAGTGTCTATGTTCATCAGATGGTTCTTTATCAACTTATTTCTTATAAGGAAACACCTTTTAAAAAGTTACATTTTGGGTTAAGGCGACTGATTTATAAATAAAATGAAAATATTTTTCTTTATTAATATCACAACGAATTATTTTTAGTGACTATAGTTTCGATCAAGAATAGTTTCTGAAAAATAATTCCTGCGATAATAACAAAGAAAAGTATTTTTATTTTATGTTAGATATCAGAAAAAATTAAATAATTTCTTAACTGAAACAGATTACAGGTTAAAATAATTTCGTGATGGGTGTAGACCTTCATAATGTATAATTTGACAGTGACAACACATGTCATTAAAAGATGTCGAATAAAAAACTAAGATATGCTTTATTCAAGCATTAAAAATATAAAAAGGTACTACAAAAATGTTCTGGAACAGTATTAATGGTATAGAATCATGAGTGGAAGGTCCTTCCATGAAGAGAACTCTACACGTCCTCTTTTCGACTAAAATTTTTAGAATATTTACATATTTTATGTTATAAATTTTGTGTTATTTTGTTAGAAAGGAGTACAAAGATATTAATAAATAAATAAATAAATGATAATGCATGATGAGTTACAGTGTCAAGAGCATTTGTAGGATTTATTGATGACCACATTGTGATAAACAATTAGAAATTAAATATTGGATTGAGGAGGTGAAACATAAATTAGAAATTATATCTTTTGATAAATGACTGTACAATGAGTTAAATATATTTCAAAATCTTACATTGTGAGACTCTTAATAGCTAAATTACTTTTGGTAGCTGATCACCGAACAATAATATTAGTAGAAGTAAACTTAGAAGTTCGAAACGATAATATAGCAATAGTTGTGCATAAACCTAGGAAGTGGCTAAGATATAAAGCATGCACATACATTTTACTTAAGAAAAAATGTAATATGTGTCGGCATTTAAAATGTCTTGAACAATTTCTTATCTAAATTTGTATTTGCTCTAAATATTGCATGTTGGCTTATTGGTCAAAACAACCACACAATTTTTATTTTATATAAAGATGTCTACAAATGATATAAGACTGGCATAACTGAAGAAATGATCATTGGACTTAGAAAGCTTAAGGAATGCGTATTTTTGATTTATGCATCTGACTTTAGCGTATTACGATCTAAGATTATATTTAAGTCTCTTCATTCTCTTAATTTAGAATAACAGTCTATTCAAATCCATGTATTATTCATAATAATAAGTATTAATTTAATGTGATGTTTCTAAAAATGAATAAAGAAATAGTAATTTAAATTCCGTTAAGATTAAGAAAAATTTCGGACTATTAGATAAACACTTCTTACTGATTTTTGTTATTAAAATAATTACGACTTCTACAAATTTTGCCGCACACATGAAAGATATAATGTTTTCAAAAGTTAGAATAAAGTAATTAAATTCTGGTATTTCTATAACTTAACATAAGTAAATACTGCCCAACAAAATTTGGACTAATTAAAATAGTTATTTATGTCAACTTAGGCTTGTTTACTAAAGGACTAAATTAATTCCATAAAAGATTATGAAGATAAAAATAGAATTTAATAGATACCAATCACCAAATGGCCAATAAAATCTACAAACTACCGAAGGTTGGCATCGTTCGTAAACTTCGTTTCCGCACATGCGGTTACCACAACACATTATAAAAATCATCGATGCCACGATAAATTATTCATACCGCATTAATGCCATACTCACAGAGAGGAGAAACCATAAGAATATTAGCATTCCTAGAGCGCCGTTTCGATTAAATCCTCTCGTGTGAACGTATTCTGTATTAGCACTAATAAACAAACCTTATGTTTCCATTTGCATAATTTGAATAAGAATGCCGCCTACTAATTAAGCCGACATAACTTACATGCAATACCGCACTTAGCCGAATACTTTTAATTTTCCGGCCACCATCTCTCAGGTGGATCGATAGCAATGGGCAAATCTATCGCTGCAATCTCCGCAGGGATTTCCTACACGAACGCCGAAGCAAAGGGAAAAAATATAAGATATTGTTTAATTATCACACAGCACGGCAGTGTTATTTTTGAAATGATACAATATTTTTTTTCTGGTGTTCGTGTGTGGGAATTATATAAATGGTTATCATATTTGATATATGAAGCTGTTAGTCTTACAAGTAGAAGAATTGATGCAATAGTTAGTAAGAAAATAAGTATATAAATCTCTACGATCGACGTATTTTGAGGTTTCCTTTTCAACTAAAAATATTGTTCTAATAAAGCTCCAATATTTGATGATTCCCTTTATGAGAAACCTTATAGAAATAGGTTATAAGACCCATGAAGACATATGATGCAAATGTAATCATTGCTATGTACATATGGCAATTAATGTTTCTGTATATACGTTCACAAAAAACATCAGTTATAGCAGTTAAAGCTTAGTAAACCTTGCAAGAAATTAGGTTTAATATTGCACAATTGTAATAAATTGCATTTTTAGTGGATTAAAGTAATGCATAATCTCTAATGTACTGCTAAAATTAAGTTAAACTATTGGCGATGTTATTCTTAGTTACAATTGGTGATGTTATTCTTAATAATTGATAAATAAATTGGAATCTTAAACATCTAGATAATATTAAATAGGCCGTAATTTAGTGTCCTTATTATTTATAGCACAGTGCTATTTTTATGAGAACAATAATTGACGTTTAAACGATGTGGTTTGAATAGTAAATTAAACATGCAGCGCAAATAAAATATGTATATAATTTTCGTGAAAATTCCATCATCATTAGCTTCGTAATTTACTATCTATTAAATTTCCCATGTGACAATTTTTGGGCAACTCAAATATATGTACCAGTTAGTGACAGGTTCATTTATGCACTAATTTCGATTTATAGCGTTTATTTTGTACAGTGGAATTAAGTTTATTATGGTCGTAAAATAATTACAAAAGGGAAGGTGGTGATACCCTAAAATATTAGCTATGCAGGCACGAGGGATGTATCGATTAAAAGCAAAATTAGTATTGCTGGCATTTCGGTGGTCGGTGTACTATAATAATTATGAGTCATTAATACTAATAAACGATAAGTATGTCTGCTGATGTATATTAATTAAAATTCTTAGAAAAGGGGAGAAGTTCATATAAAATAGAAATTTTTGATTAGGAATGTTTATGAGAATAAATGTCTATGTGCTGTAGATAACTCCTTGCAAAGATGAAACTATAATTCTATCATAATAAATAAATCTATTCTAATTATATTTTACTTACAAATCTCTCCAACTTTTATTATTCTTTATTAGTCTGCAACATACCTGCAACAAAAGAAATTACTATTAGCAAACATTGTAATATATACGTTGAATTTAATTCACGCTACCAACGGATGATAAAAATGATAAACGCGGTGGCCAATGGGCAGTAAATTTAACGTCCCACCCCGGACCCATCAAAAAGGGTGGACTTATCGAAGACATAATATGTTTATCTATTTTCCTCTTTCTTGCCGGGGACTGCTGAAAGGCGAGAGATCCGGTCAAAATTTAATTACGCCGAAGAGCGGACGACGACGTAAAAAAGGCTAGCTTCGTGGTGGATATTGCGGGGAATCGGTCGATAAGGAGCAGGATGCCGTTCCTTCTTTTACGTTATATATCGCCCATAAATTTTATCACATTGTTACGAGTCAGGCCAGAAATGCATTCGATCCGAGGGTAATAATAAGAGATTATGTGTGGAGGAGGCGAGGGTGAATGATGGCGACACGATCGGTGTAATTTCGCGAGTGTGTTCGTAATTAATATTTGAAATTAAATTCTGCCCGGGGTGTTATTGATGGGGTAGAAGAAACAAATTAAAAAGGTGACTGAAGTCGGGTTAAATGGATATTAGTTCGCGTATAAATAGTTATTATGTTATGTAGTAAATAAACATACGAGGGATAGTAAAAAGAACTGCGCATTTGGAACGTGCGGAGCGCTGGTGAATAGAGCATGTGTGGTGACATGTTCAGTTGTATGAAATTTGAATCAAATATGAATTAATCTGAAATAAACAGAACCCCATATGATATTTAGACACAATTACAGTATTTGGATAATAAAGTTTCTATTGGTCCAGACCAATTTATGTAATTCAACCAATTATATAACATTGTAAAAATTATTTTTTTATGCCAATGTCTCAGGGTAATTTTCCGTTGTTTAAAAACGTTCAACTCATTTTCAAGTCAGATTATAAAAATAATATTATCGTCCAATACACACACTCTCAGCAATTTCAAAGATACGCATCTAAAACTTTTTAAATGTTATTATCCCTCAACAAGATAGATTTGTCAGAAGACATTCTGCAGAAAGTAATAACTTCCTATATACTAATTTTATTATACAATCATTTGCTTGATGATGCGTGTCAAAATATCTGATATTTTTAATGCTACGTCTGGGATACCAAAAGTATTTTACCAAAGTATTATTCTTTTTAATATTCTAGATGATATAAAGCTTATAAGATCTGAAATATTAACCTTTTCTAATGATAATGAATTGTGAAGACGAGTATCTTTCATTAATTTTGGTGTCATATGCGGATTTGTTAAGAATGACGATTGTATGCCTTTATCGGCTATAGTGATGATAACTAAGTTATTGTTATTGATTTTATTGCATGCTATTATCTGTAGGATTTCTCCTTGGATAAGAATTATATTGAAAATTTTATATTTTTTTGTATATTTGTTAATTAACTTCTAATACCATTGCAAATTTTATGATAGTATTTATTAAAATTAATTAAAAATTAATTTGGCTCAATTAAATTTAACATGTTATTTTACATGATGCCTATTATTAGTATCAACATTATTTAATAGATCTTACGTACAATTAAACAAATTTGTCATTGTCATGATTTTTCAGATTATTCTATAAATTAGATTTTATTAAATAAATTTAAACCATTTTTAACAGTAAAGTTAAATATAAAATTTGTATTATTGTTATTGAGAAAGTCAAACATATTTATTTATTATTTATTACATTGGTTATTTACAATAATAATCGTAACTGATTTACTTTACGGCTATCGACCCAGTCTTTGTTAGTTGTCCTTTGATGATTATGTATATGAAGATGTAGATGAATCATGAAAAAATGTTATGAATTCGAAAATTGTTGTGGAAGAATGTTTGATTTTAGAGGATTGCGGGGTTAACATAGGTGCTTGAGGATGCAAATTTTATAGCAAGGTGTTCAAGGGAATTACTTTGGTATAGCAATATATTGGAAGATTTGTGTAGAGCATAAAAATTCTTATGCCCCCCTATGTAGCATATACATAATTTTTAATTTAAAAAAAATTGAATTTTTCGCTTAAGAAACTTAAATGATAGGTTTTAGAAAATCACTAGGAAATTGTTAACGATAAGCAGTAAGTACGTTTTCAAAAGATGTAAACAAAAACTGAAATTCTAATTCGAAATAATTTTAATAAAGATTTTTCTATATTAATTTATTATTTTAATTTAGTGAGATCCTTGTGATTAATGCTTGCTGCACAGAGATTTTATCTTAGGTTCCAATTTGGTTAGCTTCAATCTCAAGTCTTCCCGTTTTGTTATATCCAGGCGACTTCTGTTTTTACCAGAAAATCATCATTCAGCCAAAACGGTAACAATAGTTTTCTTGCACATCTGCTTCAATTTGGGTATTTTTATTTAAATCCACTAACATTGGCTGTTAAATTGCATAGAATTTGCAGGCAATCGAAAATAACAAGTATAGCTGTATCATTTACTTCACATTTTTGGAGCCAATGAAACTGTTTAAAGTTTTTGTTAATATATTTCTGACATAACTCAATAAGGGTAATGGAACCAAATATCTTCGCTTTTGAAACAGTTACATAAATGTTTACAAGCAGTTCCCTTGAGAGAGCCATCTTACTTCTACGTGAAGTAAAAGTCTCACATGTTCTACATTTCGTTCTTCACAAAATAGTTTGAAGAGACGCTTGCATTTGGCATTAGCTTAACATTGATACACTTTTTTACTGATTGCAGTACTTCATTTAGAACAGGCGAGATGATTTTAGCTACCAAGTTTTACCTATGAATAACACAATACACAAGAATCATTTCTGAATTATCATCTTTCATCAATTTTGATACAATTTATTACTGATTGCAGTACTTCATTTAGAACAGGCGAGATTATTTTAGCTAACAAGTTTTTCCTATGAATAACACAATACACAATAATCATTTCTGAATTCTCATCTTTCATTAATTTTAAGCAGCCATTATTCTTGCCCATGATATTAGGAGAACCATTTGCAGCACAAGATGTTATATTTTTCATTGGTATATTATTGACATCTAAGTAATTGTTTAGTATTATATTTATGCCTTTCTAATCTTTTACAGAACAACATTTCTTTTCATTGTTGATTCATTCATTTGCACTGAGAATTTTATTTTTTTCGCTTTTCAACAAGTTGCTTTTCAATCTTCACTCATTTCGTCTATTCTTCTGCTAACAGTAACCGTTTTAAGAAAGAAATGCTAATATTGACAGTTTTATTAAATTCTCTCCTATAATATTTTTTTCCATATTTAGCGATGAATAAAGAAATTTGATTACTAGCCTAAAGAATACGATTATGAGTTGAAGTATGAGCAGTAAATAGAGAAATCTAGCATTGGATTTAAATGGGTCGGAACAAAAGGGTTAAACTCGTCTCGAGTTCATTTTCGAATTGCTCCCCTTAACAATCAAATTGCCACCTTTGGGGCGTGGGCCCCACGTTGTGAAACACCGATGTAGAGGGTAATTGGGACGCTTTAGTTTAGTTAAGGTTCGCAGGGCCAATCGCTTACCTGCAAGTCTCTCAGAACAGGAGGGCGGGAATTTAGGAAAAGGATTGCTGCATAGTCTTGGAAAAAAAGACACCATCCTGGCGTCAGTTTACCTCCCTCTCGATGCCCCTGCACCAACCAGGAGGCTGGAGCAACTCTTGCTACACAGTGAGATGGAGAAACTTCACCTCGTTATTGGTTGCGACGCTAACGCACACCATATCATGTGGGGCAGCGTGGACACCAACAACAGAGGTAAGTCACTACATGAATTTATCATTTGTAACAATTTAGAAATACTAAACCGAGGCTCTGAACCCACGTTCGTGACCACTCGAAGCCAAACTGTAATAGACATTAAATTGGCTACTAGCGGTATCTCAAACAAAATCCACGACTAGCATGTATCATCGTCGGTTTCAATGTCGGATCATAGGTGGATCAAATATATACTAACACATACAACCGGTAAAAAAACACGTAACCTTTGCAACCCGAGACTAACGGACAGGAATGCCTACATAGACAACCTCTCGTGGAGTCTGCGAACCTGCGAAGCTACCGGCCAACTTAATACAGTGGAAGACATTGAAGCCTATGTAAATATGTTTCAACACTCCATTATAAAAGCATATAAGGACTCCTGCACTGCGAGAAAGGTGGAAGACTCCGGGAACGCCACACCCTGATTGTGCGGAGAACTTGACCATCTCAGAAGAGCTGCGAGAAAATCCTTTAATAAAGCAAAAAAAAAAAAAATCTAAACAACAGTCGGACTGGATGGTCTATAAAAACATCGAACAAGACTACAAAAAACTAATAAGGCAAAGACAAAGGGCAGCCTGGAGGTCTTTTTGTGAGGAGGTTGAAACCACCTCGGAGGTTAGAAGTTACTCTTCGCCAGGCTTAGACGGTATATTCCCGGCCTTCCTCCAATGGGGGCTGGACATATTATCAGCCCACCTAGCCAAAATCTTCAGGGTATGTATTGCGTTCAGATACAACCCTCTAGCATGGAGAGAAGTAAAAGTTATCTTCATACCGAAACCTGGTCGTATAGATTATACACTAGCCAAATTACACCGCCCGATTAGTCTAAAGTCATTTCTCCTGAAAACGTTAGAGAAATTGTGCGAAAGATTAATTAGCGAGACGGCTTTGATTACGAATCCGATTCACGCTAACCAACATGCATACCCTCAGGGGAGATCAACGGAGTCGGTTCTGCACACTGTTGTAGACCGAATTGAAAGATCTCGCTGGCATCATATCCAGTCCATACAAAACAAACGTTTTTTGTGCTATTAACGTTTTTTCACGGAATTATTATGTAGGGCAATCTCCAGACACGTGTTTCGCACGCACGAGAATGAATGGATTTCAATAAAATCGAAACATTCTAGTGGAAATTAAATCTCGTGACGCGTCTAAAAAACAATATCAGCACAAGGTAAATTGCCTGCTCTCGGTATTTTAATGTGTAAAGTAAAATACATATTAATTTCCCGATGCAGTATCGTTGGAATTAAAAATTGTATAAGAAAAACTAATTTTTCGGACCATTACTGTACCTTTATCTTACAATAATTATGTAAGAAAGCTCAGCTAATAGTTAAAACCACTACTCGTACTAAAGCACCGCCAGGCATTGAATTACATAACTGTTAGCTACTATGACATAACTCAAGTCACATTAAGTTTTAACAGAGGTCGATATATCATTTTGTAAATATTTACTGCTGTTTTCTGTGGAAATTCCTTGATTTTTAAATGTAAGGTGTCTGAAATGTCGAGCTCTGTTATTAATTTTGATTTTAAGAGTTTGGGAATGGTGTTTGAAGAACAGTTTAGGATCAGAGGTAATTCAAAGATACTTGCAGGTTGCAGATAGTGCAATATATGAATTATTTGTATAAATAGCAAATGGAGATATGGATGCATGATGGAAGAGGATGAAAAGGTGGGATTTATTGGGATGGATGGTTATTCTCCATTTGGCTAACCCATGTTGCATAGCATCGCTCAGCCCTTGCAGTACACTGAGAGCTTTAGGGATTGCATTACTATGTGCTATAAGTGCTGTATCATCAGCAAACAGAAGACAATATGCCGAGGGATTAAAGTAATTGGGATTAGGGTTGTATATGTCATAGGGATAGGGGAACCCTTGTGGAACACCTTGTGATGGTATGAATGGACGGGAGAGGGAACTACCTATTTTGACATTGAGGGATCTGTTGTTAAGGAAGTTGTCGATTAGAAGTAGCAGATGTAGTGGGATGGACAAGGAATTACATTTAAACAGCAAAACTCTACACCACACAAAGTCCAGAAACCGGATGTCGAGGAAAGCTATTGCAGTTTTACGGCCTTCGAGAGAAAAGTGAGGGGATCTATTTTGCAGAAAACTGAACTGGTAAGGAGGAATGGCATGGGAAATGTGGTGTAGTAACTTGTTTTTATAATGGATTCGAATATTTTCCTCAGAACCGAAATGGTTATATGCAAATTTTTGAAGCTCTGATATTTGTAGGTATTTTTAAAATAAATAATTTTAACATGTATCTATTAAAAATGCAACAAAAACCATTGTAACATAGTTCCAAAATATAATGCTATAAAAAATGTTTAAAAATGACTAGTACTCGTTTAAAGATTTGATTACGAATTTTAAGTTTGAGAGGTTCTATCGTAATTTAGTTAGAAAAACCGATCACTAATAAAAATAATAATAATTTTAATTTACAGAATATCTCCTTTATTAATATTTCAGAATCAATGATGGCCATAATAACTGAGATTAGGTGTTATAGTATAATAATTAATAATAATAGGTTTCAGTTGGTTTTATGAATCAGTTGTTACAAATATGTATAATGATTAATACTTTTTGGAACTTTAAGGACTAATTTCAGATTTACTAAACTAAACTAAACTTATGTTGATAATAATAATAATAAATAAATTTATTTCCCAACAGAAAAACTAAAACATGAAAATTCATAACTTATAATACTGCGTACAACTTATAAATAATATAATATTACATAATTCCGTAATAATTCTATTATAACTGGGTATAGCGATTGAATGTAATCTCATGCAGTGTTGTTACAATCAAGTACATTTTGGCGAAATTCTCCAAAGGATCATTTTAATATTCGTAAGTCATACTTAGCGACGATTTACTACTATTCAAATGATCAAGAATATAAACTTTCAACAATATTCGGTTCCGACAATTCAATTGCGTAACTTTTTGTATTAAATCACTATATTTTGATTCAATAAATCTATAATTCAGCCATTTCTCCACAGTGAAAGAAAATTCTCCAAATAATAAAATATATAAAATATATGTAAATATACATATAATTTTGAATCTATGCATAAAAAAACAAAATACCTTTTAAATGAGGTACCACAATCATAATTAATTTTAATATAAAATATATTTTAAAAGCTTCAAACTTTATCATTTGTAACATTAATAATAATACAATTGTAGTACCACAATTAATTTCTCGAACCAAAATATAAAACTATTGTCCCGTAGTTAATTATTAATATCTTTTTATTAACTAAAATTATATCGGAAATTTCGTGTCTGGGTAATAAAAAATAGGTAATGAATTTTCAATGTCAATATTCGTTACATTAGTGATCCCCTGTGTTGTGAACGAATGTTTCTTTTCCACAAGCACTGAAACTAGATGCAGTTAATATATAATATAGAGATCATGATAATACGGATAATTATAGATCTATAAGTTTTCCTTATATCAACTCATTAAATACGATGTTGCAAAGCTAAGTAAATTATTTTGCGAAAATCCAATACCATGTTGATTAATCAATAAGGCTTAAAAAATAAATACATCGTTATTTGATTTTACCGATTTCATTAATTGTGCTTTAAAAAAGGATGATGTTTCTTGTATAATGCTGCTAGATTTTCTATCCAAATTACATAATAAAATTTTTAAATCGTTGCGGAAAATTAACTTATAAATTAAAAACACGAACACATTTCGTAAAACTAAAACAATGAGTCTTACTAAGACTACAAAACAAATCACTTTTTGAAACAACTATATCTCTGGCAATACATCAAAAGATATTGAATTATACCATTTAAAATTGATTGCTGTACTGATGAGATCGAGAGATTAAAACACGTGTCTGCAGATGATACTAAACTTGGTTGTTAGATTATTGAATTGCTTGTGCTAGTTTATTAATTAATTAAAATTCATTTGTTCAATCCTGCAGTAGAAAATAGAACTTTCATACGTTGTTTTGTCGATAGAAAGTTACAGTTTACATCACGCAAAATGGTTGCTATGGAGATTTAGTTTCGCCCACTCTTGTGTCACTTTCGCCCACTCTTATGTCACTTTCGCTCACGCTTTTATAAATACACATTACTATTATTATTATTATTATTACTTACTTGCTTATACACTTATAAATAAAAATTGTCACTTCGAAATAGAATATTGCTCAAAGTTATTAAAAAGGCCATTAAAATAGGCAATTAAAACTTCATCCGTAATGATATTTAAATTGTGAATCTTAAGCCATTCTTCTTCGCTCATTGTAAAATAATATTATATTTTGTTACGGATGTTTGCCGAAACTTTATACATATATATTATTGAATATCAACTATTATTACAGACAAAAGTGGTACAAGTTACTTAGCGTCGCCGATTGTGTTGTTTATATGACGTAGACGATCGTGTTATATTGGCGCTTGTCTTTTTTTGTCGTCGCTCACAGCGGGACACTAGATTATTTTAGTGCGGGCCGTGCACGGCGCATCGAGCAACGCCGACCGCCGTACACTAGATTTTAAAGCGGCCGGGCACGGCACATCGCGCAAAGCCGCAATACATTTCTTTTATTTGAACCTACGTTTTAAAATGAATTTTCGGCAGGATTGAACAAAACGTAATACACCACTCGTGGAGTTACGAATTCGCTCACTTGTGTACCTTCGCACACTCGGCTGTCGCCTCGTGTGCAAATTGGTACACGCGTGAGCAAAACACGTACTTTCTCCACTTGTAGTGTAATATACTATTCTTGTTCATAATTTCTTACTACACTCTTTAACGTACATATAATCATTATTTTTTAATTTATTTGCCAGAAATTTATACATTCAAACTTGTGTTGATTTGATAGCTGTTCTAGTTGTAATACGCAAATTACTTTCGTATAATTCCATATATGTTGAGGTATCAGCCAGAGAAGTCGTTGTTTCAATAACTGATTTGTTTTGTAGTCTTAGACCCATTGTTGTAGACTTACGAAATGCTTTCATATTTTTAATTTACAAATTAAATAATTGTAGTGTCCGCGGTGTGTTTTTAATTAGTATAAATCCTATATCTCATACATAAACCAAAAGGTAGAATTAATAATAAAATGTGATAGAATATAGTCATTAGAATTCCACAGGGGAGTATATTGGACACTTTTTAAAATATTTTTATGTTAACGATAAACGTCTTTTATTAAGTTTTTGTGAATATTTTTGTATGTTTATATTTAAATCTGATAAAAGCATACTTATTATTTTATTTTACTTACTTTACAAATTCTATTAAAACAATACACAAACAGATACACTAACTTAAAAATTTGAAACATAGAACTTGAAGGCGGCGTTCACGTGTCCTCGTGTTCTTCCACTTATATATGCTCGTGTAATAAGTTTTTCAAAAAACATATGTATACATGTTTGCAATAAAATACATAAACGAAATAAATAAACTTAATTTAAATGCATCCATAAAGGGCAGATTTGGGATTCCATTTCACATTGATTTATGTTATCCAGCAACCAGCAGCTTTGAGCAATGTGTTAAGCCAGCACATCCTCCACGAACGAGTTTCAGATTGCATATGAAAGTAACATAATACATTTACCTCTTTCATCATTTCCGTTTTTGGTCCGTTTCTTAATTTAATAAATATTTTACATCTGAACTGTGCTTGTTATTTCTTGGTATTGCAGTTTATGATCTTTTCAGACAGGTAGTTATTTCAATTTAAAAATATTAAATTAATTATAAATATTGATATTTTCAGTTGTAGGTATTAACGAACATTCTAAATATTGTTTCACTAATTATGCAATCAAATCATAACGAAAATAAAAAAGTAGATCAAGTATAAAAAAAACTTGTTTGTTTTACACAAACGGGATATAATTATTCCTGACTTTTTTCAATAATTAAATAAAAACACGATTGTAGCAGTGTATCTGCAAATAAAGCAAAACTCCAAACAGTCGTGTTTTTATTTAATAATTGCATAATGGAGTTTCGCCAAGTATCAGCCTCATCAATTCAATACCTGACTCTTTTGCTTGAACACTACCTAAACCTAAACATATATACTTTTTAATGTTAGTTGTTAAGGTTGAAACTGGTCACCAAAATAATAAAAATCTAAATCGTGTAAAACCATCCAAATATATTATATTAATCTAGCAATTTGAACTAAAAATAAAATATATTTGAATTATACAAGTATTTAAATAGGAAGGTGAAATATCAAATTTGCATTTATAGCCTGAACGAATTATTTATGTTTATTTACATTATGAGGCCATTTCAGTCATATAAATCTTAATAAAGTTATGCGTGTGTTTGTACGCATACATCTATTATAAAATTAGTACCTGCAATTTACAATAAATTAAAACAATTATGTTTTAATATACCATACTTTGCGTCCGGTTTCTGATTAGAAAGGTAAAGCAGTAAAATTTGTAAAATGTGTATATGTTAATTGTCTCATTATTTACAAATTTATTATATACAGGGTTATTCACGCTATACGGCACGGAATATTGTGGCCAAAATACGTAACTTTCAAAAAGTTTCACTTTGGGGATATATGGGGTCTATTAGGGCTACTTTTTAAAATTATTTTCATAATATACAGGGTGTCCCAAAAACCCTAAAAGTATCAAAGTTGTGTTTTTTAATGAAACACCCTGTATTTTATTGCATTTTTGGATCCGTCTATAAAAATAAGTATGTGTTTTAATAAGGTTTTTATTACATAAACCTTAAGGTTTTTGAAATAATTTGAATTTTGTAAAAATGTAACCTAATTTTCATGTTTCAAATACTTAAAAAATAATTAAGTTATGCATACCAATTTTACACTGAAATGTAACAATAGATCATATTTTATTTTCCAAGTATAATAAACTTTACATCTTATGCCGGGTGTAAAAAAATTGGAATTAAACAAATGAGAACTTTATATGGCTATAACTTCATTTATTTAAATGGGACGCTATATTTATTAATTTATCAGCAAATGCACGTTTTAATTACCTATTGAATGGTATTTATATCTTAAGTGTTAAGTCTTCTCGTTTTTACAGAAAACGCCAAAATATTGTTTATTGCACCGTTTTAACACTTTTTAAGTAAAACTTTTAATGTATCTAGTTATCTATGGTATTTAAAAACGTCAGATAATTAATTAAGTCTGTCACTTTTGTTTAAAAAGCCTGTCTTTTGTTATAGTTGTCTTATTTTGGATTTTTGTGTTTGATCGTTAGTAATCGTTATTGTTTGAACATCGCTTAAAGATATTCCTCGCAATTTTAAAGAGTAATTGGTGGAGAATTCCAGTGAAATTTAAGATTAGTTCCTTAAAGATTAGTTCCAAGAAAATCTAAAAATAATAATAAGTATAAGAGAAGTTGATGAAAATGTAGAATCCTTAAAAAAGTCAAATAATTTGGAAGAAAATTTAGCTAAATGAAAATCTGAAACCAAATTTGCTTGAAATATACGATAAGAAAAAAATGATGAAAACATTTCTGGAAAATTTTACAATCCATTAATTGATTTTAGAAATCAAAATAAATCCTAAACAAATCTCAAAATCTATTGTCACGAAAATCATGAAAATGGAGCAAAATATATATAACAAAATATCCTGGACCAATTTCCTCAAAAACATTGCTGCGCTAACAAATGTCTGGAATATAAAAAAGAATCAAATTAACTAGAGAAGTAAGTGGGAATACTATGAACCTTTTTAGAGACTATGCTAAAGTAAAAAATAAATTATCACTTAGTGAAGTATCTGAAAATAAGGTTTCATCAAACACATGATATAAAATGTTTATCATTACTAGCTTTAGACTAGTTTAATTAGTTTGTTTCAGTTTCAGTCCAGTTAAAAAATATTCATACACAATTATGTATACATTTGAAATTTGGAGCAGAGAACTTGACTTGATTTGAATTTATTGTATTGTGTTCTACCACACGACCAATTATATCCTATAACTGACGATGATGATCAGCAGGTAATTTTGACCATTCGATACTTTTGAGAATGTCAATATAATAACGGTTAGTGATCAGTAGAAATTTCAATTTCTTGTCTTCTTCTAGAAACTGCTTGTCAACCAATGACCAGTATATTAATTGAATAAGTAAAGAGTACCGCTCCAACACCGTACCTCCTTATTTCAAACAAATTTTAAGTTGGTCGCAGGAAACTTGTGTTTTTGATCAAGTGAAGACGTTTATTATTTATTATTATTTATAATATTTATTTTAATACCAATATGAATATTAAAATCCGAAATGGACTACCAATCGAGGTACTAAAACTAACAAATGAAAGAGACGCGAATCTTGAACGGGGAACAATTTTCAAGAAGTTAAAAAAGATTCTACGTTAATTTTCCAAAAACAAATTACGTACATCATAGGACATGCTTCAAGTATTCCAGACCAAGAAAAATTGAAACTTAAGGAAATGATCCCGCAAGCACAAACCCTATTTGGAATGCCAAGGAAGACACACCGATACGACCGGTAGTGTCATATAACAGGCGCCAACATACAAGGTGTATATTAAATAACCGGACTGAAGTCATAACACTTCTTATTCGTCATCAATTACAGTAGCAGTTTTATCACCTTCAATTTACTCCCCTTGGCGATCCCTACACCGCTCCATACGACGTTTCCATTGTTGAAAGCAGTGCTGGAAGTCTTCTTCTGCCAGCTGGTTGAGAACCTCCGTCGCTTCCACACATTCAAATCTTGTTCCCTTCAGGGCCGACTTGACCTTGGGAAATAGAAAAAAAGTCGCAGGGGGCAAGGTCAGGCGAATATGGTGGATGTTCCAACAAGAGGATGCCGTATTTTGCGAGGAACGCTTTCACAGACAAGGCAGAATGGTCAGGTGCATTGTCTTGATGAAAGATGCAGGATTTGGTCTTCCACAAATCTGGTCTTCGTCTTCTCACACGCTCACGCAGGTCCTTCGGAATCTTTATGTACGACTGTTGATTTACTGTCTGATCATCGGGAACCCAGTGAACGTACACAATGCCACGAATGTCGAAAAAGACAAACGACGTTGCCTTGAATTTGCATTTGCTTATCCTGGCTATTTTTGCTGTGGCAAGCTTGGGCTCTTCCAATGCATGGATTGCCTCTTTGTTTCAGGATCGTAAGTAAAAACCATGATTCATCACAAGTAATCACCTTGTCTAACAGATCTGGATCAGTGGCGACGTTCTATAGGATGTCAGTACAAATGTTCTGTCTTGATTCCTTTTGGTCGATAGTGAGTAGTTTCGGCACCATTTTTGCGCAAACCTTCCGTATTTTAAATGATTCCTGCAAATTCTGCTGAACACTTTCTTTGTCGATTCCTGTTATTTCAGCAAGCGCTGGGATGCTCAAACGACGATCAGTGCGGATTAATTTACCAATTTCGCTAATGTTTTCGTCCGTTTTGATGTTGATGGTTGCCCTGGGCGCCAATCGTCTTCCGTCGTTTCATGCCCTTCTTTAAACCGTTCAAACCACTCAAACGTTTGTGTGCGGGATAAATATTCATTCCCGTAGACTTCTTTCAATATTGCATAAGCTTCTGTGGCAGTTTTCCCCAGTTTAACAAGAAACTTGAGGTTAACCCGTTGCTCCGTCTGACCACTTGGCACTAGTGCGTCGACTAATTCAATGAGCTGCTACAGTCAAACTGAGCGACCTGCTGGCTTGTTCAGCGAGCCCATCAGACACAATCATGATCAAACACGTCGTGGCACGCTCGCAGTTTGCTGAGAGCGGCATCAGTCCGGTTATTAAATAGCCACACATCGTATAAAGCTTGTTCATATATCAATTACAAACTACCGCAGTTAATTCCACACAGATTACATAACCCTATAAAAAACTCAATCGAATTTGTCAATAGAACATAACATTTAATGTTAAACAAAAAAGTTATTTTGGTATCATTCGACATAAGAAGTTTATTCACGCCAATACCAGTTGCAGAATTAAAAGGTATAATCAAGAAATTAATAGAACATCACTGCTTAGAAGAAACCAATATATACAAAATTATCGACTTTCGTCTTATTTTCGTTCGACAAATTCTACCTACTTCTTCAAATGGAGTCCCCGTCGTCGCCACTATTTGTAGAAATCTTTATGAAAATCTTCAAAAAAAAATTGCTGGACATCAATAACCAAATAAGGAAGAACATCATACATTGGTGTAGATACGTAGATGATGTGTTCTGCATATGGCGAGGTTCGGACCGACAATTGGACTTGTTTTTACGTGTTTTTACAAACTCAGTTTACTATACAGAAAGAAGAAAACAGTAGAATAAACTTCCTGGATCTTACAATAAATATCCACAATAACAAAATGCAGTATAAAAGTGTCACCAAATCAAAAAGTTAGCGCTCAATTCATACATTCACCGCCTTTTAGCTATTCCAATGCCAGAGCAAGCTTACAAAGATGAATTAAACACAATAATCCAAATCGCCAACAATTACGGATATGACATGAACCTAGCATTCAACATATATTAGGTAGAAACGATTATTATTGAAAAACAAATACAATATACCGAAGAAAGCATATTTGTAGCTATACCGTTTGTGAACAAAAATCAAGAAACAGATAGTATCACACAAAATAAAAGCAACAATAGTAAAGAGAAGAAATATAGGACAGAAAATCAGTAATAACAAAATAAAAAATACAGATTCGCTAAAAAGATCAGATGCATACAAAATTAAGTATTTCAATTGTAAATGCTTTTACATAAAAATATGAGGAAATTCTGAAACAAGGGAACGCGAACACAGAAAAGCAATTATAAACGGGTCAACAAGTACGGGATTAGCCGACTATTGCATAAACACAGGATACCTCATGGGAAAGATTACACCAATCCATATTTGCCGAAAAAGTCGGAAGCTTTACTTATTAGAGGAATTAGTGCTTAAGTGAGCCATCAGTAGGGGGGATTGCCTTTTTAATAATTAGCATAAAATTGTCAGTAACGATAACATCATTAACGCTGGAATTTATCTACGATTTAGTTTTAATTTTGATAATGATCCGCAAGGACCGAAACACGTGTCAGTTACCCGAAAAATTAGAAATAGAACATAACAAGAGTTTTACTTCTCCCAATTCGAGAAGCATTTGACCGAAAAAAACACGTAAAACCTTGTATTGGGAACAGAACGCTAACATTACCTTAAGCCAGGCATGTGCAACGTACGGCCCGCATCCGGCCCCTGACTTCATTTTATCCGGCCCGCAGCACAATTTTCATATATTCTAAGGATCATAAAATTTTATAAGTACCATAAAGTTTTGTACTGTATTTAGTCAACTCAGCATGCTGGCGACAACAAGAAAACACAGCTAGTATGGATACCCAAGGACCAAAAAATTATTGGACACTTGGGGGCCGACTAGCTGGCTAAATAAGGAGCAGCAGGTGAATTCAGAGGACCTGAACCCGCTTTAGGTATACCCCATGAAACCGGAAAGGAAATAATCCGACGCAAGTTAGCAGATGAGCACAAAAAGGCATGGCTAAACCAAAATGGAATGAGGCATACCAGACTCTTCCTAGATGCTCCGGTACCTGGCAGCATGCTGAAGCTGTCTAGACTGAGCAGATTGAAACTAAGAAAAATCACAGGACTAATCACTGGGCACTGTGAACAAGCACAAACATAAGATGGGCATTAAGAAAAGCCCCCTATGCCGTGGGTGTCTGGAAGAAGAGGAAACTCCCCAACACCTACGGTGCACTTGCGAAGCATAGAAACAAGAACGGAAGGCGAAACTCGGGAAGCCCATGCTTCCTGTAAAACAGCTGAGGAATATCCCCTGGCAGAAACTCCTGGACTTCTTAGAAGATACAGGAGTTCAAAAGAAGTGAAACAGCCAGAGGCGCACAAAAGGACCATGGAGACCGCAGTGCAAGAACGCTAAGCAACACCACCTCGTGAGGAGAAAAAAAAATTATCTGCGCAACAGACGCTTTTCCACAAACAAAGTGATTTATGCAATAGTATTGTACAAGAAAGTTTTATAATTAGGGAAAAATTGCAAAGCATTCTAAAACTTATTGTGAAGGTGATTTCGTTAAAGAGTGTTTTAGCGCTGTCGTTAAAGACCTATGTCCTGAAAAGAGCGACGATATAGAAAACATAAGTATTTCTCGTTGGACTATAAAAAGACGAGGAGAAAACATTTTCGAAGAAGTAAAAGCAGTTTTTGATCAATTTGAGCTTAAATGGGAGAATCTAACTGAAATTTCTACTGATGGTGCTTCAACTATGGCTGGTTCTAATTTAGGAGTTATCAATAGAATTAAACTGGAACTATATAGTAGAAATATTGACACTGAAGATTTGAGTGTATTTCACTGCATTTTACATGTACAAAATCGATCCAATTTCACATGTAATGAAAACAGTAATTTCTTACATAAATTTCATTAAATCAAGAGAACTTCACCACCGTCAATTCCAAACATTTTTGGAAGAACTGCAGTTTGAATTTGAAGATCTGGCTCGTTAAGTAAAGCAAAAATGTTAAAACGATTTTATGATTTGAAAGATAAGGTATTTGTTGTTATGGATATGAAAGAAAAACCTACAAGAGCTAAAGAACCCAAATTGGGTCTGCGATCTTGCGTTTTTCGTTGATGTAACAAGTCATATATTGTTCATGAACTGTATGGTCATGTCAAGTCATTCCAAAATAAATTAAGACTTTGAGAAAATCATAAAGATCAAACTTCGAAACGTTTGCAAACGAGTAACAATATTTAAGAGATGACTTTAACATCAGATTTAAAGATTTTCGCTGCCAAGAAGCAAGTCTGAAAATTCTCCCCATTTAATGTAGAAATAGAAGAAGCTCCATTTTCATTGCAAATGAAACTCATTGAATTGCAAGAAAAATCCGATCTTAAGGCGATATTTAGAGACACACCGTTAACCGATTTTTATAAAAAAATATTTACCAACCGATACATTTCTAATAAAGGACTACATACATGTACATATGTGTTGTTATTTTTTACATTTTTTTAAATGTTAAAATGTAATAAATGTAATATCATTTCCTTTAATCAAACTAAGAAACTCTCCACTTCTTATAAATTCAAATAAAAGGTCCGGCCCGCGATTTTAGGTTGAATTTGTTTTCCGGCCCGCGGTCTTGATGAAGTTGCACATGCCTGCCTTAAGCAATGGCAAAATAGAATACAGAGAGGAGGGAGTTCAACAGGGTTGTATCATCTCGCCACTCTTATTTAATCTTCATTCCAACCGAGTTTTCAAAGATGGCCACAGGAATACAGATGATACAGTCAAACTGGCCGATAATCCAGAAGAGCTTCAGATACTCTTCAACATAATCTACACAGCTAGCGAAAGGTACGTCTGAAAATAAATACAACTAAAACAAAATTCATAGTTTTCAGCCGAGTAGAACATAATGTCAATCTTTATCTAAATTCCATATTTATTTAAAGAATATTATCTGATTTTGAAATAAGACACTTGTTTGGTTTCATATTGGTATATTCAGTTTTTAACTGTGTTGATTTTGTAATTCCTTTCAGAATGGTCGTCATTAGCCGAAACACGTGTCAGAAAACTGAATACACCAATATGAAACCAAACAAGTGTCTTATTTCAAAATCAGATAAAATTCTATTTTCGTTTCATCAAGAGTGCAGTGAGCAAAGTATTTATCGTATTTATTGAAAGGTTGGCCAACTTTAAATACCTTTGGCGTATAATTACACAAAATCGAAATCTCTGTGCTAATAATTTAAATGTATGACAGATATAGATTAGTTAAGTGCTATTTTATCAACACTTTTATACGGTATGGAGTATTGGACGTTAAAGTGAGTATCATGAACCACATCGAAGTAGAGTAGACCACGTAACAAATACTGAAGTACTCCGAAGAGCCAAAACTGAATGGCAACTGCTAACGGCTACAAATGTCGTAAAATAGCCTACCTTGGACATACCAGCTACTCCACCGAATAATGAAGGGTAAGATTGAAGGGCGCAGAGGATCTGGCAGGATGCAGCAATCTTGGTTAAGGAACATCCGTGATTGGACTGGCATAAGATCTGCAGATGCAGATGAACTAATGCACATAACACAAGATAGATACACTTTCTATGGTAATCGTCAAGTCAGGGGAACCAAACAAGGCAAATGAAAGAAGATGATTATTTGGTAAAGATAAAATTGGTAGAGATGCTTTTTGTGACTAAAATTATAAATAACACAAATTTATTTATCAAGCAGGACATCATAAGGAATGCAGTCGAAAATCAAAGAAATATGTTGCTGCCCCAATCAGTTCTTTATCTAAAACGGTAATACGGAATTGTATATTAATTTGATATTAAATATACGTTTATGGGTGACTTACTTAATTTTGTTTATTGCTATGTTCTTGAAAACCTTCAAATAGTTATCAAGTTTAGTGTTAAATGTAACCACCTATCTGAGTCCATAAGAAGCCATAAAATTTATGGTATCAGTACCATGATTATCATTAGGGAACTAGTAAAAGTTAAAACTACGACTATTACTAGATACTGGTGCTACTAAGACTTTTATTCGACCTGAAGTTATATCAAAGACACAAAATGTTCGATAAATAATATAAAGATTACAAAAAAACAAGAGAACCTTCCACTATTATAATGAAAAAAACATAAAATTAAATATAATTCCTTATTTGTTATAATTTTACTGGATTTTTTTAAATTTCAGTAAAGTAAAACAACGTATGTTAAATGTCTTTTATCATTCCAACATTATACGGTTTTTTTTTTCTATTATAGATGTCCAATTAAATATATTCAAACTATAAAACATCATTTCACGTGTACTCTTAATTTAATTGCTTTAGAAAATAGGACAACTTAAACCAAACATGGTTTTATGCTGACACGCTGGATTTATTACCGATTCTATACGATATATTACCATTTAATAATCGAATATATGCGCTTTCAAAACAAATACCTTTCACTGTAAATTAATTAATTTCTAATCTGCATGCAAATCAATTAAAGGAATCTAATTAATAATAGTTTCCACTCGTAAAATTGGTACGTTTTACGCAAAATCGTTCTACCCAATCGCGTTTTTTATTCGCTAGCGAATAATTAATCACGACCACAATTTCCTCCTGCCCTCTTTAATAACATATAATTCGTTTATAACTATATGTTGTTATGAATTGAGTATGTATACGCGAATTTACAATTCGCTAGTTAAGTGAAGGATTGAGTTGATTCAATAAATTAAATAAATTATAGAAAAGCACACTCAACTTGGTTTAAATTGATCGCAGCTGAAAAAAATTATAGAGTGATTTTATTTTAGTTTTGGTATAACTTTAATGGCAAAATAAATTATTATTTAGCTACTATATTGAAATAATTTGTTTTTAAAGCGTAAAATCAAGAATAAATGAATTGAAGACTTTAATAAAAAAGTAAATCAATAAAAGAACGATAATTTTCTTCAAATATATAATTTAAAAGAATAATTTTAAAGTTTTATTCAAAAACATGTTTGACATCAGTGAACTTATCATGTGCCATAGGCTTTATGTCGTACCATATGTATATATCAATCCTTATTTAAAATTTTATGATGAACAAAATAAAGCTATAAATTATGTTAATATAAATTTAGATTATTTTTCTAGATCCAGCATTTCTTATTTCAATAATATAAATATTTTTATTAATCATCACCTATCAACAATTTAATTACCATGTTAATATTTAAAGTTGATCAGCTTTCTGACATAACATTTCTGTTAAGAACCGTCAGTAATGAGTTACGATCCATAAAACAATATTTTTCGAAACGCACGTATGCTAACTTAACCTTTAACCGACAGCAATTTTCCGGGGTCCATTTGAAAATGGCCGCAATAAATTTCTTGAGGTGTTAAGTGGCAATTAAAACGTACTTTCTAATTGGCCTTATACTAGGTGTCGACTCTAAATCTTACTTTCCGTATCGGCGTCGCGATCATTGTGAAATTGCGTACGCTACACTTTGTGAATTATGTTCGTTTTCAAATTCATGCATGTAATTACTGTGTCTTTCCAGTTTACTATTTAATGATCTCGGGATATAGTCCGAAAGGAATTCCGAGTTTCTCTGGAAGTATGCAGATCTTTTAAGATAGAATTCATGTTAAATATTTTCTTGCATAATATAGTCACAAGTTGATTTTACCAGGATAAAATAAATATATAGAATATTTTCCGTGATTTTGGTAACCATAAAAAAGTTTTCTTTATATTCACCCAAATTTGCACGCGGTACCAGAAAAGAAAATAGAATTTCAAAAATTATTAAACTTAATGATGGAACAGCTGATAATGGGCATTTTATCGTAAATTTGTTTGTGGATTATTTGAAAACTTTAATTTATTGCAATTTATACAATTTCGCTTAAACACCTTCAATAGAAATCATCAAGTCGAAACTATATATACAGATTTTTTGATGACGTTAATATTTAATTCTTTATATCGTGAGGTGTAACTTGAAAAATGCATCTCCAGGGTGGTCTCTTTATTTAGTGGTGGATATTAACCATGCTGAATTGTTGGAATATAAATTTATACGGAATCTGGAATATAAACCAGATGTACGCCATATTTAAGGTAGCTATGCCTCCATTATGGTAGCTTCAAACATTAAGATACTCATTAATCGTCGTAATTTTAATGCTTTAATTTTTTCAATTAAAAAATTAATTACTGCTTTGTGATGATGTATTAACTAGGTAAAATAATTTCACTAAATGTTACTAATTAGCCTCCAATTTAGGAAAAAGATAAACGATGTCTATTAAGCAGCTTGAATTAATTTACTATAATTATGTATAGATATTACTTGTATTTGTCACCATAGTCATATATGGTTAAATAAAGGCGCGTACATTTTCAGCCTTCCAAATTTAAACATCAGACTACGTGAAATAAATAAATCCTTATACACTGGACGTGTAACAAAGTGCGTACACGAAAGCGTTTATCGTTTGCAATATCAGAACGCAAACACGGATCGTACATTTAGCATTAAAGCTCTCACTTTCCACTATATTAGTAGAATGTAAAAATACCGCGGATTACCATTACTTTTTACCACTCGAGCACGTTTCTTCTGCCCGATGAAGAAGACCATCAAGCAAACCGGTTCACTATGGCTATTGACCAGCCTGTCCGTGTGTGCGCGCCTCTTCGGGCGATCGCAATAAAATTACATAATGCCGTATCCAGATCTTATCCAGATCTTAATTTTATTCAATAAAATCGCAATTATTCTGATACGCGTTCCTACGGAATGGTTTCTTGCTTTTCTAAAATCGGTTCGTAATTGAACAGGTACATAAATGGTTATATCTGTTTACTATTAAGCTAATGTAATAATGTTATTATGTATTATTGAAATGTATGATATTAATACTTACGTAAAATATATGTTACTAACAAATGAAGAATGCAGAAAATCAATGTTTAAAAATGATCTTGTAGAAGTTGAAACCGCGATAACAGTAAAGTATTGTATTTATTTCTCTTTTAAATTATAATAAAGTACAATAAAGAAAGTATTTATTAATGTATCTCAAATAAATGTTATTTTAATGTATAATGTTTTTTATTTATATTTTATAACTCTCGCAAACCATTAAAAATGTACCAATTTATTTCAGACAAATGGTATTTCTATTTTTGTGTCAAAATTTAAATACAAAATTTCATAATTTAGAAGACATTTCCTATAACAAAATACTAATCTGTAAAGAAAATTTCCAATGTCAACCATTAACAAGACAACTTAAATATGTTTAAAAAAAGCTTTTATAAGGTAACTTCCAGTAAATTCCAAAATATTTTGTGACAAAACGTAATGATTAGTGCTTAATTCTATCATATTGAAAGATCTACTATAAAGTAAATACCTTCAAAATCAAATATATAAAACGTGTTTTATTATTGACATTTTTATAGTGTTATTTATATTTTTCGAATGTAATTAAGGATCATTACTATTGAAATTCCATTTGATAATGATTTATAGAATATAATTTATAAAGGAGAGCAAGAAAAATGTTTTAAGACTGGTATTTAATGAATAAAGAAATTACGTAGCTACTCCCAAGTGTCCCCTTGAAATAAGAAAATGAAGCCCAAACAGAACAAAAAAAAAAGTCGATAAATCCAATATCGCACTCAATTAACTGTCTGCGAACTGAAAGAAAACGAAAGTACGTGAGATAAAAGGGGGGAAGAGGGGGGAGAAGGCGGCCTTTAACAAGTTCTCCATTTAGCGAACGAACGCACATTTCGCGAACCGTTCGTGCAAATTCATCGAAAAAATCCACCGCAATTATCGAGATTAAAGGAAAAATAATTACAAGATTATAACCATAACCGACACAGCCCGAGCGCAACCATAAACCGCGCAATGCCTATCATTAATTTACCTGCCCTTACCGGGAAACAACCCTGAACTTAATTATTATCATCATGGGCCGTTAAGGCGCCACCTATTTTTACTCAACTTAAATCGCAACTTCTGCGTTATTAAGTCATCGTAAAAACGGGACGATTACCATTTTCCGCATTTATATGACGATCACGGGTGTTTTTGGCATTTTGTTGTGCAGGAAATGCGGAATTCCATTATGTGCTCGTTTAAATTCACGCCGCATTCGGGTGACATTTTTCGAAATTATTGTTTAGGATGATGTATTATTGCTCCGCATGATATTATATTAAGCGTTTATTGTATTCCCCGTTGAATGCGTGATTCCAGCTCCTATTATTTGTCAAAATTAATTAATATTATTAAAGGGCATGAGCGACTGACGAGTATTTGTAGTTATTAAACGTGTTGTTCGTGCATAATGTAATTGGTATATCAAACCTTGTGGATTTATAGGTACGATTATAGATAGTCTAGTTTCAAGTCGTTAATAACAGTAGCAGTTTTAGTATGTAGATTTACCCCAGCCACATATTACACATGAGTCCTGTGACCAGAGCAGTCGTGTATGAAATTATGCTGTTAGGATTAGCAGGATTACACTATCGCTAAAAGTTGATACACATGATTAATCTGTTATACAGGGTGAGTTTTTTTCGATGTTCTCTATGGGGATCTCGGAAACTATAAGAGATAGAGAAACGGTTAAATGGGGAAAGAAGTGTAAATTTACGAGACGAATAAAATTCCACTTTCAAAGTTTTCAAGAAAGTCAAGGGTAACTAGATTTTTTGAAAAAAGTAAAAAGGGTCAATTTTTTCAAATCAATATATTTCGGTTATTATAACAGATAGAAAAAAACTGTAAAGGACAAAGTTTTAGATAATTTTATGCAAATTAATAAAAAATAATCAGAAAATTTTTATCGCCATTATTTTTCGAGATATGACGCAAACTTACATTTTTTTAAATGGAAACCATAGTTGGCTGTGACCTCATTCAAAAGGTAATTTTTTTCTCGTTAATCCAATATGGCATACGTCATAGTTATTTCTAAAAATGAGTGAGTTATAGTCATTTTAAATTTTATTATAAATAAAAAATGGGTAGCCATGAAAAAGGTGAAAGTAAAACAATTGCAGTTGTTTATAATATTAGCAATATTGTAATTATTAGTTTTACAGAGATAAACCAAAATAAAACAACATCATAAAGTAATTCTGTAATTATCAATATATCAATGGGAGAGAAATTTTAATATTAAAACAATATGGTCAGAGTCCACTATTAATACTATTATGACATAAATTATATCTTTTTACAATTGAATTTATGGTTTTTTTACTATTCTCATGTAAATTGAATTATATGTTTAAATAACAACTAGTTTATGATCCTCCACAGATTGATATGATTTTTCATATACTTTGTTTTTTACATAACCCCACAGAAAAAATTCTAAAACGCGCAGATCGGGAGATCTAGGTAGCCCTGGGATTGGTTTATTTCTTCCCACTTATGAGTTAAGAAAAGCATCATTTAAATAATTTGTAAAGCCAACATGTTATGAGGTGGAGCACAGTCATATTGGAACCATTTCAATCTTGCTTGTAATGATAAATTTAAACAATCGAGCGTATCTTCAAGTGTTTTCTGAAGAAAATGAAAGTAATCATTCTCACTTAGTGAGTATTCAAAAATATATGGACCGAGAATTATTAATCCAAACACACCATGGATTAAACCCAAATTTAATTTGTAGTTTTCTCTGTGAAACTTCTCGTGGATTTTCTTAAGTTCATCTATGTTAATTGTGGCGATGAAAAATACCACAATTAGTAAATTGCGATTCATCTGTTCATAATATTTTTGTAAGAAACGTATTATCCTCTTGACAAATGGGTTTATACCACATACAGAAGGCCATTTGATAATTACAAAATTATTATTCTTATGCTGGTTTTTCATTTTTATTTAACTTTGTAGAACTAATAATTACAATATTGCTATTATTATAAATAACTGCAATTGTTTTACGTTCATCTTTTTCATGGCTACCCATTTTTTATTTATAATAAAATTTAAAATGACTATAACTCACTTATTTTTAGAAATAACTATGTCGTATGTGATATTGTATTAAAGAGAAAAAAATTACCTTTTGAATGAGGCTATAGCCAACTATGGTTTCCATTTAAAAAAATGTAAGTTTGCGTCATATCTCGGAAAATAATGGCGATAAAAATTTTGTGCTTATTTTTTATTAATCTACATAAAATTATCTAAAACTTTGTCCTTTACAGTTTTTTTCTATCTGTTATAATAACCGAGATATATTGATTTGAAAAAATTGACACTTTTTACTTTTTTCAAAATATCTAGTTACCCTTGACTTTTTTGAAAACTTTGAAAGTGGAGTTTTATTCGTCTCGTAAATCTACACTTCTTTCCCCATTTAACCGTTTCTCTATCTCTTATAGTTTCCGAGATCCCCATAGAGAACATCGAAAAAAACTCACCCTGTATATATTTTAAAAGCAAAACTTTGAGCATATAGTGTCCGAAGATAATTGTAATGAGTACATTCAAAATTTTCTATCTACAAGAGTTTTAATTATGAAGATTTCTGTGCGAAATAAAGCGAGCAGTAGCAATTTTATGTTCGCAAGCAAGCTGTTGTATTTGTGTCTTCCGTCGCGTGTTGAGTGAGTAGAAAAGTAAGTAATCTATTTAATTACTGCACAATTCAATAGAGAATTTACTCTTCTACCTTCGTGGGAAAGAATCGCATTACTATTAGTTCTATATGAATAATATCAAGCATAAACAAATTTGGACTAGAGTTACTTAATTTGGATCAAGTGGCGGTTGCTCAAATTGGACCGGTACAATCTAAGTTACCCAAATTTGGCACTTAGCGATGCTAAAAACGGGCACCAATAACCACGTGTTTATGTCGTCTTTATTAAAAAATCAATATATTTTATCAACGGATAAAATTTTCAAGTAAGTTAAAAAATGTATGAAAACTTTTAAAACATAATGTTGCTTTTGTATACAAATTAAATTAAAAATTTCTCCATGCACACATCCAAAAATATTCTAAAACCGCCTTGCTTCGCCATCCATTTTTGATTTATTTTGAATTTTTTAAGGCAGATATGGCTAAAAATGACTGTACGGACATTGTGCCGAAAGCGAACTTTTAATGCTTATTTTTTTACGCTTATAAAAATGGAGACTGTGGTTTGAATGAGTGCAACACGTTGACTAAAAAATATAAAAAGACTTGATAGACTACCGACATTTGCAATTATATTATAATAATTATTAGGATTAACTACCAAAAGAGTTCTTTTCCTAGTTAAAACATTTAAAAAATCACGTCAACCGTAGCAATGACAAGAAGGTACTTTTATTACTAGATATACAAACCAGGCACCCAAAGAATTGAATAATAAAAATAATAATAATAATTTTACTGCAAAACAATTTGGCACATACAACAACCATACATGAGTAAAAGCGCAATAAAGAAGACATAACTACCACTAAAGAAAAACTTGTGCGTGGTCTTATAATTCTAACGTTCATTATAAATAGATACAAGATACAATTTTCTAAAGTTAATACTTGTTGCGCTACACTCTTGATGGAAACAGATATTAATAATAGGTGGAGAGTAACACTTGTTTTGTTCCATAATGTTTTTATTCTCAGTTGCCTGACACGTGTTTCGGTCTTCACAGACCATTATCAAAGTTAAACTACTTAAAATTAAGAAATGTACAAATATTTATATTGTTAAGCAGGTAGTTTTAATTGGTGGGCAGTCCCGCGATTAGTATGCTGTCGGCCTGGATTAACTCCTGTTGATTATTTAAAACCTTAATCCCCTTTACAATGGCTTTCTTAATCTCCAATCCTTCCAGGAGGTTAAGCTTTTTCCCTTTTCGGCAGATTTTAAGCGCGGACATCTCTCCCATGTGGTGGCCGGTGTTAATACAATGTTCGGCTAATCCAGTTGTTATTTTTCCGTCCCTAATTGCCTTTTGATGTTCTTTGTATCGTATTTCAAAATTTCTGCCTGTTTGGCCTATGTAAATTCCACTACAATTTAAGCATTCGATCTTATAAACACTAGTTTCGTTTGATGTAAAAAGCCTATTTACCTCCATACCGGTGGCAGAGTTAAAAAGTATCATTAGAGAAGAACTACAACAGAATTCACCACAACAATTGGAAATCCACAAAATTATAGATATTTGCCTATCACAAAATTATTTTAAATTTAATGATAAATTTTACTCTCAAGAAGACGGTTTACCCATGGGAGCGCCTATCTCACCCATACTGGGAGAGATGTTTATGAAATCTTTTGAGGATAAAATGTTTAAACAGAATAAGGCCTTAACAAAGAATATCCAGTTCTGGTGCCGTTATGTTGATGATGTTTTTTTGCATTTGGGAAGGCTCACATCGTCAGTTAGATTTGTTCCTAACAGATTTAAATAAAATCAATAATAATATACAGTTTACCATGGAAAAGGAAGAAAATGGAAAATTAAATTTTCTGGATCTTACAGTAACAATAAATAAAAAGAAGCTCCAATATTCAATACATAGAAAACCTACTTCCACAGATATTATTATTCCGAGTGACTCCTTCCAATCGGATCAAACTAAATTGTCTGGTTACACGAAGAGGTCAGTTACCAAATAAATAAATAAAAAGAAACGTAAGATGAAAACCCAGTTACTCTACAGTGCAAACGCGGAGAAAGATAATAATACATATGCAGCTATACCTTATATAAAAAACACCAGTGCCAAAATTAAACGCCACCTAAAAACATACAATATACAGACAATTGTTGTCAATAAATCCAATTTGGCAAGACGAATAGTGAATAACAAAATCGATAAAAAGGATAAACAAAAAAGTTCTGGTGTTTATAAGATCGAATGCTTAAATTGCAGTGGAATTTACATAGGCCAAACAGGCAGAAACTTTGAAATACGATACAAAGAACATCAAAAGGCAATTAGGGACGGAAAAATAACAACTGGATTAGCCGAACATTGTATTAACACCGGCCACCACATGGGAGAGATGTCCGCGCTTAAAATCTGCCGAAAAGGGAAAAAGCTTAACCTCCTGGAAGGATTGAAGATTAAGAAAGCCATTGTAAAGGGGATTAGGGTTTTAAATAATCAACAGGAGTTAATCCAGGACGACAGCATACTAATCGCGGGACTGCCCACCAATTAAAACTACCTGCTTAACAATATAAATATTTGTACATTTCTTAATTTTAAGTAGTTTAACTTTGATAATGGTCTGTGAAGACCGAAACACGTGTCAGGCAACTGAGAATAAAAACAATATGGAACAAAACAAGTGTTACTCTCCACCTAATACAATTTTCTGATAGAAATATAAAGTATAATAACCTAAATTAAATGGTACTAATAATTAACAATATTATTATTCACCCACATACAATACATGTACATACACATAAGCTTGCTATCAAAAAACATTTTTAAAGCGACTAGGTCTCTTTCAACTACTGTTTTTATTAATTCCCAGGTATCACCTTCATAGAATATTACCGTATCATCTGCAAAAGCATGTATTTACCATTGATATTTAATTTAAAAATACAGTATTTACAATTTGAATAATAGCTGCCCTAAAACTGTCCCTTGAGGAAATTCTGGATTAACAGCCCTGAATTTATTTGTGTGTGTTTCAATACGAACAGCCTGCGTTCTTGACGATAAATAATTTTGTAAAAGATCTTGAGCTTTACCTCGTATTCCCATCATTTCAAAGACATCGAGAAAATATTTATGTTTAACTGTATCAAACGCTTTCTCTAAATCTATGGATATACAGAGGGCTATCTTAAATGCATCAAGTGAATTATAGATTTGACCAGTTAGTTCAGCGATAGCATGTTGCGTTGAAATACCGTCCTGAAATCCGAATTGGAATTCCGATATAAACTTATTCTTCTTTGTAAAGCTTAAAACACGTGATTTTTTTTTTTAACATTTTGTTTATATTAGTTGTTTATATTACTAAAAATAGGTCTATAATTGGTAATGAGTTCTTTGTCTCCACTTTTGTAAATTGAAGTTATTGCCTTCTTCAATATAGTTAGGTATTTAGCACTTTTTATTGTTAGGTTTATAAAATGGACTAAATGCCTTTTTGTATACTCTGCTATTTGCTTTAATACTTATGAGCTTATTCCATCTAAACCTGGAGATTTATTGTGTTTTAATTGATAACTTGTGCGTAAAACTTCACGTGTGTCAGTGGGCATTAAGAATAAATTAATATCTGATCCTGTATTTGGTTTATGCCCGATGTTTTTTTTAATGCTGATTTTATTGGCTAGTGTTTCTCCAATAGTTTAATAGTGCCTGTTAAATTGTTCTGCTATGACTAATAAATTGTCCATCATAGTAAGTCCAGTTGTATTTATTTTTTCTACTTCCTTAGACATTCTACTCATCGATGATGTTGATAAATATTTCGGTAATTAGGGGGTTTGTGGTTTCTTATTGCCGGCAGTCATTTCGTTTGTTTAAAGAGATGGTTCTTAAATTGTAAGTAATTTTATTTTAAACAAATATCTAGGAAAATAAATATTTCGTCTATTATTACAGGATTGGTTTCATTGTCCCTAAACGTATTTTATAAATATTTCGCGTACTTCAACATACCATCAAGAGATACATTTTTATATGTTTATAATATTATTAACCAGTTAAAGATTATGTTTTTATTGAATATTTTGATTTAATATTCAAATATTTGCTTAAATATTGTTCCCCGCCAACAAGAGACACTGACCGGTTTCGATCTTTTTGGATCTCATCAGCGTAGCGCAGTTGGAGACAGGGAATCGAGATTCACTTAAGAGTTATTTAACTCTCCGGGTTAACCATCGATACGATAAAACCATAAAGATGCCATCTATCAATAATTGTTTAGTTTTTTGGTTGTAAATTCACAAGGAGCATTTATGTAGAGGACTACTTATCTTGTTAGTTCATTATATCTGTATAGTTTACTTAAACCATGTAGTTATTGTGGATAAGGGTTCATATTGATTAAAAAGTATTTTTCTTTATCTAGAAACATGTAATTAATTTTGTCTAGATGTTATATTGATTATTTTAGTTTGATTTTTGTGAGTTACGTGAAGATTAACTTGATTAATTAATAAAGCACTAAAAACCTTTCTTTCGGTGCTTTATTAATTAATCAGTTATATTGATTGTTAGGTAGGTTTCTATTGATATTGTGAATGACTGAATGAAGAGAATTGCAGAAGATATTAGGGGCGAAAAAGAGTTCCCAATAAAGTGATAATAAAAAAATGGTGGCTATCATAATACTTTCCCTATATTTTTCTCGAAAACTATGAGATTTGCACCAAAAGGCCGTTATTAACAATTTGCTCAATTTTAGATTCTTTACAATTACTTGTTTTATAAATTTCATGTAACTCCTAAACTTTATTAGCAATAGGCAAAAAATGTCAAAATTATTAATTTTAATTTTTTTTCTGGCAAGTTAAGAACTGTATGAAAAGAAAAACATGTTTTATTAAAACTTGTTAAATTTCTCATTATATTTAACTTTTGTTAAATTAAAACGGTAAAATTTTTGAGTGAGTAAATTAGAAAAAAAATGATGCATGATGGGTGGGCAGACTCTAAATCTAAATTAGATAAGATTAGCTATAGAAAATCAATTATATTTAAACCTAAATTTTGATTTTGTTTTATTTTTTATTACATAAGGGTTTGATTGTGTTTAGCAGGAAAAACATCAACGATTAGCAATTAACGTTATCATGTTTATGTAGGGTGGTTGGGTGCCCTCTCTCTCACCCTCCAATCAGAAAAACAAAAGCGAGGGTTTTAGTTAGAAGTTCTAAAATGTAAACAAACACAAAATAATTGCATGTTTTAATTGATGTATTCATACAAATATTTCAAATTATTTTTGATGATGTTTTTACCACCCTACATGTACATACTAATATTAACTGATCGCCTCGCGGTTTGCAATAAGTTTAATTACAAAATTTGAATGAAAGAAAATTGCCAAAGTAAATTTTTTGAGTGTGTAAATTAATAAAAATTATATACATGATACGTGGAAAGGCTTTAAATCAAAAGATTAGCTATTGAAGGTCATTTATATGTAAACTTAAATTTGCATTATGCTTTATTTTTTATTACATAAAGTTTATTATTTTTTATTGTTTATTGCAGAAAAATCATCAATTTCATCAATTTTTTTTCTTGTAAGTAAAGAACTTTATGATAAACATGTTTTAATAAATCTTGTTCAGATTCTCATTCCCTTTAACTTTTGTTTGAAAAGTTATGTAATACTTTTCAAATTTAGAAAAATATCGAGAAAATCAAAAAAACGCCCCGAGTAAACATCCACTTCCGGTTTATGAATGTTTACTAAAAGCTTTTCGGTTCTAGTTTTTAATAATAAAATCTTAAGTTTAAAGTTTCATCTCAAACGGATCTTATACTACTTTTAATACTTATAATACGTTCTCTATATATTTTATATAGGGAAAGTAAAAATGGTACCGTTTGACGTGATTATCAATTTCTGATGAACTGAGTCTATTACAGAAACCCTCGGTAGTGCCATGCCTAGCCTGCGTAATACAAAACACAAGGGCGACAGCATAGTATCAATATACAGAGTAGTGTACAGTGTACGTACGTAGTGCCACTTTTACGTTCAGTCGTCTTGAACGTTTTCTCTCACAAAGTGCATCGAAGATAAAATCGACATTTATCCTCATGCGCTGAAGAACCAACTCACCAGTTATGCTAGGCGTGGAATGAATCCAGTGTTTCCTCTCCCTCTATTCGATTGCCTGCTGCTAATGATAAGGACAGAGAGGATGCATAAGCAGCTTCTAAATACTGGAAGGAAATTCATCATATACCTACAAATTGTCGACTAAAATGTATCTAGGATTTGTTCTCGAAACATAGTAGATATTAGAAGTCGACGCCTTCCAAAAAAAGATACGGTTGTCTTCCTCAACGGGGCAACACCTTTGACTGGCGTGGGGAAGATTAATTGATAATCAATTAGAATTCTGGATAGTTGTTTGCAATCGTTTTGAATATTGTTCAATTAGAAAAGGACGCTGATAACTATGCATAAGATGAGGTGCACAAAAAATCTCTGGATCTCTATCGAGTGCCACTACACCACCAGCCTGTGCTAAACATTTCAGAGAGTAGGTTTTTCAGTTTAAACCATTAATTTAAGACGATACACACAAAGGAATTATTCAAGGGATTATTCGACCGAGTCGCTCATATTTTCTTAAAAGCCCTTGCGCGAATCACCCTGTACTCTTATGATTACTTACTCAGATGAACAGTCACATGATTCCTTAGAAAAACTTCAACACCAAAACTAAAAATAAACAAACGTGGTAGGTGCAGATGCCGCATTAGATACGACACTTTTCCTGCTTGCTGGCGCGCTCCTTTCTAGACGGAATTTATCGTATACTGCTGTAAATAAGCCTATTAGTGCTGCCAGCTTCTCATGAATTCTTTGACTTTATGTAGTCCATTTTATTATAAGCAAACTACTTTTGATCTAGATATCAAGATCGTACATATAAAAAGAAAAGTATAAAACTGAACATATTGGAAGCTTTAGAAAATAACAGTTATCTCTATACCGGCTATCTTCTCAGAGAACAAATAGAATTATCAAAAGCAACTTTCTAAAAATATTCTCTTCTTCTCCTCTCCCGTCAAATGAACCTTTCTATATAAAATAAACTATGTATATTTTTTGTACATTTACTTTTGCTGAAAAACACAGTATGGTAAAACATATGTAGTGTTTTAAATAAATTTAATTGAATAGTTTTATCTCAATATTAATGTATGGAATTCCAACACCTGAGTGCCTTATTCATTCAACATCGCAATTGGGTATTAATGATAGTAAACTTTGGAAAACTTATGGGGTTCAAAAGAATAGAGAAATATATTTACAATTTGTGAAGGCTTCAAAACTTAAAAAAATTACAAAACAGAAAAACGTACCTAAAAAGAAATGAGAATATCATTTTAACTCAAGAAAAGGTAAACGTTTCAGATGTGGATGAGAATATCTGCCTTCCTAACACGATGGTCAAAAAAGGTTTGAGTCGAATAACATAATTTGTAATTGTGAACTCCACCCGTGCTTCTTTCGTTCAAAATGTTACATTATATTATATTATTATATTAATCTTTTAAAAAATATATAAACATATATAACAAACACTAAAACTTTAAAATTTGAACATAGATCCTGAAGACTAAGTTCATGACTTCTTGTGTTCTTTCACTCGACCCATTACATTTCGCGGCTGGTGATGGCCATTGAGACAATATTTTTACCACTTCTACCGTATTTTGATCGTAATTTTGTAGACCAGTAATATTTTAATACATCACTCAATAAGTCCCTGGTTTAACATACATATGGAAAAATATTGACAGACCCACATGATTTCCAGGTAGTACTAACCTTTAAACAGTACATTCATTCTGAAGTTTAGTTTAGGGGTTAAGTTATTTCTAGTTCTCACGGTTTTGTAATGTTGTAATTATGTAAAGAAAATGAATACAAAAGAATTTCGTGTGTTGATTAAACACTGGTGAAAAGTACTGTTGGAGCCAAACAGTGGCTTCATAAGCATTATGGAGAATATTATTGATTGGTATGCTAAATTAAAATGTGGCGGTACAAGCATCCATAATGCTGAATGTTCTGGTCACCGAAAATCACCAATTGTTCCGGACATTATAAAAAAATGTACACAAAAGAGTTTTAAAAGACCATAAAATCAAGTTGTGCGTGATAGCTGACATCTTGAAGATATCAGAAGGTAGTGTCTTTACAATTTTTCATGAAAATTTCAGAATGCGCAAGTTGCTTTTGAAGTGCGTACCGCGTTTGGGAAATTGTATTGTCACGTGACAACGCATGAAGCATAGATCCACCACCACACGTCTGAAATAAAAAGATCATCAGCTGAGTAGAAAGCACCGGTAAAAGTCGTCTAAAGCGACCAAAAACTCAAATGTCAGTTTATTATGGCATCTGTATTTTGAGATGTGCATGGAATTATCTTGAGAAAGGCAAAACTATCAATAGTGAATGTTACAAGAGATTATTGGATCAATTGAGTGTAGATTCAAGAAATAACAGCCCCACACGCAATAAAAAAGTGCTGTTTCGCAAGGACATTGCCCTATGCCACAAGTCGACGAAAATAATGGTTTAATTAGATGAATTGCGCTTTTAATGCTTCCCTACCCACCGTACTCTTTAAATTTGGCCTCCTTTAGAGTTTCTGCAGATATGAAACGGGAAAGAAATTTGGCTCAAATGAAGAAGTGATTGCCGAAGCAAAGGCTTGTTTTGAGAGCAAAGACAAATAATTTTACATAAAGGGCATCGAAAAATCGAGGAACGTTGGAATGAATGTATCACTTTTGAAGGAACTCTTTGTTGAATTTAATGTACTTATTTTTAAAGCATGATCATTAAGGTACCCCCTATTATCTAAAGCACAGCAATAAGATTACTTAGTTCTCTATAAATGTTGATAGGTATCCAACCACCAACAATTATTAAAATCTACTCTCGATAATCCTCATTGACCGCTGTTACATCTCAGACATAATTCTGCAAACCACATCCCGAATTATTATCTACGTGTCCGAAATACCTAGTAGTGTTATGTGCATTTTATTTTTGAGATAATCTCACAAGAAAATTACAAACGGGAAAATCTGGCGATATATGGGCTTGGGGAAGTTACCGAACCTTGAGATCGCAAGGAAACAATTCTCAAACAATTAATTGAGTGCCTTGCAGTGTATGATGTCGCTCCGTCTTATTGAAATCGGGTTTTTAAACATGGGAAAAATTTAAATATAGCGAAAAATTTAAACATCTGCTACGTAACGATCCACATTATAATAAAAATAATAATAATATTTATTGGTGCACATAACAGAGTTTTACACAGGTCAAAAGAAAAATATAATGGTAAGTATATCAATAAACAAATAATAGATTATACAATAAATTTTCATACATGAAAAAAAAATCTATTTCTCTGTTAGATACAGAAAAAGCAGTACTTATTTTCATATTTAGATTAGGGCAAAATTATAGCTATTTACACACAACTTGTTTGGTTGGAAAGAGATTTCAACATTCAATTATCATATAGATATTTAAGTTTAACATAGAAAATATTGAGATTAAATTAAATTAACCTTAAAATTACAATTATAGTTGGAAATAAAATTAAGTTAAAATTAAAGTTAAAATTAATATTAAAATTAAAATTAGAATTAAAATTAGAATTAAAATTAGAATTAAAATTAGAATTAAAATTAGAATTAAAATTAGAATTAAAATTAGAATTAAAATTAGAATTAAAATTAGAATTAAAATTAGAATTAAAATTAGAAATAAAATTAGAATTAAAATTAGGATTAAAATTAGAATTAAAATTAGAATTAAAATTAGAATTAAAATTAGAGTTAAAATTAGAAATAAAATTAGAATTAAAATTAGTATTAAAATTAAACTTAAAATTAAAGATTAAAATTTAAAATTACAATTACAGTTACAAATTAACAATTACAATTTGAATAAGAATTAAAACTAGAATTTGAATTTAAATTAAAAGTAGATTAAAATTTAAATAAGGATTAAAATTAAAACTTAAGAACGTATATAATAAAATAAATCTTTAATGAAAGAAATGAATGTAAAAATGATTAAATAAATACAAATACATAAACACACTATTCGAATCGCATTTATCCCAAATGATATTAGATAAAAGATTTAATTTATTAAAAGGACTAAATCACATCGTCATATGAAAAGAAATCATGGATATTGTAAGGAGCTTTTTTTAGTAAGTATTCTTTGATTTTTATTTTAAATTGGCGACTGGGCAGGGCTTTTGTTTCGGGTGACAATTTGTTATAAAATTTTATCCCATAATAGTTTGAACCTGTTTTGGATTTTTCTAGTCTTATTTTAGGCTGCAATAAATTTAGCTTTTCTCTGGTATGATGTTCATGGTGTTCATGAGTGATATAATTTAATATATGTGTTTTAACATAAAATAAACACTCTACTATATAAATTGCGGGAAAAGTTAATATCCTTTCTTTAACAAATGCACTTTTGCAATCAGCTTGGTAGGGTACTCCTGCCAGTATTCTTATAAATTGGCGTTGTAGCGCAAAAATACGATGACGTGAAGTTGAGTGACCCCATACAATTATGCCATACCGTATTCGAGATTCGAATAGAGCGAAATAAGACATTAATAATTGTGCATGGCCTACCTTTTTTGCTAGTCCTCTGAGGCAGAAAATATTTTTTGTAAGGGTTTTAGCAAGATATTGGCCATGATATTCCCATGTTAGAGATTCATCTAACTGGACTCCAAGAAAACAAGTTGTGTTATCGTATTTTAGTGCATTTGACCTTAAAGTAAAATTTATTTTTTTTGTTTTTTCTTTATTTAGAACAAGGTTATTAACCTCACACCAACTGGTAACCTTTGCTAAAGTCTCGTTAGCCTTACTTTCGGCTAAGGTTATATCAGAATCAACGTTGATAACCGTGGTATCATCGGCGAATAGAATTGTTTCGGTTTCACTTGCTTGTATTAAATCGTTGATATAAATTAGGAATAGTACTGGTCCCAAAATAGAACCTTGGGGGACACCAATTTCTAATTTGTTTACTTCAGACTGCTGACCTTTAAATTCGACAATTTGTTCTCTATCTGTAAGATAGGAGCGCATTAATAAAAGACTTTTATTTGTGAAACCATATAGTTTTAATTTTTGTAGTAGGATGTCATGCGAGATGCAATCAAATGCCTTTGTTAGATCTACAAATGTGCCAATACAGTAATTTTTATTTTCGAAACTATCTAAAATTATATTTGTGATTGTAACAAGGGCATCAGTTGTCGAATGACCTGACCTAAAACCGAATTGGTTGTTACAAAAGAGGTTGTTTTCTTCAAAGTACTCAATTATTTGCTCCTTTAAATTTAATTCGATGATTTTGGAGATCACAGGTAGAAGCGATATTGGTCTAAAATTAGATTTAATTTCTGTGTCTCCCTTTTTGTGAACAGGAATTACCTTAGCTAATTTGAGTGCCTGTGGAAATATACCCAGATTGATAATGTCATTAATTAAATGTGTAAGCGGTGCTACCAGGATAAACCTTACACATTTAATTATATCGACACTTATCTCGTATATATCGCTGCTTTTCGTGTTTTTAAGATTTTTTATTGTGTCTAAAATCTTTACATACGATATCTCTTTAAATGAAAATTGACGTTGGTCTGTAGGATTTATATTAAAATTAGTATTACCTTTGCCTTTGTAAATGGAGGTTACTTGTTGTGCCACAATTGAAAAATAGTCATTAAATTCATGACAAGTTATATTGCAATCCACGAATTTGTTTTTATTGAATCTATGTGAGTTTAGTACAATCCAAGCAGCGCGTTGTTTGTTAGTTGATTCATTTATGAAAATATTGTTAGATCGGGTTATGTTATCAGAAATAGCTTTCCTGTACTTTGTTCGGTAATCATCACGAATAGCTTTAGCATTTGGCGTGGGATTGTGTTTATAGCATGCCTCAATGAATTTCATAGTTTCACGCATTTCTTGTAATTCCTTATTAAACCAAAACATATTTTTATTACTATGATGATTTGTTTTTTTTATTTTTATCGGAAAGGAATTTTTAACACAATTGTTTATAATACTGTTCATTATACACCACTTTTCTTGGGAGTTGATTGAACTGTCATATACAAAATCCCAACTTATGGCAGAAGTGAAAAAATTTAGTTTACCTTCTTTAGTAATCGGCCGGTTCTGATAACTCAGGCTTTCTTCCGCGACTTTGATCAATTCAATTTTCAGAAAAATGCCTAAGTGATCTGATAAAGCGCTATCTAAAATGTTAATTTGTAAGTACTCTAAGGGAATGTTTGTAAAAATATTGTCAAGACAATTATTTTGTCTCGTATTAGAATACACACATTTAGAGAGTCCATAAGTTAGTAAGCAGTCATTTAAGTATACTTCACGAGTATCACTGCTATTAAAATGAATGTTGAAATCTCCACCCAACAAAACAGTTTTTTCATTATAATTAATTTTATCCAATAATAATCTAAGACTATTTAAAAATACATTAAAATCGCCTGATGGGGGCCTATAGACATTAATTACATATAAATTATGCAAGGAACTATAACTTAAAGATAATTCGCTTGATTTTTCTTCGGAAAACGCATCCGTTAAATCGTTGTAGTCTTTTGTAGTAACGTCGTCATGGGCGTAGATTATTGTTCCACCGTACTTTCCAGATGTGCGTGCGAAGTAAGCTCTGGCGGATAGGTTCCCTAGACGAGATACCGAACATTCATCTTTGGACAGCCAGTGTTCACTTATACAAATAAATGACAAATCCTTATCGGCGATAAGTGCTTCAAGTTCAATGATTTTATTGCGTACGGACCGCGAATTTAGAAATACAATGTTTATGCATTTAGTCTCTTTTTTGCAATATGGTGTAAAAAATTATTAACCCTTACATTTTCAGGCCAAATTTCTGGATTTTTCAAATCAGGAAATTTGATTTCAGGGACACCTATTTTGAACGATGAGTATTCTTGGGGATTTTTTGAGTTTAATTGTTCGCATTTCACATCATTGAAACCGACATTTTTTAAATAATCACTCAAGTCTGCAGTTTTTAAATTAGGGTCAAAGTAGTAAGCATGAACGTAGCTGTATTTGGTTACACCTTTGACTAGTCCTGTACTACCTTTCGCAGTACCCTGTATGGAATCCTGTTTCTCCCGGTTACGTTTGGAATTGCCGCTCGACATTTTTAAGGTTGCAACTTCCGTGTTGTTTCCATTATTTTGGGCGATTTTTGCGTACGTCTTCTTGTCTGCAGTTTTAATTTCTGCAGCCACTCCCGCTACATCTTCTACAATATGTGATATGCACTCGGTATTTGTATCCGTAATATTTTTGTTATTTGTAGATGTTTTAGTGTTGTTCATTGATAATTTAGGAACTTCTGTTGTACTTGAGTTCTTTTTGTTGTTATTATTTTTGTTAACTTTCTGTTCAAACGACTTGATTTTGTCTTTAAGTAATTCGTTATTTTCTTGCAAGATTCGATTTTTTTGCTCCATTTCCTCAATAATAACCTTTAGCAAGTTATTTTCTACAGCGAGTACTTCGTATGCAATTTGATTTATTGGTTCATATTGGGTCTCTTTATTAGATAACATATTGCTGCAGTCGTGATTTTTCAAACACCCTTGGTGGCAAGGTTTGTTGCATTTGTCACAAGTGTTTCCTCTCCCGACTGTTTTATTGCAAGTGCCTGCACAAATCTTCTCTCCTGGCATTTTACAATTATTATACCAAACAAAGTGCTTTGGAAATAAATATATTTTCCTATATTTAATGTAAAATTTACAAAAGCGTTCGTCGGAGTCTGGGTATCGAACCGTCGACCTCTCTGTTCGTAGCCAAGTAGTTTACGTTTTGCGCTATACTCGTACGGTTGTGAAAAATATTTGAATTGGTAATGATAGATGTAATGTTTCCAATTAATCGTAAGGCAACGTGTACCACAATCGTTTTATAGGTTATATAGTGATGTTTTAATTAAAACACTGATTACTCACTTATCGCTTAGCGATGAGTTTGTGTAACAATAATCCGTGTAAAGCACAACACACTAGAACTTATGCGTATATTTACTTATATTTTATGTTAATATACAACAGTTTTATTCACAAATGTACACTTGATCACGTATCGTACGTTGCCGTTATTGCAATAGATAGATCACATTTATTGTGAAATGGTCCATAGATTCTAAAATGTTGTGTTTGCTCAACGTCAGCAACGTGCTGCCACCTGATCATGGCTGCTACTATGCATTACAAAATTTCCTGTTTTTTTTAACTTGTATATATACAAGTTAAAAAAAATAATGATATGAAACTCGATCCACTACCCTCGACCCCCTAGGGAGTAGGGGGTGAGAAATACAAAAGTTAAATAGGAACCCCCATTTTTTGTACGGATTTGAATACTCCGGGAAAAAATAAGAAAGTTTTATCTGAATTTTTTTGCATTCGTGACAGACGACGCTATAATCGACAAAATTCAAAATTGGCAAAAATCGTTAAAAAATGGGAATTTCCTGAGAAATACGAGGTATATATCAGTATTTATTATAAGTTCTATATATGGTTAGATATCTAATAAACTGTTATTGCTATTATTTAATTACTTTAATAAACGTAATGATGCGACAAACAATATGCACATTTGTTAATAGTAGAAAATATTTAATCCTTCTTTCTGTCACCACTACTCTATAACCATCAAATATAATTAAGGGTTATAAGAATACCATTTATTCTGATATAGAAACCAGAATAAATCTTATAATAATGAAAAACATGACATATACGTTATATATACGCCTTTTAGAATTCTAAATAAACATTGAAGAATTTAAATGATAAATATACTGCAAATTATACCGTTTAAAATACCAATGTTGAAATTCATTTTATTTTTTTAAATTTTTTCCATCAACTGGATGCAACTTAATTAGGCCGAATTTATTAAATTCCCTCGGACGATTAATAATTTCCCCTCGGTATGCAGCATGACTTAAAATTGATTGCAATTATTTAAATTATCTCTTCCAATTAAAATCGCGATCGTGGTCATTAGCGTTGTGTATTGTAAGATTTTTTTTCCGATTACTTTAATTGGATGCCATTAGTTATGTCTACGGTGCCTTATATGATTTACATTTTAAGTAGTTGACGTAGATGACATTGATATCTGAAGATTACGTATTAGTAAATTATTGTTACATACCAGCTTACCATAATGTTTAATTTATAAATTGTTGTAAAGGTAAGATAATTATTTAATTATGCCGTACTTAAAGTGATTTGATTACAACGAATAATTAATTTTTATAATTTAATTAATTCAATGTACAAATTATATTCGGGGTGAACATTTAAGAAAACACATCTATGATAGATAAATAATAATATTAACAACGATATCAGTGAATAAATCGTTGTTACTGATATAAAATCACAATCATAGATTTTTACTTTATACTTTCCAATATTGTCTGAATTTAAATAAGTTCCAGCTATATATAGAGACTAATTGCTTAAAGATAAGTATGTTTGTACACTCGACAGGATGCATTAAATTCGTTCGATCTTGATAAATATAATCACTGATCAGACATGGACATCAGCATATATGGAAAGAGAAAATGTTTCCCCTGAAATCAATGGACAAATTTTTCTGAGCGTTCAATGGGTAACAACTGTAGTTTAGATTATATCAAGACCTTTATTACGTGCAAAACCTACTTAAGTTCTGACCAGAAATTTCTATTATTATTCCACATTTATAGACTATCGCATACAAAACAGTAAACGCACTACTATCTAGTAAATAAACGAATATCAATTAATCTATAAGTACATTTACCCATAAAAGGAACAAAATGATAATAAATAATGGACCGACTTCCATCATGCACGTGAATCATGGGGAGAGTTAACAATGGGGCTTTAATTAAAGCGCCCCCAACACATCCGAACCCTAACCTACCGAATATAAATCTTTATTTACATCTGAGTGCATGTGTGGCCAATTTTTGTATTGATTTTTTTCCATTCTAATAAAATTTGCATCGAGGAGGAATAGATTCGATCTGGACTAATCGAAAAGCATGTTATATTTATACATGGTCCCGAGGGATCTCCGCAACCTAGTCACGTATAATATTGGATCATTTGTGTGGACCGATTTCATCTTCTATAAGAAACGGATTTTTTATTCCGGCCATAAAAAGTTACATATGCCCGAAAAGAGAATCGAGACAACTTTGATGTTTATAGATTGTTTTGGTTGGCTTAGGCGATTGAAATGCAGGATGCGTACGGAAACTTCATTCCGCTTGAGATTCGATAAAGGGAGGCTAAGGACGTAGGCATTATTTTGTTCGAAAGTGTATTAGATGTTTTAACTGGAGCTACTTGAAAGAAATACAAATATTTTTATTAAACTTTTATAACTTTTTTACTATACGAATATCGAATATCTATATAAAATGAATTATTACTATTAAATATGTTTAGTAGTTAATATAATTTTAAATATGATATTTAAAACTTAATTCGCCACATCAAGAGATCAATTTTTAAATCTATCTCAGCAAAAGGATAAAATGTTTATGAGTATTATTTGTACTTGCCTCAAGCAATCTAATTCACTTTCCTATGGTAATATTTTTAAACCATGCATTGTTTTAAATTTTGAGCTAAAGCTTATGTGTTAGTAACAAAATATATAACTTATATTATATGCACATTGTAAACTTATAAAATTACAAATTTTAGAAAAAATCCATTACTTGTATATGTTATATAAATATCAAGTATATTAATTATTTTTGTATTTTGCATGATTTTCTTAAAAGAAATTGAAATATACACAGTTTGGTGCAGAATTTATATTAGTATATATAATTTGGGCCAATGATAAAAATATATTTTTAATTGAAAATGTGAAAAGCATACGTTTGGTTTAATAAAAATAAAAACCAATGTTTGTAAAATATTTGAGAGGGTCGGAACTTTTTCAACAAAGATAAATGATAACGTAAAATTTGTATCCTTTTCGGGAATGTAACGAATACAGAAGAATTCGAACGCGGAAATCAGATATAACCACATTGTTTCAGTTAATAATATGAAAGTGCATAATACAATTATTACAATACATTTATATTTCTTACCTTTGGAAATCAATATTAGTTTTACACCAATTTCAAAGTTATAGTTTACAATATAATTAATTCATAACTAACAAGGATTGATAAAATCATCGGTTTTTGTTGCCTTTAATGAAATTTATAATAGCAAATGGAATCTAAATAACTTTCTGTTGTGTGGTACCCAAAAAGCTATTAAACATTCCGACTAATTTCTTCTAAATATAGAAATTCGTTTAAAAACCCAACCTTAAAGCACAGTTCCTTTTCCATTGATAACCTAATATTTATGTAGGAAATAATATGACCGTACTTGGAACTATTACTTTGTGAATCAGGTAGATTAATAAAATATAGTTGGTTCTTATCTTCTACGAAATATATTTCATTAATCTACTTACAATACTTCGAGTTGACATATTAAGGATAAGTGACTTATTATGTCGTAAATAATTAAACTAAATGTATTTGCAATTTATGGCCAAATGACAGGTGAAATACTAGAAGATGTACAAATTTTTCTGTTTCAAAAAGATGGCAACTTCCAAAATTATGTTTATACAAATGAATTAGATGCTCGTAATTTCTAAAGGTGGTTTTCTATGTTTAAATCCAGTAATTTTGATCTTTCCAACTAGTATAGATCAATATGACCAATAACTTTAGACCATAAAATATTAAGGATAGAAGTGTAAACAAATCCGTAACAGACAGTCGAGGAGCTCTCTTAACTCTTAACTAACCTTAGTCGATCATCCAAGAACTTTTGCAGCAGATTCGAAATTAAAGTAAGGCAGATATTCTAGTTCAACATAATTTATCCGTAGAAAACTTAGTTTAGAAATCAACCACATGCAACGTATTCAGCTTCAGAGTATTTTTTGATCGCTTGATCACTAGAGATAAAAAGTGATACTCTATAATAAAGCAAAATCTAATAGACAGTGGTTTTACCCGAATAAGTGTGCAAGAAGTACAGCTAATCTCTCTGACTGGTATTGATCAGGAATGCCAATAACTTCGGATAGTGACATATTAAGGATTGAAGTATAAGCAAATCCATGTCAGACAATAAAGGAGCTGTCTTAACTCTTACCAACCTTAGTCGACCATCTGGAGATAAAAAATGGTTCTTCTATAACAATCCAAAATCCAAAAGACAGTGACTTTACTGGAATGAATCGGCACGAAGTACACCTAAACCTGGTTTCAAACTCTAAAATGTACTTTTGTCTGTTTGATGTATTCACTGGTCGTTCATTTTGAAGTTCTGATACCTAGACAATTTGTGAATGCAATCACTCTTAAAAAAAGGCGTTATTCTGTACCGTGACAATGCGACACCTAATTGGGCAAAAAGACCTACTGCAGTGGGAGGTATATCCTCACCCACCATACTCACACAATACAACACCTTCAGATTTTCAATTTTTTTGTTCGTTACAATACAAGTGAAAAAACAAATGTGAAAATTTGTATGTTGATATCCAAAATGCAATCTTTAGATATTATGCACAAAACATAATTAATTTTTATCGATCTTGCATCAAAAATCTGCAAACTATAACACAATGGGTTGATGATTAAAAAGGTTTTAATCATTCATTGGAAATAAAATCTTTAGAAAAACTCATCTGTATTCAATGTTAAAATGTGTTGTTACTTTTCTGTGTTCCTTATAGAATTGAAGTGATTTATCAATAGTGGTAAAAATTAAGTTGTTCTTGTAGAAACCTGTCTACGAACGATTATAATGTTGATTATCAGGAATTTCTCGTTTCTTAAATACACCTAAATTGATTTACAAATACAATGAGAAGTTCTTTGTTTATTGTGTTAGAATATTTGAAATAGTGGTTTAGTCAACAGAAGTAAAGTGAAAGACTCCACAATTGCGTATTTCATTATTTCTGATTTATTTAGTCTCTCTTGTTTTAAAACTTGTGGTATAAGGCGATAACAATAAATATCTATTAATGAAACAACAAATAGAAAAATAAAATTAATAAATAACTGGAACCTTTAGATGATCAAGACCATTGCAGTAAAGACATCAATGAAAATTTTTAAATATGAAGAAGGATTCTACAGATAAATTGAGAACAGTATTTGCAATAATTTAAAAAATCTCTTTCTATAGATTTATCATATTTAACTATAAAATATAATTCATTTATAAGTAAATAAATAAACCGAAAATTATTTATTTTATAATTATTAAACGTTTCAAACAGAGTGTAATGAAACATTTCCTAACTAATCCTCAGACTACTCCTATATTATCATTGTTCCAATTATCTAGATATCTCCAAAGGCACATGTTTTGTATTATTAATAGTTATTTTATTTATATAAATTCATAAATTGCTCCTTAGTGAAAAGATACATACGAAGTATACCTAAACTTGGTTTCAAACTCTAAAATGCACTTTTGTCTGTTTGATGTATTCACTGGTCGTTCATTTTGAAGTTCTGATACCTAGACAATTTGTGAATGCAATCACTCTTAAAAAAAAGGCGTTATTCTTAACCGTGACAATGCGACACCTAATTGGGCAAAAAGTCCTACTGCAGTGGGAGGTATATCCTCACCCATCATACTCACACAATACAACACCTTCGGATTTTCAATTTTTTTGATCGTTACAATACAAGTGAAAAATCAAATGTGAAAATTTGTATGTTGATATCCAAAATGCAATCTTTAGATATTATGCACAAAACCTGTTAATTTTTATCGATCTGGCATCAAAAATCTGCAAACTATAACACAATGGGTTGATGATTAAAAATTTTTTAATCATTCATTGGAAATAAAATCTTTAGAAAAACTCATCTGTATTTAATGTTAAAATGTGTTGTTACTTTTCTGTGTTCCTTATAGAATTGAAGTGATTTATCAATAGTGGTAAAAATTAAGTTGTTCTTGTAGAAACCTGTCTACGAACGATTATAATGTTGATTATCAGGAATTTCTCGTTTCTTAGATACACCTAAATTGATTTACAAATACAATGAGAATTTCTTTGTTTATTGTGTTAGAATATTTGAAATAGTGATTTAGTCAACAGAAGTAAAGTGAAAGACTCCACAATTGCGTATTTCATTATTTCTGATTTATTTAGTCTCTCTTGTTTTAAAACTTGTGGTATAAGGCGATAATAATAAATCTCTATTAATGATAGAATCAACAAATAAAAAATTAAATTAATAAGTAACTGGAACCTTCAGATATTAATAAAGACCTAGCTGTAAACACATTAATGAAAATTTCTAAATATAAAGAAGGATTCTAAAGATAAACTGATAACAGTATTTAATAATTTAAAAAATCTAAAACCTCTTCCCCTATAGATTTATTATAGTTAACTAAAAATATAATACATTTATAAGTAAATAAATAAACCGAAAATTGATTATTTTATAATAATTATTATAAATTTATTTGCCCAACAATATAAACCAATTACAGGACAACATTAAGTACAAAAGTAAAAAAGTAAACAATTAATTCGTTAAGATAATAATAAATAATAACTAATCAAGCATGTATAAAAATGGGAATAAGAAGGAAGAAGAAATAAAAGCAATGAAATGTCTATAAATTAGATATATATAATATATTAGATAAAGATATCGTAAAACTCGGTATTATCATTTTTACTCATATGATGGATCGTCGACTTAGACAAAGTAACGGACCTCGATGTGGGGATGAAAAAAGTAGGGTTTGTGTGCCGCGAGGTAAGCCTAGGAACGGAAAACTTCACCATTGATAAAAGATCTGGGCAATCAATGTCATTGTGAATTAATTTGTACATCAGTGAAGCACTATTTACATCTCTGTGACTAGAAAGAGAGTTCAGAAGATGGCGATGGAGTAGCTGCTCATATTCTATACCTCTTTCAGGGAAACTCAGATATTTTAGGAAGCGACGTTGTATCCTTTCAATTAGTAGTGATAAATACACAAAGTTGGAGTACCAAATTGATGAAGCGTATTCTAAACGACTTCGTACAAAAGCCGAATAAAGGCATTTAATTATATAAAACATGTATGTGTTTAACAAAAGTTATCTGAGAGTCAAAGAGTACGCCCAAATCTCTGATCTCTGTAAGCCGTTGTAGGGGAGACAATGAAGTAAATGTATAAGACTTATATCCATTAGAGTGTACATAGTTTGTTCGACCATATAAGTATGAACGAAAAAAAAAATTAATAGTATCAGTGCTGAGACCAAATTCCGCAAGTTTATTCAGCAAGATAGTGTGGTCAATACAATCAAATGCACGAGAAAAGTCGGTATAGATTATGTCCTATTGAGTTTGATTTTCAATGGAATCACTTATATGTTGAGTGATGATTGCAAGGTTGGTAACTGTAGACCTACCCTTCATAAAACCATGTTGGCATGGCGAAATTAAAGTTCTTATATGACCATATAAGGAAGTCTACAACATTGGTTCGAAAACTTTAGAAAAGTTTGAGAGAATAGCAATTGGTCGGTAATTGCTGATATTGATTTTCTGTACAGGGCTCAGACGCGCACATTTCCATATTTGCGGAAATGTGTAAGAACTGCCAAATTGATAATAGTTAATAGAGGTTTAACAAATATGTATTTACAATCTTTAATGAAATAACTGGGTAATTGATCATCACCAGCAGTGTTGTTATTTTTGATCTTATTAATACTATTCATAATGTCAAGTCTCGTTGAAAGGAGTAAAATTAAAGGTGAAGGTTTCATTTGATGAAGGGGAATAAACATTGCGGAAGGCATCAGCAAATGAATTTACAATATCTTCAGGTTTATTGAGTGTTGTATTACCATTGCACAATTGAGAGGGAATTCTTGTAGTGTCATTTTTAGCATGAATAAAATTGCAAAGTGACTTGGGATTATTTTTCATTTCTTGCTCAAGTTTCGCTAAATAAGTCGTGTAGGCCGCTTTTATTTTAATCTTAAGATCAATTCTGAGACGGTCGAACTCACGGTTATAACGTTGTAATTTAGATGACTTCCACTTATGACGATAATAGTCCTTTAGTCTGATTGTACTCTTTATAATTATTAAACATTTCAAACAGAGTGTAATGAAACATTTCCTAACTAATCCTCAGACTACTCCTATATTGTCATTGTTCCAATTTTGTAGATATCTCGAAAGGCACATATTTTGTATAATTAATAGTTATTTTATTTATATAAATTCGTAAATTGCTCCTTAGTGAAGCGATACATTCGCCGAGAGGCTACATTTATGTCATTTATTGAAGAACTACCCTGTTGAAAAGTTAAAAATGGCTGAAGATGTAAACCCAAAAGCTTATCCCCTCGCCAAGGCAGCCTTGACGACAAAGATCCTTAACCTCGTTCAGCAGCCCATGAACTACAAGCAGCTTCGTGCCAACGAAGTCACCAAAACTTTCAACACTAGTTTGTTCCAAATTTATCATAATATAGTCACTCACAAATTATTTAACGTACATTCAATCATTTTTAGTTCATTTTACAGAAAGAAATACGTTCAAACTAGTGTTGCTTTGATAGCCTTGCTATTTTGTAACACGCAAATTACTTTTGTATTATTCAATGTCTGTCGAAGTATTAGCTAGAGAAGTAGTGGTTTCAAAAGTGGTTTGTTCTTGTAGTCTTAACAAGACTCATTTGTTGTAGATTTTACGAAATATTTTCGTGTTTTTTCTAATTATTACTAAATCAAAGAGTTTAAAATACTTAAGCATTTCTTATGTAAGGTCGTATATATAAAGTTTATTTTTTCATAAATTTGATAAAATTAGATCACTCAAGTATTTATAGATGTTGTCATTTATTTATAGAATTAGAGCGATTAATCAAAAGTAACAAAAGTCAAAAATATCTTGACAGCAGAAAATCTGCTTACTGAGATTAAGGGCTTGTATTGTTGTCATGGAGATTTTCTCGCTTCTTAAATACACCTAAAATAATATTCAATTAAAATGATAAGCTGATAAGATAAGTAGTTTATTATGTATTAATTTTTGATTTTTTTTTTAAACTTTACATTTATATTAGTGATAGAAATAACAAATACAAAAAAACAATTAATGAGAAACTAGAAGCAATAGATGTTAATCAAAACTCTCTAGTATGATTTGATCAATGAATTTCTAAACATGAAACAGATAAGAAATATTTACTAATCTTAAAACAAAAATATATTAAATATTTTATAGATTTCTATGATTTTTACGAATACAATTGGAATACAACAATGTTTTTATTAGAAGTTTCATCCTGACGTATGTTTCAAATAGAGTATTTACAATAATTTAAACAAATCAAGACCTCTTCCTCCTGCAGATTTGCCATTTTTTAAATTAATGATAACACCTCAGGCCAGAATTCTTCGTTCTAGCGGTATTAGTCAGTCAAATGTGTAGATGAATGTTGATGAAAAGATTAAGACATTCGCCATAATGATAACTAAGGTAATGTCATATAGAAACTTATCGAAATTGTTTGTAAAATTTTAACAAATATACCTCGATTTCTTTTAAACAGTATATAACATAACATTATAAATTGATTATATTTTTTTCGTGTAAACGTATCATCTAAATTAATGACCTAGATTCAAGAAATATTTTGAAGATTTTAAAATTCAATATTATTATTTGATTAATTGGAGAGAATTATGGGTGTAATATAATATATACCATGCCGTCATATTAACTACATAATAAAAGCAGAAGTTACACTAAATAGTAAATATATTTCCATGTACGCTAGTTATAACAAGTACAGCAAAATAAAAAGAAATGAAATAATATATATTTGCTGTAAACAATTTATATTACCTGACTTTCGCAATTTTAATGACCGTCCTGCAAGGGCTCTTCAAAATATTGGGGGAGTTCGAGCTCAAATCAAACTCGATCCTCTTGGACAATGAGGGGCTCGCAAATTCCGAGCTCTTCAGAGAGGACAGGCTATCATCAAAATCAGTCCTACGCACTAGTATAGGAGAGGGCATCCGCAAGCTCTTATGTACCTTCAAAGTAGTCACCGGCTGTAAGCCCCCGAAATCGCTAACCTTCTCCCCTTGAGACGTATCCGAGTGCCGCCGAATGGGCATCGAGCACTCTTTATAGAACTGTTTGATCTCTTCGTTTTCATCGATATCCGACATATAATGATCATTGTAGAATATGAACTCGTGATCCGATTGGTATTCCCCGAATTTACTTTGTAATTCGTGCGATAAATTCTTGACTTCCTCAAGTTCTTGTGTGAGGTCGGAGTCTTTGCCCAGGTATTTGCTTGTGTTCGCGTCGTAGTCGCTTTTATTTTTGCATAAATTCACCTCTAGGTCGGACGTGAAATTAGAGGGCTGGTAGTTTGGTAGCCCGCAGCTACGGATGTCATCTAGGGTTCTGGTGTGAGCCCTCCGGAGGTTATCGAGGGGGTCGCTTTTGTGTTTGCGAGATATAGTGCTGTCTCGAATTGGGGCATTGGGTAAATCTCTACGTAGATGGTTCAAACTGAAATCCCTGCGAATTTTATGAGGATTATCTAATTCTTTTCTATTAGAAAAGGTTGTGCCAAATGCGGCGGTTCTCGTTAATATTGGAGATCTTCCGAATTCCACGCTACGTGAGTTTAAGAGGCGTCTAATGCCGCCTCCGCGTGCGTTGTAGTCCAGACGTGACGTCACTTGCAGGTCAGCCATTGGAGGAGGAGTTGGGATCGGCACGTCGGGGAGGAAAGAAGGAGGACGATCCTTTGTCCCAGACGGTGAGTCTGGAACCTGCATACTGCTCCCTTATTATCTTTATCCTTTGTATAAGGCACAATGCAGACGCGTCTTTTCACCATTCACCACTACATTAGTCAGATGAGGCGCATTTAATAATCCAGACGTTGCACGTGATTCATTTAAATAAAAACACTGAAACACAACACATAACCTCCAAATTAGGACGTAATTTTAATTCGCAACCCGACACCGACAACACTTTTGTGATTGTATCGCCCCGGAGGGCGAGCGGGACCGGACGATACTCTCACGTCGGATGGACCTTCGTAACCTACATTCTGCAACCTCGGCTGGTATTTTTACGAACTGTATTACCGCGATTTCGGCGTTTTTTTCAAGAACAACACGAGGCCCCACTGTCCGCCATGTAGATGTGTATGAAAACTGAAGTGATTAGACATGGCAATGAGGGGCACCCCTCTTGGTTGCGAAGCACGTGGGCAGGAGGGTGTTGGGGTGGCGGCGCGAGGGGAACTCCAGAGGGTGACTAAGCGGGCGGACATGGCGATATGATACGATTAGGAGGTACGGTGTATGTGTGCGAACCCTCCTGTGTGTTAGGGTAGTACACGGGGGACGAGAGGGTTGCAGTTTTTTTTTAAGTGTATGCATTGGCGAGACCGCACGAACTAGGGCGAGGATTAAATTTTTGTGAAAGGGGCAGAAGAAATAATCAATTACCTGTTCATATCAGAAGTTGCCTGTTAAATTTAATTGATTGGAATATATTAAGTTTTGAATATTCCGCAACACATACTTGTATTATCCCCACTGGAAATTATATTAATTTTACGAATTATAATAAAATATGTATTATGTAATACTAGCTCCAGGATGTTAATTAATAAACTGTAAAAATGTATGTATGTAAATGTGCAGCTGACACACGTGAGTTCGTTGCACATCGCAGTAAATGGGGTGCACAGGTTCTATTATGCTTCTACATTTACGCAAGGTAAAGTAGACATTTCTCCAGTATTATATGATTAAATTATTAGACCATTAATTAAATGTAAAAGAATGACATTGTTACTGTTTGTTGATTTTGAAGGTAGGCAGTCTATCTATATAACATTACTTGATTTAAATAGTGACTATTAAAATTTACAGTTTTAAGAATTGTGTAACAATTTCAGAAAGTAAGAATTGTTAAAATTGGGTTCTAATAAAGATGATTTATTTAATATCCTTCATAATCTAAAAATAATGAAAATCGTACCAGAAGCAACTTTATAACAGAATATCAGCGAGAGAAACATATTTTTCAAAAATACTTTTATCTCTATAAAGTGCATTTAGTACAATTAAATGAAGATATTTCTAATAAAGGGATGCAGTATAAAAAAAATAATATGCAAGGGACGATAACTACAATATTTTATAAATCTATAGGAATAATAATTATTGTTACAAGTATGATACACCGAAGGCTTTTAATAATTTAATCATTTGTCTTAGTAACGAAAACAATAATAAGTAAATAAATAATTATATATTGTTCAATTTTTGCTTAAACTATTGCTTGATTAAGTCTCTGACAATTAAGTAAAAAAAACGTACATGTATAAATTAAACAAAACATTTAACAATTTTTTGGTATCAAATCCAAACTCATTTGCAGGATGGCCAAGCACAGTAGGAAGTATCAGATGGACAAACACAATAGAAGTGGTGCCAGTTGTGGCTTCGAATTTGATAAAAAAGGCAAATGTTTATTTTAATTGTATAGATATTATTAAATAACTAATATTACGTTAGTAAATTTCATTTTCAAATGCATAATAAAACTGTAAAAACCCAATTAACGAATACTATAAACATTTTGACAATGTGACATTCGCAACGAAATGTAAATAATAATCACAGTAGCAATCCCTGTCTGGAATGTCTCACTTTTAATCCTTTCTCGAGATATGTCAATTGCATAATGGCGCATTAACTCGAATGAGTTCGCATAGCTAAATCGTGCCTCTTACGTGTGGTCGTTTAATCTGAAAAGAGGCGTTGACATTAACATGCCAAAATGCACTCTGCTTTTTAGCCTGCATATTTTAATTCTTATCATTTCAATAAAGTGCCAGTGATGACAGTTATTATTCTTTTGTAATTTTTTTGTGGTATAATTGATTCTAAGAAATGAGTAGCAAATATTTTACAGAGAAAAAATTAATATCTATCTTTAAAATGTCAACAAAACCTTTATTCGGATTATAAGAGAAATTATGTCACGAATATTTACTGTAAAATTTATTTACGCTGTGAATATTTTTTAGGAAAGTAAAGCGATAAAAAGTTTATATTTAGAGAATGTGTTTATGTCCTAAATTGTTTACGATGTGAGATTTTTTTTTTTCAAAATGGGCATTACGAGTTCGTAATAAATAACTCCATATTGAAGTAAATGTGAGGAAAATAGGTAAACTACTTCTCTTCAATAGTTCGACTTAAATTAGACCATGAATTATTTCGTGCAGATCTTTCCAAAATTGGAGTGGTTGACAGCAAAGAGTGTGAATGCGGAGATGAAATTGAGGATCTAAACCAGATCATATTCTCATGCGAAAAATATACTAACAAGAGACTAATTTTAATGTATAACTTGGCAAATGTAAACATATTCTCGTCATTAAATATAATACATTTGCTGGCTTCAAATAATAGTCAGATATTCAGATATATAGTTGATTTCCTAGCAGAATCTAAATCTAAATCTATATATTTAATAGATACGGATCTCATAATCTTGTGTCTAACCTACTATTTAACCCTAAAACCCTAACTTATTGTGAAATGTTCCTGCCCTATTTCAAATCGCCTGGAGTTGGCCATATGAACTCGCATCCCAGGCAAAAAAGAAATAAAATTATTTCATTTTATAATTTATTAATTTTTTACTTAACGCTCTGTAAAACATGTTTGTTTTAACTGTTCTTTTATTTATTTTTCTCCTACCAAGAGTTTCACTTAATAAGGTTATTTAATTGTAAATTTATTAAGACAATAACTAGTGAAACGTCTTGAGCAAATTATTAACTGGATAAACAGAAAATTTAATTTCTATGAAGAAAACAAAAAATCTTTATGGTGTCTATATGTACGGAAAACTAAGGGCTGTAATCTGTTGATGGCCTGGAATCAATAATTTAATTATCTAAATATATTAACACACATTTGAAACTATACATTGCAAAGATTTTAATCAATACTTGTACATCTTTAATAATACTACTACCACTTAAGGTGTTGGCTATAAAAATTTCATCAAATGAGAGAAAAAAAGCAGATTTTATAATGGTAACGGAATTTATTACAAAATATTTATTTGAGTGCTCTCATTGAAAATTAAATTAATTAAACAATTAGCCAAAAGCTACTTAGAGTTACGTAAAAATTTTAGAAGCATATCAGTTAAAAATTTAGGATAAGCTATTCTTAAAGATTTTATCATGTTTTACTGATAAACGTTATTACTATATATAAAATAAATTAAACTATGGTAAATCTTATATTTAAACAATTTTTAAAATATTTGAAATCTGTTATACCCAATGGTGATTTTCATCCCTCTTAAGCAGCGGTTTTGATTTGAGTTTGGTATCGACGAGACGAATAAAATGAATTATTTCTTAATCTAGTAGAATTTTTTAAAGATATTTAAGTCTCGAACATTCTGAATACCACATTGCTTTTATTTTACCCTAAGATTAAATATCATTAAAAGCATGCAGAATATAAACTAGGGATTTAATATCTTATAAAAAGGAATGTGATCAAACCAATTTTATTAAAGCTAATATCTTGAAAATTAAAATTATATTAGACTTTTTGAAGAAGAGTATTTTAATAAACATTATTTGAATGAATGATTAATAATTTCATCAAAATGACTACCAACACCATCGCTGGAAAATAGCAGCCCAAATACTAAGAATTAAAGAAATAAGAAATATTTTGGTTCCGGAGAGATGCGACGTTATATTCACATACCTCAGTGCTTCATAAAGAACTGATATTCCAACTACATCTAGTATTCTAGAAAATCATGTAAGGAGTGAGTTTTATTATTTACAAAAGGTGTAAGGTGAAAATGACTTCAATTTATGCCAAAGAAACAATGTGTAATGCGGTGTTTCCCAATGTGATTGTGTTAATGGGAGCAATTGGAAAATGGACTCTTTCAAATCCAATTTTTTATCGGAATCGGATTTCGATGGGTAAAAACTAACCTCAAATGCACAATTGTTAACAAATGGGAATGAAACTTGTGGGTCATATCAAGAACGTCTTAGGTGAGGGGAAGAAAATGCGATGCGCAATGTTGAAACGGCATTCAGCAGAAACGCCAAACGCTAACAAATCAAAACAAATCACAAATTGGATCCAAATTTTTTGGTGGCTGCATTCACCAAAAAATTATCACATTAAATTATTAAATTATTTGTTGAATTAGAAAACCAAGAATGAATCCTGAAGCAACCAAGAGCCATCACTTGTGTGTGGAAGGATATAGGTAGAGTGGAAGATCATTGAGAAGCAGTGAACACCGCCTGTGATTCCTGTGGCCAAAATTTTGTATGATTTTATTTTATGTATATATGTATTTAAATGATAGCAGGAAAATGAAGCTAATTAAATTTAACACATACTTTAGTTTTTAATTGATTTTATATTTCTTTCTTTCAGTCCATAATAAAATTAGTGGTGCAAGTAAGAAAAAAACCGCTAAAGTGAGCCGTTTCCTTTTTGTTTTTTATGCCAGCAATGCTTGAACAACGAATCCATGAAAAGAGAACAACAATAAAGTCTCTATTTACTTTTTACTTTCCCTATATATAGTATATATAGGGTATAGGTATTGTTTTCGTGCATGAAAATGTCTGTGGGCGCTGTATCTCAAAAACGAATAATCCGATTGAGACGAAACTTTAAACTTAAGATTTTATCGTTAAAAACTGAAAAGCTACATTCATAACCCGGAAGTGGATATTTACTCTAGCCCGTTTTTTTGTTTTTTTTTTTCGATATATAATATGAAAAATTTTAGAAAACATTTCAAACAAAAGTTAAAGGGAATGAGAAACAGAACAAGTTTTATTAAAATATATTTTTCGAGACATTTTTAACTTTCGATAAAAAAATAATTTATATGAGAAGCAATTGTAAAGAATCTAAAATTGAGAGAATTTTTAAGAATAACTTTTTTTCGTAAATCTCGTAGTTTTCGAGAAATATATAAAAATAGAATATGATATACAGTGTGTCTGCTTAAGTTCGCACCATATGGAAAACTTTTTTATTATTAATTTTACGAAAAAAAATTATTCTTTATAAAAAGTTCTGCTTGATCCAAAACTTAAAATACAATCATCAGATATCAAATTTTTTAAGCAGTATACGAGTAATGTCAAAAAATATTAATTCTTCTCAAGAGTAAAGTACCTTTATTTGTGACAATATCGAAAATTATAATTATGAAAAGTTGTTCGGAATGAAAAACTATGTTTTAATATGCAATTATATCCAATTACATGGAAAAAACTTATTTTCTTTTTTTATCTACAATAACAATGCAAATGTAAGTGTAGTTACGTGAAATCTAGGATGCACTGATAAACAAATGATTTCTTGATAGCAAGAATTGTTTGACAGTGAACGTCAAATAAAATTTGTTGACGGTAACATTGAGTGTGGAAGAAAAAGTAAAAAAGTAACAACTGTTTTACTCGTTGATACATAACAAAATTATTTTATTTTACAATAATTATCAATTACATATTAGAATACATCAATTAACTATTGCTTCAACGTATTCGCCTTCTCTCACAATACAGGTTTCCGTTCTAGAAGAAAATTCCCTCAAAACATTTCTAATTATATTCGGAGTTATACCCTGAATTGTTTCCATAATAATTGTTTCCAAATGATCTACGTCTGCAAATGGTCTGTGTTGATATACCTTTTCTTTTAAGTAACCCCATAAGAAAAAATCTAATGGGGTTAAATCTGGCGACCTAGCTGACCAAGAAATATCGGAATATCTATGAATTAACCTTTCATAAAAGATATTTTCAAGATATTGCCTTACTTCCATTGTACTATGGTATGTTGCACCGTCCTGCTGGTACCATACCTGTTGCCGTTCATGTCTTGGATGGTCACGAAGAAAATCATGCAACTGATTTTGTAATAAATTTAGATATCGTTGAGAAGTCATAACTTGTTTTCTTTAAAAATTTGTGATATTGTATCTTTACCAATTTTATCTGGAAGCGAAGATGCCCTTGCTCGCAAAGACAATTTAGGTTTTTCCACTACAGATAACATTACATTTAACTTCATCTCCTTACTTGCAACAGGTGTTCGACGTTTGTTTGTGAATTTATTTTTAACATCTCCACATGTTTTGAATTTTTCCATAATTCTCATTACTGATGTATGATGTATATTTTTCCCTGGATGTCTGTTATTAAAAATTTCAGCTGCTTTACGATAAGTTTTATAATTTTCACTAACGATTAAAACAATTTCTATTTTTTCTTCCACACTTAATATTACTGGCATGTTTACAAATTTTATTTTTACGTTCACTATCAAACAATTCTTGCTATCAAGAAATCATTTGTTTATCAGTGCATCCTAGATTTCACGTAACTACACTTACATTTGCATTGTTATTATAGATTTAAAAAAATATTTGTTTTCCATGTAACTGGATATAATTGCATATTAGAACATAGTTTCTCATTCCGAACAACTTTTCATAATAATAATTTTCGATATTGTCACAAATAAAAGTACTTTACTCTTGAGAAGAATTCATATTTCTTGACATTACTCATATACGGCTTAAAAAATTTGATATCTGATGATTGTATTTAAAGTTTTGGACCAAGCAGAACTTTTTATAAAGAATAACTTTTTTTCGTAAAATTAATAATAAAAAAGTTTTCCATATGGTGCGAACTTAAGCAGACACACTGTATATATGATGGCCACATCACCATTTTCATACTTCAACTCATAATCGTATTCTTGAGGCTAGTTATCAAATTTCTTTATTCATCGCTGAATCTGGAAAAAGTCATACTCATAATACAACCATCAATATCAGCATTTCTTTAAATGATTCCTGGAAATGATAATAATACTGTTAGCAGAAAAAGAGACGAAATGAATGAAGATGTTGAAAAGCTGAAAACAAGTGCAAATGGATGAATTCACTTTGAGAAAAAGTGAGGCAGTACTGATAACTTACGTAAGATATATTGATAAAGGGCATTTTAAAAAACTACTTAGATGTCAATAATATACCAATGAAAAATATTACATCTTGTGCTGTAGATGGTGCTCCCAATATGATGGGCATGACAAATTGCTGCTTAAAATTGATGAAAGATGAGAATCCAGAAATAATTCTTGTGAATTGTGTTATTCATAGGGAAAACTAAAAACATCTTGCCTGTTCTAAATAAAGTACTTCATTCAGTAATAAAGTGGATCAATGCTATTAATATTATATTATTAATGATGAACAAAATGCAGACCATGTGATACTTTTACTTCACACTGAAGTAAAATGGCTCTTTAAAGGGAACTGCTTGAAAAGATTTATGGAACTTTTAACAGTCGATTGTAAAGCAGTTGTGAGTGATTTCGCCGATAGGGACAGAGAAAACTGAAGTCAAATATGAAGTAAATGATACCGCTTTACTTGTTATTGTCGATCATCTGAAAATTCTATCGGTTGATTTAAAAGAAAGATTTTCTGATTTAAAACGAATTGAATTTCTAACATGGATGATGCAGCTGATGTTAGTGGATTTGTCTTATATATCATTTATGCAGTATCAAGAGAAATGCAAAATGATGAGTCAGTTAAAACTTGTTTAATATGAAAGGAGCGATTTCATGGCTTTGTGAGGAAACAGAAATCAAATACCCAAATTCAACTAAATGTTCAAGAAAACTATTGTTACCATTTCCATCTTCATATTTAGCTGAAATCGATTTATTGCTGTCAATGATTTATTTCAAATCTGTTTTATTTGAAATTTTACAACAACATGTTTATAATCATTTATCATGTACACATATAATGGTGGTCCATTTTTAGAAATGGTGGTGAAGAAAAAATCAGAATAAGAATAGTTCACTTATTTTACTTATTATATATATATATATATATATATATATATATATATATATATATATATATATATAACACAACGGGGATACTTGAGACTGAAACAAAGAAAATTTGAACCTAACATACAATCTCTGTGCGGCAAGCATCGAGCGCAAGGATCTCACTAAATTAAAATAATAAATTCATATAGAAAAATCTGTATTAAAATTATTTCGGATTTGAATTTCAGTTTTTCATGATATGTTTTAAAAATTTACTTACTGTGTTTCGTTCACAATTTCCTAGTGATTTCTTCCTAAAACCTATAATTTAAGTTTTTTTAAGTGAAGAATTCAATTTTTAAATTAAAAATTATGTATATGTTACATAGGGGAGTATAAGAATTTTAGAAAGGTTTAGGTGGTGCGTGGCACAAAAGAGGTTGGGAAACACTGATGTAATATATCACAAACTCTAAAAGATATTACTAATTTCAGTAATCCATTTATCAAGAGTTCAATTATAAAATCAAGAGAATGCACTTTTCAAAGTAGGGCCAAATATTCAACTCAAATTAATTGTAAAGATTTTATATAAACACTATTTTTGGTACTGAAATAGCTAAAAGAATTACTGATTCAAAAGTAAGTTTGAGGTTTACTGAAGAAACATATTTTGAAATTTAGAGCTAATTATCAAAAATAGTGCTTTTTAGGTAAGAGAAAATACTTATTATATTCTATTTTTATATTTCCACTTTCCTGACACGTGTTTCGAACTTGACAGTTCATTGTCCGAGATAATAATTTGATAATTAGTTGTCAAGTTTAAAATATGATCTTAAACTGCAAATGTAAACATGGAAAATAACAAGTATTTCGTCTTACGAAGATTATGTGCAAAAATTTAACATTTTGTTAGCTCTAGTATAGAACTATTCAAAAAATATAATAAATAAATAAATATCGAACAAGTACTTGAATCCCCTTAATCTGACAACATTTTCTAACAGATATACAGCAATAAAAAAATTCTTCGTTGGTAGAAAAATTTCAAAAATCAGGCCCATTATATAACATATAATTACATTTGTGATAAAAGAAAGAAATTAAAACCATACAATGTTTGCCATTAATATGGATTATCCTTATAATATAAAAAAATAATTCATTCAAAAACAAGAACTCAACTCTATACGAAAATACTTTATTCCTTCAAAAAAACAATTTTATAAGCTTAACACTTTCCCAAATAAAGTGTAATTTTTAATATTCAAACGCCTATTGGTACGATATCAAAATCTTGTATATCTGGGTTAATATACAGGTCAGATTAGATGCTGTTTTAACATATACTTAAATGAATACATTCGATTCAAAAACCATAACAATTAATCTAAAATAGTTAATCATATTAGGAAAATAAGCAGAATACATGTAATAAACTTTACCAAAAAGAAGATTAAAATGTTAGTTATATAGAAATATCATAATTTACACTTGGTTTGTTTATTTAAACTGAATGAATGAATTCATTCTTTGATAATGACTTAATCGAAACTGGTCAGTTTTTTAATAAATAAACAAACAAAGCGTAAATTGTGTTATTTCTATATTACAAAATGTGTCACCACGAATTACATGAGAAACTAATTCAAGAAATAGTTTTAGTAAAGTTAAAGTAAATCGTAATCTGGACATTCTGCTCCTTAATGGCTAGATTAAGCTAATATTCACCTCCATATTTATTCCACTTTAAAAATAAGTATCAATTTGTGTGATAACCGTAAGTAAATATTAATTACTTGAAAGTGACAATCTAAAGTTTTTGAAATAATATTAACAGGTTTTATAAAAATTTATCAACATATGAAAGCTTTCAGAATTTACTTTGTTTTAGTAAATAAGTATTTGTGGAGTACTTTAGATTTTTATCAAATGATTATAGAGAAGTAGGGTATAAGGAAAGTACGTTCCTAAATCATCCTTTAATACACACCTAATATCTAACATTTCGTAAATTTCGGGTTGAGTAATGTGAAGTATTCTATATTATGATGAACGAAATAAAATTCCTTACTTTACTTATTATTTTATTAATACCAGATGTACATTTCACTACTTATTATCAATGATTTAAGATAAACCATTGATACCGTATATAAGGAATTTTAATTCGTTCATCATAATATCTAACATTTAGCTCATTGATTTTTAATAACAAACTTATATTTACTTTGTAAGTGCAATGATCTCATCTAGATCGATCAAACCATCATCAAAACGGGCAATTAATAAGATATTATACAATTTCGTGCAGTTATACGTGCAATTTGAACTATAACTAAGAGTGTACCTAACAATTTATCTAAATTAAGTGTAATTTGTGTATGATTGCTGGTAATTCTATCGGCATTAAGCTTTTAAGGTAACTTAAAAATTACGCCGCACTGCCATCATCGGTGAAAGTGGGTTGTGTACATCACTTAATATTTACATAATATAAATGTTTGTGGCCATAGGGATCGACAGTTTCTAATCAAATGATTATTTTTAAATGACAATTTTAAACTAGTTAGAAAATGTGCACACTGAAACTTTAGTTGTTTTAGAATTAACCATATGTTACATGAACTAAACATTCGTAGTTGATATAATTTGCTTTTCTTAAATTTTACAAAATGTATAAATTAAGTTTTCTTGACGAATCAATCCAAATTTTTAACAAATTAATATTAGCATTCCTGAAATGTGTATTGGCAAAGGTATTAATATCTAATAGTAATATGTTTGATTAATTGGTTACTAATTATTTTAAAACAAAAAAATGATTAATGATAAATGGTCATGCTTGCATATCACACATGGAAGTGTGAAACATATTTAATAATTAGCAATTTTATAGAAGAAATAGCGGATACAAGTAGGAAAACAGTTGTACAATCTGCCATTGCGATATTTTATAAACAGTTTTGATCGAACCTAATCACTGTCTACTTCTGATACTAAACCTAAAATTATTCAAATATATTGAAGAAAAATAGTTTTCATCAATCAGATAATAGTTATACGGAACATAAAAATTCTTTTTTAATCTTTCAACAATGGCTGATTCAACTCGTGCTTCTGCTAGCTCCGACCGAGATAAAACGTGCAAGTGTGGGAGTAAAGCAAAAAATGGTCATATCTGTGAAAAATGTGGTTTAGTTTATCACAAAAGTTGTAGTGAACGTTAAAAAAGATGCTGTGGCATCACGTTAATTGAAGATCAAATGGAAATAACCTCCAAAAATTGTACTGATGAGAAAACACTGCTGATCGCTCTGGTTTGCGAACTACGTAAGAACAACAACTATCTACAAAACCGGGTGAGTGATCTTGAAGATATAATAGAATCTAAAGATGCAGAAATATCAACATTAAAAGATGTTATTAGAACAAGTACTCTAGATGCGAAAAGCCGTAAAGAATCTATGAAATCCACGTCATCTAGACAATACCGCGAAGCAGTTGGCACCACTACGGTTCGGGCGATTCAAAATTCAAATTTAAACGGGAATCATTCCAAAACACGAAAAACTCGCACTGCGGACTCGGGCGATAACATCGTTAATGCCGTTCATACAGTACACGACGATAAGCAGATCATTCCACCGACGGTCCAAAGTAATCATAATGAGTGGAAAATAAAAACCTACAATAAAAGAAAGGCCAATACAGGAATCACCGGTAAAAAGAATTAAGTAGCTCCCTTGGCACTTCGCACCCCCAAAAAACATGCATGGTTGTACATTGGAAACTGCGACGAAACTGTTGAGTGCGCTACAATCACAAACTATTTAAAAGAAAATCATCCAGAAATTACTGTAACACATATTACAGAATTAAACAATAAAGGAATCAATAAATCCTTTAAATTAGGCGCGGATTTCACAATGTTAAAGACGCTTATGGATGAAAATACTTGGCCTATTGGGATCAAAGTGAAACGTTTTACATTTAAAAGAAACGATGGTGAAAATTTTCGGCCCCGTACTACGGAAATAATCCTTCAATAATACAAGGAAATAGCCAATGAACATCCAATTGTGACCAATTCGATATTTTATTTCTGAATGCGAGATCGTTGAGAAATAAAATATATGAACTAGAAACATCATTGGTAGATAATTCATTCGGTGTCATCGCTATCACCGAACACTGGATGTGTGAAAATGAATGCCTAACATCAAATATTAACAACTTGTCTGCAAAAAGTTACTACGCACGGACCTGCAGCAACCATGGTGGATCCATCATATACACCGATAAAACTATAAAAGTGGACTCTCTGAATAATATCACCCAGGAAATCAGTATTGATAAAACTTGTGAAATATTTTGTGTATAAATTAAGCATCTAAACACCTATATTGTCTGTGTTTACCGCTCTCGGTCAGGAGATTTTAATATGTTTGTGAATTTACTTATGTCTTTTCTGTTTAAAATCAAGTACCAATGTAGACATATCATTTTGGGAGAAGATTTTAATATACAGTTTAATAAAAATGACAACAGAGAATTAGTATTAATTGACAATCTGAGAAGTTTTAATTTAAACAAATTAGTACATTTTAATACAAGAAAAACAATTGCATCGACAATGTATTTAGTAATGTAACACAATGCAACATTAATGTGTCAAGTATAGATACTGCTTTATCAGATCACCTAGGTATATGGGTTAGCATAAAATACCCACCTGCTAACCGAACTACTGACACAAAAATATACAGACCTTACACATTAAACGGGAAAATATCCTTTTTCACCATGTTCCAAGAAATTAATTGGCGTTTTATTGAATTGACGAATAACGTAGATACTCAATGGGAACAAATAATTAACGAAATAAGTAGGGTAATTTTAACAGCATTTCTCTTAAAAAGAACTAAACAAAATTGTACAAGATCTCCCACCTTCAGTGGTATACTGCCGAACTCAAACAAATGCGCGAATGTATGAAACTTATTCAAAGCGATTACAATTTACATCCCACTCAAAAAACAAAGAAACTAAGGGACAGTTACAGACAGTTCTATAACAATGCCATCAAACTGAATAAAGTGCTACTGATCATTTTATAAAACAAAGTAATAATAAATCAAAATCTATGTGGTCGCTTATAAATAACCAAAGAAATGTGTCTCGTGAAGAAGCCAATAATAACATTACTTGCAATGAGTTTAATTCATACTTTGCTACTATTGCAAAAGCTATTCACGATACATTACCATCATCTCAAACTAGTACTCACGACCTAATTCAAGTTGACCAAAATATCGAGTTTAAGTTCGAGCAAACTACATACATCAAGGTACGAGATGCACTCTCTAAAGTAAAATCGAGTAAATCACGTGATATATATGGTTTCAGCGCCGACTTAATTAAGGGCGTAAAATACTTTCTTGTGGTACAATTTCCTAGTGCACTAAAACTTGCAAAAATCATTCCTATCTATAAAACAGGTAGTAAGAGTGATATTATTAATTACCGGCCGACAGCAATTCTGATCAAGAAAATTACAAATATACCATACCATCTTATTTGCAGATGACACTTCTTAAATGTGGAAGACAGGACACTAAACGATTGTAATCAACAAACTTTAAATGATATCACGTCTTGGTGTAACAGTAACAAATTGCATTTGAATGAATCTAAAACAAAAACTTTTAGTTTTAAAATAAATTCGCGAAATAAAAACTCCGTTAAATTTCTTGGAGTACACCTAACTGCCAATCTAAACTGGAATAAACATGGCAACGAAGTCGCGAAAAGAGTCTCCAAAAACGTGTTTTGCCTTCGAAATCTTTCACGACAGGTCTCAATCCACGTATTAAAAATTGCGTATTTTTCAATAGTTGAATCCCATTTTAGGTATGGTATTCTAATATGGGGCCATTCCGCAATCAGTCATCGTATGTTTGCACTGCAAAGGCGTGCAATACGAATTCTTGCAGGTATTGGGTACAAAGATGAATGCAAACCCCAATTTGTACGGCTAAACATTCTAACTTTACCATGTATCTATATTCTTGAGTGTTTACTCTACGTTAGAAAACACGAATCAAAATTCAAGAGACACAGCCATCACAATTACTCCACAAGATGCAAAAATAATATGTATCACACCCAGACGAGATTAAAAAAGTCTAATACCGGTATTAACTACTTTGGTAAAGTATTTTTTAATAAATTGTCTGAAAACATCAGAACTGTACCATTTAATAAATTGAAAACAGAAATAAAAAAAAATCTCCTTTCAAAGGCGTTCTACACAATTGAAGAATTTATTAACTCAGATATTAATAACATGACATAATATCTAGCACTGTTACTATACACTGATTGTATGTGTTACATAACGTCCCATCTGTCATTAATTTAAGTTACCCTTAATTATGTATTGTCCCCTAATAATATTTTAATTAATTGATTTTAATTATAATTTTAATATATCTTCTACTTATTTATTATTAAACCTGACTTTATTTTACTTTTTTACTCTTTAAATAACTAGATCTATAAGATTATTTTAACTATTTAAATTTTTTAGATGACATGTTTTAATTCCTATTTTAATATTGTATTAAGTTATTGTGTTGTATTTTATCTTTATTTGTGTCACTCAAAATGCCTTCATGTGTTTGGGTACTTGATTTTAAATATTGTTAGTTTTAGGATTGTTTTGTAATTACTGCTGCATTTAATTAATTAGGTTAAGTAAGTTTATTTATCTACGACTGCTTAGATAAGTGACGAATTTGACATTCATTTGAGTTACGTAATGAAACTCATTACCTAACTAGTGAAGTAATGAAATCAAAAACACACTCATTTTTTAATACCAACTAACGATCAAATTTATTAAACAATTATTTATGAACATTAATAATAACATGTTTACATTTATTCAAGTGTATTCCTGAGGATATTTCTGTTTTAGAAATTTCCAAACTACTGCGTTTACTGGTTGTAGCTTCTACAAGTACATTCTTTTCTCCAAGAATATTCGTTGCGATACGTTTCTTATTTTCAACCGAAGTTTCTATGTATCCTTCGGCTACTGTATTGCTCTTCCAGCTCTCGTGCCTTTTTATTGTTAGCAGGTCCGCCCCTGAGTTTGCCAACAGTGAGATTGACGATCTTCTGAAGCAGTGACCAGTGTACTCTTTAGCATTTGGTAATTTTAAAAAAGAAGCAATATTTTTCGGCATGCTACCAATCGTGTTAATGCCAACGGGCTGTTTTATAGATTTGCCATTCCTGTAACCAACAAAAAACCTCTCTATGGCATTATGTGGACGCAGTGCCATGTATTTTTTAATAATGTCTACGAAATTGATCCCATCAATGTCTCCTGATGTTATAACAAACTCTCGCGAAATTTTGGTCTTTGTATTTGGTATTGTGACGCAGAAGACCTGCCCTTCGTTCCTAACATTGGTCACTTGCATGTAAGTGAGTTCTTCATTTCTACAGGCTCCACCAATTCTAAAGATCAAAACTACCTGAAAATATTTCTTAATCTAAAATGTCATGCCTTGTTCTTATTTACCTTTGTTAGTAGCCACTTTTCATCATCAGCTTCTTGTAAAAATCGGGTTATATGTTGTTTTGTTAAAATATTGGATTTCTTCGGTTTATATCCTTCCGACTGCCTCTTCAGAAATGCGACCAATTGAATAAATTTACTGATATCTACATTTTTCTTTATGGATATCATCGCACGTATCATCGAGTAATATGCCCACAGACTTGAAGGTTTATAGCGCTTCGAAATATTTTCAAAATATACTAGAAGTACCTTTTCACTTGTTTCATTTTTTATTTTCTTCTCATCGCACCATTTCCGCAAACATTCATAAGCTTGCTCATAGTTAATTTTTGATTTTTCCGGCAATAACGTTGAAACTACCTGCGTGGCCGATTCTTCGATATCCGAAGGCAGAGATTCGGAGTCGCTCATTATTTCACAGAAAAACAGAAATTAGAAAATTAATTCTTGAAGTTTTGACTTAAATTGTTGACATTCAAATTACATGTTGCTATGGTTCTACATACATACTATGATATTCCGATTTTTCGTCGAATTCAATTCAAAAGTATAATTTCCGTAATTCTGAGCAGTCGTAGATAAAAAGTTGTATCTAATACGTGGGATAAGGCATATTAACTGAGACTCATGCTCTTACTTCGACTCGGGCTACGCCCTCGTCTCAGCAACTCACCGCATTCGTCAGTTAATGATGCTCTTATCCCACTAGTTAGATAAATAACTATTACCATAGTTTGTTATATGACATGTGTAAAATGTAATATTATTAACACGAATAAATCAAATCAAATAATTGTATATCCGGTTCTATCAAAATATGTAGTCCAACAAGTATCTGCTCCTAATTATTGACTGTTTTCAATATATTATTGAAAATAAATCAACACACCTGGAGGCCATCTAAACACAACAGAACACAATCGTGCGAACATTTCGGAAGTTACAAAAGGACCATCAATTTAAATTGATTTACATTTACATAAAGAAAGAACCTGGCGCGGTAAAAGCGATGAGAAAGCAAATGTGGGTTTTTAATGCAGGTAACCTCCCACGTCATACAAAGGCACTATTACTTACCAATCTATTACACGAACCGTGACCTATTGTGAAATAATTTTTGGGAGAAACAGATCTTCGTCAGCGTGTCCGTGAGTGATTAGTTTCTGGGTACTCTCGAGGAAGAGTAGAAAATTCAAAACAGAAAACGGGTTTACGAGATTCGTTAGTGTTCGTCAGATGTAAATAGCCTTGTCGGGTACCATTGTGTTTGATGTTTAATTTATGTTCCGGAATTGCGCAATGTCTGTGTTAAGTGTCATGGCGGGCAAATAATTAATTTATACGCTTCTTAGAGTTAACTGAGCATAAAATGCGCGCCGCTTACAGGATCGGGCAATAATTAATTTAATCACTTAATAAATTTTCCGTTTTCCATGTCCGGCGCCAGTGTTTATCTACTATATAATCATCTAATTTTCTACATCACTTCATATTGGTTAATGCACATGATTTGCTTGATTTAATATTAATAACCGTTTTAGTAGAAGCGAAAGCGATACGTTTGAATCAATATTGTTTTTGTTGCACGTTGGTACAATCCGGGCGTGAAATAACTTTGGTTTTAATTAGTTGCAACATGTGGATATGAAACTAAAGTAATAATTTTAAATATAATTAAAATACAACATAAAATTATATACGTAGAATAAAAATATGCATTTATCTTCTAGGTTTTATGTCAGCAACAGTTAAAACTTATTATGATACTACTGATTTAAAGATGATTGTAAATACTTGCAAAACTCACAATATGATAATAATAGTATCTCGTAAAAGAAAGTGCATCCTTAAATTTTTAATTTCCTTTATGATATATATTAATATGAGCATATATATTTATCTACTAAGAAAACATTAAAAAGAATTTTAAAAGCATTAAAAAGATATAACAGCGTGCGACATTCGAATACGCCCCTTCATTAATATGGAAAACCGCCATATACACAAAAGACATCAAAATTTCCTTATCTCCGGCACGCAATATTTCGCAGATTAATGAAGTGAAGTTGTTCACATGTAGCGAAGGCACGGTTAAGTATGAATGTGTCTTTAGCACGTGACTACGCAAATTTAAGCCGACTTGATTCTGAGGGTAGATTAGAGGGCACGAGAGGGATGGCTCAGTAATTACAATAAAAATCAAACGTGTCGTTTAGATAGTGGTGGCGATAAATTTAGCGCAGTGGGTATTGATTTTACGTAATTACCTGCATAAATATAGAAACAAAGAAAATAATTTTAGTTTTATTTTTGTGGTTATGAACCAGCAATCTAAAATAGTTTCTTTAAGATAATTATATTTATCCCTTAAAAATGGTTGTTATTTACATGCCTTTAGCAGAATGTTTTCTTTATATCAGATAGGTCAGACGTGGACTAATAAAAATTACCAAGTCGTTAAGATAGCAGCGAAGATAAATGTAGATGCACCGAGTATTGATTTTACTTAATTACTTCAATAAATCCGCGGCCACAATGGAAATAACGAAGAGGAAAGAATGCTGTATATTAAGATTGAAGATAGAAAAGTTGCGCAACTATTGTATTTAAATGAACCGGATTGGTTAAAGATAGTTCGTTAGAAACTGAGTGATATTGTTCGTTTTATCTGCGGAATATCAAATCGGATTCTAATAAATATTTTATGTGGAGCAATCAATTTTACGGGTATTTCTTCATCCTGACTAACGCACGGCAAGAATTTAGAAGTAAATCTGTTTCAGTAAACTGTTAAAGATCGTTTAATAAACTTTGTCTATAAATACGTAAGTAATAACTCACTTTAAACAAAATAAACAGTCGTAAATGTAATCGAATTATTAAATTATTGTTTTGACAATTCTCTAATTGTAGGTGGTTGGAAAACTCAATTATGGAAATCAATGCAGAGCTTAGACAATAGTGTATCTATTCGTAAACTTATAAGGTTAATTATGCATGTATAGATTTATAAATAATTAAACAAGAAAGTATTACAATTAATAAAATCTGAAGCTGCTTAATATAATAAATATAAGTACAATTTTAATTAAGTTATTTTCATTTTCATTAAACGTTTTATTTAAATATTTACACTTCATGTAGTAATTAATCGACTAGGTATCATTAATTTTAAGAAGTAGTTTACTGTAATAAATACTAAGTGATGAATGTAGCCAGATGCCTTGAGTTATTTCTTGTTTCGGTTTAAATAATAAACATACTGAAATAACAGCAGTGAATAAAATGACAGGAATTTATAGACATGGGTTTCGGCTTTTATCGGAGGGAATCCATCATTGGCTTTTAGCAGATAATTCGGGCCATACGTCTAAGTCACCCAAATTAGAGTTTATCCTCTAGAACGAATTCGTTTCGGATGCTATTGATTCGGACATAGTGACCGATAAGTCAAAGAATTAAGTGAGTACAGAAGGGGGCTTGATGCCTTGATGTTAAGGATATACGATATATTCTCAACATCTGCAACAATACAATGAATATAATGCGGTATTAGTTTTATATCGATATTTCTGAATGCACCACTAAAAAACTATATAAAATTTTTTATGTGGAAGTATCACTGTTTTTGTATACTTCTTGCCAACCAATATTGACTACAATAACTGAAATGACGTATATATTATGATAATATTATGATAATCATTAGGAATACATATAATTTAAATCGACTAAAGCATTCAATTGTCTTTAACAAGAGAAATAATATTTTTTGAAACATTGAAACCTAATAAGAATATGCAGCTGTATTTCATAATTCTATGGAGGGTGACAAATTTATTAATATATTATAGTAAATTAGTTTTACGTAAAACATATCTAAACATGTAAAAAGAGAACCTACGATACTTATAATACACAATTATTAAGTTCAATTAAATTTTTTATGTGTAAATATGCTATCAAACGTAATGAATAATAGTTTTTGTAATATACAAAACTTATTAGTGAGTAGGAAAATCAATGAGATTATTTATTTAGCAGTACATAACTGTACTTTTTTGTACAAAAAAGGCAAATATATCACATTGTTGAACTTTTCTTAAATATTAGTAAATCATTGCCCCTAAGCTATTTTAAATAAATCAAAGTATTGTGTTTGATGAACATATATGTTCTTTTTTCAACCTACATTACGAAATACATTTGGACAAAATTTGCATGAGCTAATACATTATTAGATTTTATTGACATCATTGTATCATTTTTTAGTGCCTTTTTCAGTGTAATCTTTGGTTATTTAGTGTATAAGAAGTTACATTATTATAGAAATATAGCTACATATTTTAAACTGAAACTAGAAACTAGATAAACTTGAAATCTTAATAGGGTAAGAATATCACTTCGAAATCCCACACTGAAAACTCAGTCTGCTTCTGGGAATCTGGGGGAGGCTCAAACCTGACAAGGTCACGGAATAAGAACACGAATAGTAAAAAGCTACACATCGCAACGTATAACATCAGGACCGTGAACGGCTAATTGAATTAGAGGAAGAACTTTCGCTGATAAAATGGGATATTCTTGGACTCTGTGAAACAAGGCTACCAAACGAAAAGTGTACCATCTTAGAGTCTAGGCACATGCTCTACCAAGACAACTCCGAAACAAATTCGGTGGTGTCGTCATTCTTATAAACAAAGACCTGAAACATCTTGTCACAAAAATGAAATGCATATCAGAAAGAGTCAAACTATACAAAAAGTCTTCAAGTAATCCAGGCCTACGCTCCCACAAGTACTTCTGAGGATTGTGAAATTGAACAACTCTATGAAGTTATTACCACTGCCCGAACAGAGGCAAAGTCATACTTTTCATTTATCATCGGAGACTTAAATGCCAAAAGACTAACGAACAAATTCGACTTCTACCGACCGCAAGAGCAAGCCGGCTTTCGAAAGGCACTAGGTACAATAGACCATCTTCAAACGATCTCTACACTCATTGAAAACAGCGCAGAGTACAACATCCCACTCCACCAAGGATTTGTGACTATCAAAACGCGTTTGGCTCCATAGAGCTGTGGGCAGTTTTCGACGTAATGGATAATGCTAGAATAGACTCCAGATACACTAACCTTCTTAAATATATATGTGTATAAAAATGCAACCTTCCAAGTAAAACTCGATGAGGAAACTTCGACAGGCAAAATCCAAATACTAAGGGGAGCTCGACATCGCAATGCCATCTCCCCTAAATTATTCACACTTGCTTTTGAAGATATATTCAAACAATTAAATTGGGAGACAAAGGGGTTAAATATTTATGGAAAATAACTAAACCACCTACGCTTCGCCGACGACATCGTCTTGATGAGCAGCAACCTGAACGACATCCAAGAATGCTAACTGAGCTGAACAATGCATCAAAATTGCAGGCTTAAGCTGAAATTCATTTTTAAAGATACGAATATACCTTTTGGATTGAAACGACAGGTGTTTGATATGTGTATTCTCTCGGTCATGACATATGGAATGGAAACTATGGCCTAAACCATGAGAAACTAAACTACCCAGCGTACAATAGAACGAGCAATGCTGGGGGTGAGTCTGAAAGATTCGAGGAAAAAGTGGTGTCCAAGATGTTATGAAACGCATAGCGAAACTAAAGTGGAGCTGGACAGGTCATCTAGCTAGGCAAGGTACAGATCGCTGGACAAAGAGACATGTAGTGGCGCCCAAGGCAGAACAAACGTGGTGTCGGAAGACCACAAAAACGATGGAAGGACGACATCAGAGAAATCGCAGGAACAAAATGGTACTTAGCTGCAAAAGACCGTGAAACCTAACGGAAGATGGGGGAGGCCTATGTTCAGAAGTGGAAAAGCTACGGCTAAAGAAGGAGAAGAAGAAGAATAGGGAAGTATACAACTAACAAAGAATATAAAATATTAAAATTTCAGAGATATCAACACTATCGCTAACAAAGACCAGATTTCAATCGATACTTGCTAAACAGTAATTAACCGCACTATAATTCACTGATTTAAAATTATAGAACCAATGAGTATGTTCGCATGTAAATTTCAAAAACGACATCTGTGAATTCAAGCAATATGTATTGTAGTGAACACTTTAATCGAACGAATTGTCACTATCAGTTCATTCATTCAAAACAGAAGATCCAAAAATACTTCTCTTGGATTTAGTATCTGAATGACTTGATGTAACTGATAAAAGGACATTAGGCAGAACATCAAACGAATTATAATTTACAATTATAATTTACAAACACCACTTTAAACTCCGAAAAATCGGAATTTGGTAAATTGTAGTCACCACACAAAAATGTGTGAGCAGTAACACAAGGTGCGAGCCTCTTTGGATTACTGCTAGCAAAGTTTTTAATTTCTTCATTATGAGTCATGTAGTGGAAAATGTTTGAATCAATTATGAATTTATTTTATTTTATTTTCACAAATAGTTGTTCGATGCTTTCATTGCCATCTTTTCACTTTTCAAATTATTTTTTACAGCAATAAAAGCTTTACCGCATCTAGTTTTGCAGCGGTTATTAAGTAATCTATCAGATTTATAAAATTCATGAGTAATTTAGTAAGAACTAGTTCAGCGTTATCAATGGAATCGTCTAGCAACGTTTCCACCAAAACTATAATGTAAATTTGTGTTTAATACGAAAGAATTAATTTTTTTCTTAAGAAAATCAGTATTCTGAAAATAAACATCTAGTATTTTTCTTCAAAATTGTGTGTACTATTGACGGATGCCCCTGGGTGTATTTAATTGTGAGCCCAGTTTTGCCTGGTTGCTTCCGTTTTTTTAGTTAAACTTTGTCAAACCAAATGTTACCCGTGTCTGTAGCCCGAGTTACTTTTAAGACATCTAGTGCTCCCTTGCATAGGAAAATGATATTTATCAATTTTGCTAGGTTTACCCAAAATGGACATCGCATTTTCACTACTTGCCCTCCGACTTTCCCAATTCAGTGATAAAATTTAAGAAGAGAAGAATTTAGCAGAGAATCGGCAACCATGCAAAATAATTCACAATAATGTACTTATCATGGGGGGTTTGATTGCGAATGTGCCGATTAATTTTGAAATAAACAAATAGGTGAATTAACTTACTCAAAAGATAAAATACTACAACTACATAATATGCAAATGTTGAACTAACTTATAATCGCGGACACTAACTTGTGCATTTTGAATATAAATAGTTATATGTAATAATACAAATAAAAAGTATGCAAATGACAGCTAAGAAACGTTCTCATTTTATGATTTTATTCGTTTATGAAAGAGCAGAAAAGCTCTTAATTAAATTTCGTCAAAAGAACGTAGATGACCCTATTTTGTTTATATTTTTATATTATTTATTGTCGTTTCTAAGTACAAAAAATACAAAAAATATACTAAAGAAACGTTAAAGATAATAAAAACTAAATCATATTTTAATCACTTAATAACTTAATAAGTCCAATAATGGTGAGTTAAATCATATTTACTTTTATTTATTTGTTTATTTGCCTTTGTTTATTTATTGGTAATTAACGGGAAACCCCAATTTACAATTTCAGCCATAAAATATTTATAATATAAAAATAAAGACTTGAATTAAAACTAAAACTACGTACAAATTAGCATGACTAAACTAGACATATTAAAAATCAAGCTAAAAATTATATTTAACATAACAACAAACGAAAAATTAAAAAAAATCTGATGTTGGTATCAAAAATATTGAACCACCATTAGGAGAACTCAATTTATTCGCCAACCTCATCATATGGTTTACTGAATCATTGTAGGCCCAGTTAGAATGAAAGGTTTCCACGAGAAATATGTTGCTGTTTCTCAAACTATTAGCATAACTAGACGCATTAATATTAATTTCAGACAACAATGCAGAGGAATGAAAAGACGCATTTAATATAACATGAAGTATACATAAGTCTGCAATAAATCTACGGACTGCAAAAGGGTGCACTTTCAAAATTGACAAAATATTGAATACGAGCTTTTTATATGCTTTAAATTATATTTGTATTCAATGAATCTTAAGAATATCTTCTGAACCATCTCAATTCTTACAATATCAACATGAAGATAAAGCGACCAGACCGGAGAAGCGTGCTCAAGGTGGGATTTTACAAGTGAACCGAATAAGACCTTAAGACATTCAGGACTAAGCCAACGGCATTGAGTTTAGCAAATATTCAAATTAAATCTGGCTAGTTGTTCTCAAAAATGTCATAACTTTACATTTAGAGATATTTAAGTTTAGATGGTTGGCACTACAGCAATTCACATTGTCACAATCAACCTGTAAATGCCCACAATCTTCCAAACTATCGATCATTTGAAATAATTTAGGATCATCCGCGTACATGAGGCAATTTCCAAACTCAACAACATCCACTAGATTATTTATAAACAAGATAAAGAGCACCGAATCAATATGAGTATCTTGATGTACGAAGGAAGTGGCCATTATGGGACGAGATAAGAATTTATTAATTTTTACTTGTTGTGATCGATTAAATAGAAATGAGCCCAACCATAAAAAAATTACCCAGTAATTTCAGCTTGTGAATAAATACCGAATGGTCAACTCTATCGAAAGCCATGCAAAAGTGCGTGTAGATAACATCCACTTGTTTGCGTTTGTCCAAGAACTGTCTGAGCTCAAGTAGGTTCGAAACAGTAGATCTACCACTTATAAAACCATGTTGCATATTCGAAATCACCGGTCCTGATATCCACGCTGAATAATCACTAACCATCTTGTCCAATAATTTGGGAATCGGCGACTGCAATGAAGCTCCACGGTAATTCGTTGCCACAACACGACACCCGCTTTTAAAAATCGGATTCTAAAAACATTGTTTCCAAACATCAAGAAATACCCCTGAACATAAAGTTTTTGTAAATAACTTATGAATCGGTAAACAAAGCGAGTAAAAACAATTGATCAGTAAATAATTGTCGACTTGTCCATTATTTTTAATAAAAACATTAGAGGCATTAGTTCTAGCATTATCCACATACGTTGTCGAAAAGAACTCAGCAAAGAGATTAACAATATCCATTCCACCCTCTGCAACTATATTTTGATATTTGATATCCTTAGGAAAACCATTTTCTTTGCGAGTTTCATTAGCAAAATTCCAGAAAGAGCGTGGATTGGAAAAACATTAGATTCAGCTCTTCTTAAATAATCACCATAAAGCTTAGTTGACATATTTTTACTTTCCTGTCTTAAATTGCTAAAAATTAAATATACGTCTTGACTATTAGTATTTTTAAACCTAATATGAGCCAATTTCTTTCTTTTAGGTACATGGATTATCTCACTATTAAACCACGCAGGAAAATTCGAATGGTTTTTCCTTACCACTTTAGATGGAATGAAACCATTCATACCACTATATAATACATTGTAGAATTTACTAACAGCAATATTTATATCCGACTAAGATAAAATATCCTCTCAATTGACCTGAAGTAAATAGTCAGTAAGACCCGAGTAGTTAGCATGATTAAATAGAAGATCCTTCTCATATGTATCGATAGTTTCGGTTCTAGCATTAAAAGAAAGGGATATAGTATAAGTAGAGTGATGTTGGCAAGTGTTAAGAATAGGGTCTTCTGATATGGATATAGAGAAATCGACATAATCTGTAAAGAACAAGTCTAGAAGTTAATTATTGTTTCAGCTTTCTGACTGGGAGAGAGAAATGTATAGCCAGATTCATCACACGTGACCGAGTTATATAAATAATAAATTATAATCTCCACAAATTAAAAATCTATGATTATTATGCTTCACAAAATAAAAATTAAAATAAAATATTTTGATGCATTTTTCTCAAAATCTATTAAAGTTACATAAAAATTAAATTATAAATAATTGTAACAACGCAAGTTTACACAATTTGTATTCATTATATTACAGTAATAGTTCTGGATCGTAAGCCAAGTAAGCAACGGCTATCATCTACGAAACTAAGTTTGTAAGCAAACTTATAGGCAATTTAATTAATTTTGGCGTCAATATTAGTCTTCTTTTAATTTCGAAGAAAAAAAAACTATAAAAATTTAGCAATTTATTTAAATTGTGAAATTTTATGTAAATAAACTCTTAGTTGACAGACTAAGTAGATTATAAATATTTCAGCCATTACGCCTATTTTATTGCAGCATCTTTACAAAATGCTTGGTTTTTAGTTAAGTAATACTAATGTTTATGTAATATATATTTTACGTAGTATCTACATTCTATTAAGGAATGCCGAATTTTTAGGGCACAAATATGTAAAGAACGCTTTTCAGATCTTTCGATAAAGAATAAACGCTTTCGATTAAAAATCAGTTCTTGAGTTACAAACCCCAAGAACAGATACATACAGATAGACTTTTTCTAAATATTGTTAATGTGGTTAACAAACGTAATATTTCCGTTGAAATAATTTTTCAAAACAATATCCAGCACACGCTTACATTAATATTCAATTGTAATGAACTGAAGACCATTTTAAAAAACTTACAGTTTCTCTCGATATCGAAATGATTGGACATACCTGGAATAAAACAAAACAAAAATTATTAATATACAAATGAAATATTAAAAATTATTAAGCTTTCCAAACATCACATATAGACATAATCATTTAACTTTAATAACATTTAATTATTATGAATAGTTTTTTAATGATTATATTAAATATAGCTAACAAATTATACAAAGCCGAAAGACCAATGGTTGATAGCCCGTTCGCAAATAAAGCTCAAAATGTAAATAGTATTATTGTAAAAAAAGTGAGAATAAAGATATTTATTATTATAATTACTTATTATACAAAGCTAACAAATTATGCAACTATATGAGTATTCTTATAAATAACTATTATATATAAACTTTACATTATCGATAATTATTTGAGTTTATTTGGCAATACATTTACATTTATAACAGGTATAGTCATTAGGTAGGGTAAAAAGTTTTTGAAAATGGGTTGTCATTTCAATGAATAATGTTTTATTTATGTTAAAATGTATCATACATAAAGACAAATTATGTTAAACGGAGAGAACTGCATATGCTACTAGAAGGTATCTTGCCTTAAAGAAAATTATGACAAATTTCGGCAGAATAAAACTGATAAAATTTACAAGAAAAATTATTTATGGGAACATAGATCTCACATAGATGAAGCAATTGTTTGTCAAATCTTCTTGAAGTTTAATATGCTAATGTTCTAATTTTCAATTTAATAAGTAACACACTTATGAGCATGGGTTTCGTAATAGAACATCGCAATTTTAGTTTATCAAACATTAAATGGCTTATCCCATTTTTTGTCTTGGAATTTCACAGAATATTTTTCCTATAATTGTACACAAACATGTAACACATAACTTTTAGCAAGCAATGTAACCCTAACTAAAAGTGTTGATTATCTTGCGTTAAATCTGGAGATATATCTACTTAAAAGATAATACGTACAAGAATTTCATTATTGTATTTTTGTAAAGTAACTAAGTAAACAATTTACTTACATTGACAATTATACAAAATATAGTTGTACATGTAAAATATTCAATGTAATCGACTGTGGTGTTGCTAATGAATGATTAGATTTGAATAGTATGCATGATGTTTTGGATTTATTTAAAAGTAGATTGTTAAGGTAAAACCATGATTCTAATTCAAGCATACTAGTACCATTCTCAGTAAGCTCCATGAAATTATCTGCCTTGATTAATAGGTTCGTCTCGTCTGCATAATTTAGTATTTGACAATTGTTCGGCAATTTGTTTGATATATCATTAATAAATATAATGAATGGTAAAGGTCCCAGTATACTACCCTGTGGGATTCCTGTGTTTATGATTAGCGGCTCTGAAAGTATATTATTGCCATAATTTATCTTGGTATAGTGAACTCTATTGCTTAGGTAGGATCTTGTTAATTCGTACGCAACCCCCTTATACCATAGTGGAATAGTTTTGAGAGAAGCTTCGGATGATCAATTTTGTTAATCCGTATTATCGACAAAATTGTATCTACAAAACAACATTTATATTGTAAACACTTAGTTATTCCTAAGGTTTTAATATAAAAATAAGTTCTTTAAAATGTAAATATGTCAAGTCATTAGTGATGAATAATATCTCTATCGACATCTTTTACTTCCGAATAAGTACTCCCCCCATGGCTTTCCTCTTTCACCTCTATTATTCAAGGTGGCGCAAAAGAAATGTCATTGTTTGAATTGACTGCCATTTTGTTATAAATTTAAAAAACAGCTCTGTTTTCATTAAAAGTTTATTTGAAAGTGTATTATTGGTTGCATTACTTGGAAAATATTATATAGCTTAAATGGCCACCTCCAGAGTTGCATAATTGCGCTCGTTTTACTGCATTTCGAATTGTTGCTTGCAAAATTCTTGCTTTAAATTGGCGATTTCTTCTTCAATGTTAGCATTCAAGTCTCCAAATGTTCGTTTGTTGTGGTAAATGCGAAATTTAAAAATTGGCGTCTCAAAATCTCCGTAGTAACCCGAGCTGTGTGAGCGGTTGCTCCGTCCTGTTGAAACCAACAATGATCGAGACCTAATGCAGCAACTTCCGGCAAAAAAACTTGTTCAGCATCTGCCTTTAACGCTCGCCATTTATGGTTATGGCGGCGCCATCGACGTCTTCAAAAAAGTAACGACCAATCATTTTTTAACTGCAAATGCCGCACTAAACAGTCACTTTGGGGGTATGCAATGGATCTTCTTGCATCATGTGGATTCTATGTGCCCCAGAAACGCAAATTTTGTTTGTTAACATAACCACTTAAGTGGAAATGGGCTTTATCGCTCATTTTGATTTTTGATACGAAGTTATCATGTGTATCGCTCCATCGATTATTGACAACTAATTGACTATATATCTACATCATTAATATCAAAGCACACTGACATTTGGCGCCATCTGCAAAAATGGCGGCCTATTCAAACTATGACATTACTTTTGCGCCACCTTGTATAACATGTATATGTTGATGTCTTTAAATTTGATCGTCTCTACAATAATCCATCCAAATATCTCGTCCAATTTGCAAATGATACTGCCCTAATTAAACATGCACCTACATTGCCAAAAGCCTTTCAGTTCCTTCAAAAGATTATTGACTCCCTGCAAAAATGGTTTTCAAAATGGCGCATTAAAATGAATCCCCACAAATCATAGCTCCTAATTCCATGTCATGGCACCAATATATCATCTCACAATGTCTAAATTACCCAAATTATCACGGTTCCCACAGTTTTCGTTAAGTACTTGGGCATAACCATAAATCAAAAAATCAATTTAGAAAAACACACTGAGATTATCAAAAGTAGCATAACTTCCAGGGAAAAGTCTAACATCTAAAGATAATGATACTTCTACCAAAAGAGTGGTAAAACAATAAATTACCGTAAATTGGTTGTGCCCTCTATCCCAATCCAAGCAATCCAACCTCCCTCAATATTAAAGTTAGCGAGAGATTAACCCTCTGTACATTCAGTCGTTCTCTTAATTCTTTATACAAATCTCCTAACCAGTTCCTCTATGATACTACCTTAGTTATCCCCATTCAAGAACGCATCCGTTACGTATATGAAAAATTCCCCAAAAATCCTTTCAACTTTCAAATGTTATTCCCAGAAACCTCAGTATAAGCCCTAAATTTAAAAAAACCTACATTCTACCATTATTGATTTTATTTCATTGCTTTAAACTAGGTAGAAAGCCCTCTAGTCGAAAGTTTTTAACAAATTAACAAACTAACATTATCTGTTGTTTCTGTAAATAAATATGTATATTATTATTTTATCTCTATCGATTTACATTTAATATGTAGAACACTTTTTCTAAAAATCTGTAAAATATATTTAAAATTTAAAAGAAAAAAATAATTATAAACTTATATTTATGTCCAAGTACCAACATCTATATCTTGAAACAGTAGATAGTAGTAGTAGATATCGCACTTCTATTAAATTTTATAAATGCAGTTGGCTTGACATTGTTAAACTACTTTTCAAATATGTGAGAATGATATCGCATTTCTGGAAAGCGAATTTTGCTTCTTCTTTAATCCGTAATTTATCTGCTGCTATTTTTGTTTTTTTTTTTCAGCGATGGTATTGGAATCCATTTGATTTAAACATATCTGAGTACTATATTTCCTCTTAGACATTTAGTAATTTTTGACGCTTTAACTTCGTCATATATTTTATAAATAATTCAATAAACGAACGATGTATATATTTTTGTGTGTATTTGTTATTAGAACCATGCCAAACTGCAAATTTGTGAATAAATATATTTAATATTACCTACAGATGATACCACAACAATTATCAAATCTGTGAATTAAATTGTGTAAATACTTTTAATTTTTATATTATTATAGTGATTGTTTAATACTAAACTTCAAATTACATAAGTCATCATTATTAAATATAAAAATTCGCGATAAAACGTATTTAACATTGACTAAATGCTCGTTATATTATCGATCCAATTTATTGTATTAAATTTAAAAATGAATAATTAAAACAAAATGGCGATTTAGCGACCATAAGCACACATTTATTAAAAATGTCTATAAAATAAATTATCAGTAAAAAACCTGTCGACATAAATTTCAACTACTTTTAAACTGCAGCCGAAAGGTGATCACTCCGGTTGAAATAATTAATACCCCGTACGACAGAGTGGTGCAAGGGTTGAAATGATTTATGGCTCAAAATGTTTGTACAGTTTCGTGTCGACAGGGTTTTCGCGTTTACATAAATTAAAATGCACCGACTATAATAGACAGGTGGTCAGAACCGCTCGCAGGGCATTTATTAAAATAGTGAAATAGTGCATTTTAAATGATTTGAAACGTCTCTCTCTAAAAAAGAGGTTTTCAGCAATTAAAAACATTATCTAAGTGTAAAGTTTAATTTTTAAAAATATTTAAATAAATCTATTATAAATATTAAATATCTCATACTTATAAAGAAATACTGGACTTAAATATTAGCGTTTATTCATTTTATCCAAAAGTATAACAAGAATATTCTAATATATCTTTGTTGAAGATAGTATTATATTTAAATAAATGTATCATGAAGTGAACGCCTCAACCATTAATCAATTAGTATTATATTAAAACATTTTTCGATACATATTTTTTTATCTTTGTCTTCATAGATATCATAATAATATATAATAATCTTATTAAATATTTGGTATATGGAAGGACTGAATTCACATAATCTTCCAATTATCTTGATATGATCATTTATCAATTGGTTTTTGATACTACTTGTGATTATTATGACATATTTGTTAATATCACGTATCTCCAGATGTAGTAACATTTAATAAAAGACATTTGTTCACAGCTTCCCTATGTTAAAGCTAATAAATCTCAAAATACAATTCTATTCAAACAGAGAAACCTATTTTGTAATATGTAAACTAATATACATAGAAAATTCATTAAAATAAAATACAAAGGATAATTTTACTACACAGCATTATAACTAATAAATACTTTGAAATATTTATTGATAAAAGTAAGTATAATAATAATATAAATAATCAATGTATATAAACAAATAAAATATAGAGATAGTATATATGCACATGCTTCAGAATAATTTAAAACTCTAATAGAATTTCAAGTGTGCTTGCAGTTTACGTACACAAATTCCTTAAATATTTAATATACGCTTATTTTATTCATAATGTTTTCGCGACTATCCCTGTTGCATAAATAAGCAGCAGATATTTCTTAAAGCTGCGAGTTTTCGTATTAGGTAGTCTGCTCGCTCTGATAAACACGAAAAGGTTTCTTTCAAAGGCGCATGTTAATATAATGGATATATTCCTCAGAAAGGGGCAAAGGAACTCTTAGCTGATTCGGTATATAATTCGAGAGAAACATATCAATTTAAATATTTGCATCCGACACGAGTATAGTTGCAACATGCTTTAAACATATTTTATTTATCTACTCTGTTTTCATACTGAAGTTTACTTTTCTTCAGAACGTTAAAAATATCTGCAAATACAATAGAAAATACTTTTTTTTGATACCACAATAATTTATATTTATAATTATTGTCAAAAAGAAAAGTTCGATTATAATCAGCTCTTTGTCGAAATTATAGTCGCTAAAAATAAATCGTTGTTATATTAACAACGAAAATATTTGTATTTATAATTTTAAAATGTATTATGAATTAAACGATTTTTGTTACTATTTAGACAGGGTTGAAAATATTTTCAATAAATTGTACATTTTATTAGACAAAGCGGAGACAGTCCATTTTTTTTTTTAAATCTTAATCTTAAAAATCTAGAAACATATTGTTAACTGAATACAATTCTTGGACAGGATTCTAACAATAATGAGACTTAGTTCTCGTATTATATACAGGAGAGTATGGACCCACATTTATCGACTAAAATGTTAACCGAAAATATTACGTATTTTAGATAATGTAACGGTCAAAACTGACATGTTGTTCCTATTGAAAAACAATGTTCTTTTTGAACAAATTGATATATAGTCATCATAAAGAGCAAAACCGAATATAAATAATATTAAAAAGGGTAGAAATAATAACAATTATTTTAACCTCAGCCAATAATTTTAGCTTCTTTCATTTATTAATACATCAAGTCTTATTTCTGGTTTGCAACATAAAGAGTCTAAATTCAAAATCCCATTTTTAGAGAAATTGACAGAAAGTGAATTATCAAATGTTATATCGGACCTAAAAGGTATTGTAAATAGTGGTTGTGGAAATATTTATACTGTGATTATGAAGCAGTTATCTATAAAAAAAGTAAGTGATTTCTTACTCTGTTAAAAAATTACAAACCTATAATCATTCTCCATGTGTTTTCAAAAGTTATTGAAATCACTATGTGTAAGCGTCTTATAACAATAATAATAATGTTTATTGCTAATTTATTGTAGTTTTACATTACACTGCACTATAGTACATTCAATTTTATAAAACTTAGACTACCAACAAAAAAAATTAAACAAAGGACAGAAGTTCAATTTTGAACTAATAGATTAAACAATAGAAAATGATCAGGCACTTATGTGTAATGCACAAAAAAACAGAAATTAAATAAGTTGCAAAAACGTTTAGAGTATAATTTAAGTAATCTAAACTATGAAAAGTAGGGTTAATGGTAATTTAAGCTTAATGTTAATATAGAAGTTGATATATAGATATTGTATAATAGATAGTTGATTAAAAATTCACATGGTTCGTTTCACTTTACTTTTTATTTTAATATTCATAATCAACTACCTATTATTAACATAATGTTTCACCAAGTGAGAAACAAATACACGATAGGTATTGTATATTCAGTGAATTTCAGCATGGATAATTAATACATAAGTATTGGAATGTATTGATTAAAAAAAATTCTGCATTATCTCAAAAACCAACAAATAATTATGGATATTTTGTTGAGCTAACGAGAGTGTTTAACTATTTTATAAAATACTATTCGATAAGCTGGAAGTAACACCCTCTCAAAATCTTATTCATTCTTTGTCTAATAGTGAATACATCTCAGCAAAAATACCTCGGAGAATTATGATGTAAGCGGTTTCAAAATTACTATGAATTTTCAAAATTTCTAACAGATTATTTTGTGAATGCAGAGAAATTGCAATAATTCATTGTTCATTAAGATAATTTGATAATTAAATATTATCAAATCTTAAGATACAGTAAGATCGTATTTGTAAATACTAATGATTCTTTCTAGGAAAAACATTTACAATTTGATATAGTAAAAAATGTTTTCGATTAACCTATACTGCTAATGTGTTAAAGCACATACCTTTTTGTAGAAAATATCTTTCTATATTCCTAAATATTTATTTTTGCAAACATTTGTCCAGCACTACGCATCACTTATAACATACACTTCATTACTGAATCATAGAACGCGACAAAACTGACGAAAGTTTCTGAAACTTTTTTTATCTCGCAAAAAAAAACTTGGCTATGTATCATGCGCTGTCCTGCAGTATTCAAGCGGACGAACCAGTGACCTCTAAAATTTAGTTAAATACCCATAAATTGGGACTTATAAATTGGTATATTAGTGCATTTTTTTTTAATTTTTATCAAAGCATAAACTGAATGTTATATATGTAAGTTATATAGCATAGATTTACATTTAATAATTAATAATTGTTTATTATAATTATAGTGGCCGCTAATGCATTTGCATGCTGCATTAGCGTAATTGTAACAAAGCGTAGGTTTATCTTAAGTATTATGTTTCATTGAGAGAATTGTTATTTCATAAGTTAGTCAGTCTAGATTTTGTTCCTGTACCGAGCAGACGTTCTGCAAGCTACAATAAAATAATTTCTTTTTAAAAACACAAGTCGTTGTACCCGAAAAATAACTGGCGCAGTCGGTAGGATTGGCCCGGACGAGTAAAGGAACATTACTTGGTTTTCGTTTCAACGAATTCATCGGGCTAAACCCAAAATATCCACGTGGACATCCATCACTCAAGGAGGACCCTCCAAGCATCGAGGACGAAGTCCAAGTACCCTGAGTGTCACGGCGAAGGTCTACAACCATTCCAGAGAGAGTTCCCGCATCGAATCATCGAATCTGAGACTCCGATGGAAAAAATAACAATTTTGTGAGTACAATCAAGTGTTTTAGAGGTTATTCGCGTAGCTCAATAACGTCGCGGTAAAACAAAAGGTACGTCCTATGAATAAGGACGGGGAAGTCACAAAATCAGATTCATTAAATATAGAAGTAGAACCACCCCGTACAAGCCGGGATCGCTCAAGATCACCTATCGCAGTACGAAATAATATTAATAATACAGTAAATAATAACATTACAATAATGGCTAACGTGCTAAAACCCGAATATTTAAATATGATACCCGAATTTAGTGGGGAAACAGAGCTTCTTTCTAGATTCATTGATGTGTGTGAGAAATTAGTCACTAGGTTTTATAATACAGTCGATGTGGCGGATTTTCAAAACGAATATCTAATGTCTAGCATTTTAGCGAAAATAAAGGGTGAAGCAGCAGTAAATATTTCTTCCAGCGTAATCGCGAGCTGGAACGATTTAAAAAATGCGCTACTCAACGCATACGCGGACAAACGTGACCAGTACAGCTTGAATTACGAGATAACGTTATTAAAACAGAACATTAACGAGTCCCCTTTCGATTTTTATAACCGAGTTCAGAATTTGCTAAATTTACAAATTTCCTATATGTCGAATCACATCGCGAACGCGATGGAACGGTATTACTTATCGATATTTTTTAGAGCGAATGCACTGAGAGTTTTATTGCGCGGGTTAAAGGAACCAATAGGTTCTCAAATGCGTACAAAAAATCCAACTGATTTGAATGTCGCTTTACAAATGCTAACAAACGATTTTCAACTAGAAATCACAACGAACAAATTAGATAAAATAAAATTGAACCAAAAACCTTATTATCAACAGAAATTTAATAATAACGATCACAGACAAACAAACATCGCAAAACCACCATTCGGTGGGAGTAGAAATTTTTATTTTAACCAGCCCCGTCAAAACTATCAATTTTATAACGCACGACCTAATTCTCAAATTAATCAGCCTCGTCCAAATTATCAACATAACAATCAACGACCTAATTTCCAAAATAATAAATACGCTATTAGGACTAATCACCCTAAATATCAAAATTCACCAAACAATCCAGGCCCGTCTCAAAATTTACAACCACCCACGCCTATGTCAACTATGACCACTCTAAATTTAAATGAAGACCCAATCAATCGTGATACTTTTTTAGACGCAGATGCCTCGGAGAATCAATACAATTAATGGGACTTAAAGCGGATCAGAGTCAATTAGCGCATATAATTGACCCTGAAAACCATCTTAAAATTTTAATAGATTCCGGGAGCACTCATTCATTTGTGAACCCAAATGTAGCTAATAAGTTTTTTAAAAATAACATAAAAAAGGAATACTTTAAGGTAGCCAGCGCACATGGCGCCTCAATTCAAGATTATTGCACGTTAATTCCTTTTAAAAAATTGTTTAATTTAAAAGAAAATGCGAATATGAAATTTCATTTATTCGATTTTCATTCATGCTTTGACGTCCTACTAGGACTAGATAATTTGTGTGCTTTAAAAGCCACCGTAGACTTCAATAAAAATATTTTAATAACGCCAAATTGCAACATACCGTTAAGATTTTCTAATAAACCTGCGAATACGAATTGTATAGTAGTACATGCAAGGTGCGAACAAGTAATTGAAATAGAAGTTGCAAACGTGAAAAACGGCGACGTAATTATACCATATACCAAGATAAATAAATTAGAAATTCCAGAGTGTACCACTCGTGTAAAGAATTATAAAGCTATTTGTACAATCGTTAACCCTACAGAATTAAATGTGAATGTTAGGCAAAAGTATCCGGCTGTTGTTGAACCGATCGAAGAATACGATCAGTCCAACACACCGAATTTTAATAATTACGAATATGAAGAAATTAAATTTGATCTATCAAAATTCCGTTCAGAGCACATGAGCGCAGAAGAAAAACATGTTATTATGAATTTAATAAAAGAATTTTCAGATATTTTCCATTCAGAAAATAAAATGTTATCGTTTACCAATAAAATTAAGCACTGTATAAATACTACTGATCAATTACCGGTGTATACTAAATCGTACCGTTACCCGGAAATACACAGAAAAGAAGTTCAAAAACAAATAAATCAAATGTTGGATCAAAAAATCATCAGACCCTCTCATAGCCCTTGGTCATCGCCAATTTGGGTTGTACCAAAGAAACTAGACGCGTCGGGAAATCGCAAGTGGCGTATTGTCATCGATTACCGCCAACTAAACGAGAAAACGATCGGTGATCGGTACCCGTTACCAAATATCACCGAACTGCTCGACAAACTTGGCCGTTGTCAATATTTTACTACCCTTGATCTCGCGTCGGGTTTCCACCAGATAGAGATGGCGGAAAATGATATTCAAAAAACCGCGTTTAACACCGAAAACGGGCATTACGAGTTTTTACGCATGCCATTTGGGCTCAAGAATGCACCCGCCACGTTTCAGAGGGTTATGGACAACATATTAAGGGGTATTCAAAATGAAAAGTGCTTAGTTTATTTAGATGATATAATTATATTCAGTACCAGCCTACAGGAACACGTAGAACGGCTTAGGGAAGTATTTAGTAGATTACGTGAATCTAATTTAAAAATTCAAATTGACAAGTCGGAATTTTTGAGGAAAGAGGTAGCATATTTAGGGCACATTGTGACACCTGACGGAGTTCGTCCAAACCCCGACAAAATTAAAGCGATACAAAATTACCCAATACCGAAGACCACCAAGCAAATCAAAGGATTTCTCGGGCTCCTCGGTTATTATCGAAAATTCATCAAAGATTTCGCGAAATTAACGAAACCTCTCACAAAGTGCCTTAAGAAAAATGCAATCATTGATATTAATAACTCAGAATATAAAAATTGTTTTAATACCTGCAAAAACGTACTAATTAATGAACCCATATTACAATATCCAGACTTTAGCAAAAGCTTCAATTTGACAACAGACGCGAGTAATATAGCCGTCGGCGCAATTTTATCACAAGGCCCAATTGGAAGCGACAAACCCATCGCATACGCATCACGAACCTTAAACGAATCCGAACAAAATTATAGTACTATTGAAAAAGAGCTATTGGCCATCGTATGGGCAACTAAATACTTCAGACCCTACCTGTTCGGTAGAAAATTCCAAATTATTTGCGATCATAAGCCCCTTCAATGGCTTATGTCTGTCAAAGAACCGAACTCCAAATTAGTTCGGTGGCGATTAAAACTGGCTGAGTACGATTATAATATTATATACAAAAAAGGTATATTAAATAAGAATGCGGACGCGCTCTCGCGCATTGAAATAAATATGCACGATAAAGTCGATCAGCTTGACGACTTTTATATAAGTAATTTCGACGATAAATTTGGTACAACTAGCGAAGATGAATTAGATAAACAATTAAATGATATTATGCATAAAATAGATAGTAATCGTGAAACTGATTCTATGATAGTTGAACTTGGACTCGATGCCGAAAAACATGTGCTACATAATAATGAAAATAATGACAGTGATACAATTCACTCAAATACTGAAAATCCAATATTTAATATTCCTATCTTGGAAAAACCTGTAAATCTAGGACGCAATCAAATTATCATTTCAGAGGTGAATTACGCACCCGCGAAACCAAAAATTAGATATCTCTTTAATAATAGGAAAATGCGAATCAATTTACAACTTTCCAAATTAGATTTTGAACAAAATGTTATAGATTTTATAAAAGAATATACCGCCCCAAAACAAACATATTACTTATATTTTGCAGATCAAGTTTACGAAAAATTCTGTATTATTCTTCAAAAACATTTTAGGAACCCGCAAATTTCATTTATTAAATGCACTCAATTATTAGATGATGTTGAAACTGAAGACGAAATTATAAATATTATCCAAGCGTATCATGAAGGTAAAACGAACCATCGAGGAATAGAGGAAACTGATTCCCAAATAAAAAGAAAGTATTATTGGCCTGATCAACGACGTTTCATACAAAATTACATAAATAATTGTGAAATTTGTCAACTCTGCAAATATGATCGAAATCCATTAAAACTTAAATTCAATATTACAATGACACCGACCAAACCCTTCGAAATTATCCATATTGACAGTATAGCTTTAGAAGGTACTAAATTCCTTACAATTATTGACGCTTTTTCAAAATATACCCAAATGTATAAACTAAATTCTCATCAAGCAGTTGAGATTGCCAACAATCTCGTTAAATTTTTCACGCATCACGGAATTCCTGGCCAAGTTGTGGCAGACAATCATCTCGAATTTAAGAATACCTTAGTAAAAGAATTATTAGAAACTCATAAAATTAAAGTTCATTTCATCAGTAGTCAACACCCAGATTCAAACGGCATAGTTGAAAGAGTTCACTCGACAATAATAGAACATATCCGGTTGCTTAACAATCAAGATACTTATAAGAAAGAATCCATTGAATCAAAAATTAATTACTCACTCTTGGCATATAATAATTCGATCCATTCAACTACTAAATTGACCCCCTCAGAAATTATTTCGGGACACATAAACTCAGTTTCTCCCTTTGACATCGATATCGAAACTCGAATCGTCAATAATTACATTGAGAATCACCGGGATAAAGTAAAACTGCTTTACAAAAAAATTAATGAAAATATGCAAATAAATAAAGAAAAAGTTATGGAAAAGCATAATCAAAACCGAGAAGAAATTCCCAATATTCCAGAAACTATATTCGTCAAAAACAAGCAAAAACAGTCTAAGACTAAAAATAAATACAAGAAAGAAACATTGAAATCAGTTGACCCTAAATTAAAAACGGGAACAATTAACCCGAAACATTATAATGCCGTGGACAAAATTCACTTGTCAAATATTAAGCGACCAAAGATTAAAAATAAATTAGGTAAACTAACCAATAAACCTAAATTAAATTATCAAGAATATTTAAATAATCAAACTCTAGGAAAAACATCAAGCAATAATATTATTGAAATAAATGGTGATTTATTTTCTGCACCAAAAAACTTTTCACTGGCACACTGTGTAAGCTTAGACTTTAAAATGGGTGCTGGGATCGCCGCAGATTTTAAACATAAATTCGGTAGACTTGACGAACTACACGCACAAAGCTCCGAAGTACATTCGCTCCGCTACTTAAAGGATAACGATCGTTTCATAATATATTTAATCACTAAAAATTGTTATTCTGACAAACCAAGTTATGAGGACTTGTTCAAAACTCTCGTTAGTTTAAAAGCATTCTGTATTTCAAATAAAATTACCAATCTAGCTATTCCTAAATTAGGATGCGGTCTCGATCTTCTTAAATATAAACATGTAAAACCGATCCTTCAATATATTTTCAATGATTCAAACATCACTGTACACGTTTATTCTCTTCCAGATTATTAATCGTCGCGCTGACGCAAGCAGACGAAATCAAAAATATATCACAAAATTTAGGGATACTCCCAATCAATCTCGGACCAGCAAAACTAGAAAGGAGTAAACACACATTCGTGCATTATTTTGATTTAACAAAACTATACGACGAATTTACAAAATTAAACACACAACACCGCTATCTTAATTCAACAATCAGATCTGTTTCAAATTTTAGCGCGATGTTCGATAATTATAATAAATTATTAAATTTTACTCAGGAAACAATCAAAGAAAAAATCGATAACATTAAATTATATGCACTTAGTAAAAATAGAAGTAAACGAGGATTAATTGATGGACTTGGGACAGTCATTAAAACTATTTCTGGAAACTTAGATGCCAAAGATGGCGAAAGAATTAATAATATCCTAAACCATTTAGAACAAAATCAAAATATTCTTCAAAAACAATTACAAATGAAATACAGTATGAACAAACAAATTATCGAGAAATTTAATAGAACTGTACAAAATATTGCACACAATGAAAACATGTTAAAATCAAAAATTATGAAATTAAGCGTAATCCTTAGGAACGATATCGATCACCAAAATATCTTATTTGCTAAAGAAATATTTAATCAGCTGGTCATTCTTTATAACGCAATCCTAAACATAATGCAAGACATTGAAAACTCTCTCACTTTTTGTAAATTAAATACGTTGCATCCGAGTATCATAAAACCTAGAGATTTATTTTTGGAACTTGAAAAAATTTCATTTTACTATAACGAACAACTTCCCTTCGAATTAAAAATTGAAAACATTCTTAATTTTGAATCCATAATAGAAGTTACTTGTAAAATCGAGCCAACTCGAATCAATTATTTCTTATCTATACCCATTAACTTTGAGTATCAGTTCGAGTTATTTTATTTATACCCTATCCCTACGGTACACGAATCCGAATTTGTTACTATCATCCCTACTGTAAAGTACATCTTAAAATCAATTAATGAAAATAAAATTTTGCCTCTAAACCACTTGTGTACAAAAACTTCGAAACATTACCAATGTGCTAGCCATCTGATAACTAGCTACAAATCAGAATGCGAACGAAATATAATCATCAGTGGAAACAACAGTAACTGCAAATACACAACACTACACGTAAAATCCAATCATATGGAAATAATACCATATATAAACCAATACCTGGCAGTCTTCCCAAATCAAGAAGCAATTAAAATCAGATGCAAGGAACAAACTGAAACTATGATTTTAATTGGCATTTATCTAATCAAACAAGATAACTGTGCCATGCTTTTTCGAGGCCGAGAGATTAAATACCTAGACGTTACATCTGGACGCCCCCTCGTGATCAACGATTTACATCTAAAATTGGAATCTACAAATTTTACTGAATTCGACATCGACCTTCGGAAGCTGAACTTAGAAGACATATCCACAAACCAGGAAATCCTCCCACTACAAGAGACAACCCAAATCTTCACGCCAAGTTTTTGGACTGTTGTACTTTATGTGTGTGTGTTAATCGGTATTAGTTATATCGCAGTGAAGTGGTCGAAAAATCGCAAATTGCGTGATACAAGTGGTACCCCACAAGAACTGAACCTTCAAGGTCTCCGCCTCCCAGGGGATGCTCGACTCTAAGGGTGGAGGAGTTATATAGCATAGATTTACATTTAATAATTAATAATTGTTTATTATAATTATAGTGGCCGCTAATGCATTTGCATGCTGCATTAGCGTAATTGTAACAAAGCGTAGGTTTATCTTAAGTATTATGTTTCATTGAGAGAATTGTTATTTCATAAGTTAGTCAGTCTAGATTTTGTTCCTGTACCGAGCAGACGTTCTGCAAGCTACAATAAAATAATTTCTTTTTAAAAACACAAGTCGTTGTACCCGAAAAATAACTTGTATGTTCCCTTTCTGTTTGGAATTAATATGACATATAGCCCATCCGTTGGATCTTCCGTCCTACGTGACAAACTATCGCTTCAAAAAACGACGAATGTTTTACAGTGCGTTCTTTTTCTAACGCATTTGGTTTACATTATCAGACTGTCTGACATAATTAGATTATACAATCAAATCCATCATTCAATTGATATTTTTGGGGATTCTATTACTACTTTTAAAAGCAAACTTTGTGAAGTATTGTAATTATTTATCATTTTCTTAAACCGTTCAGTAACTTTTTCAACCATAATTAAATATAGCGAAATTTTGTTATGCTACGTTCACTTCTATTTTGGTATTTTTGTTTTTCGTTATAATTTAGATATATTTTATGTTTTAAAATTTCTGTTTTTTATACTTAATTTTAATTATAATTTTTCCCTGTAAATAGAATTATTGTTCCTGTTGGGAAATAAACCTATTATTATTCTTATTATTATTATTTAGATTTAGGGGAATTATTTTATGTTATTTTACAAGGTCTCATTACTTATTGATTATTATATGTAGACTTTATACGAACAATGCTGATATAGTTAGATTTTATATTTTGTCAGTTGTAGTATAGTTGAGATATTATTAGTGTTTATTGCATTTCATAATATCTTTTCTCTTGCAGCTCAATTATAATAAAGCCAGCTCCAATTAACTTTCCATTTGTCTACCATATCTTGAAGTACTTGAAAAGGCAGAACATTATAAGATAATGTATACATCTTCTAGACGTGCAATTCTATTATGTGAAAACATATTTTAGCTCTTAGTAGTTTATTCCGTTTCAATATTATTTATCGAATATAGCAGCTTTTTGATTATTGCAAGATATTTGTAATAATTATAATTATTGTGCCTATCAGAAATATGCACGAATTTTTAAATTTGACATTTTGATTTTTGTCAATTGTAATCAATTTTACTGTCTAATTAATTGTAAAATAAATATTACGGTATATAAATTCCAATTCAAAACATTCTATATAGGTATAAAGTTGTTCAAGTTGTACCAGTGCGTAAGTCGTACATCGTAAATTTTAAATAAACTATAACAACAGTGCACACGTCGGCAAGCAAATGTAAAATTTATTTAACTATGTTGATTTACATAATACTGTCAATTGTATCGTTACAAATCCTGTCACCAAGCAAATTTATTTTTATTTTCTGCATAAATTATGTATTGTAGTTAACCTTTCAAAACACTATTTATACATTTTTTTTTCTAAATATAAGTTCAGTAGAGTTTACTTAATTATTTGATCAAAACAAATATTAATAATAAAGAATTAACTTTAATTTTATCGAATGTTAGATTAAATTGAACTTTCGCAGAAGAATCTATTGAGATTACTAATCTACATTGGTACGACTTAAGTAATTACTTCGTGTTTTTACCTACTACAAACTAACGTAGCTTCTATTTATAGTTATAAGTATGTCCAAACTGTAAAAGGGAATTTGGAATAAATAAATAACTAAAAAATATAGACGAGGCACTAAAATAAAAAGGAAGGAATAATTGACTTCTTTAAAAACTAACTATAGAAAACTTATGATTGATTGCTGAAGCCGTTACTTTGTGATACATCTTGATTACGAAAAAGGTTGAGAAATAAAACACTTTATCACGAAATTTTTTACTTTTTATTGTATTGACTATAATACGTTTGGTATTCGTTTGATAATGTCCGAATAGAATGAAAATAGTCACAATAAAATGTGAAAAAAGTCCTGATACTATCAATGTGTTTTATTTCTCAAAACTTTAATTTCCTGACAAAGAAGAATTTCTGAAAACATAAATAAACAAACTACTAATACTCATACTGATACTGGATATCACGTAATAAAATTTACTTTGCTATTTGATTTCAAATTAACTTTACTAGTATTTATTCATACAATAGATGCAAATTTAAAGTTGTTTTAGTGATCCAACATTTGGGTTTGAAGACTTTTTTTCTTTTGACACCAATAGTCAAGGGGAGTTTTCTGCAGTGCTCAAATTAAAAAATGTAAACATATTTACTTAACTAAATGAACTGCAATTAGATATATAAACTCTTATTCTTTTAATAAACCAAAACAAAGATTTCTGGACGCTCTACTTCATTATTTAAAACAATAATATTACAGAATAAAGAAAGCACAGATTATGTAGCCAATAGAAGAAACGCAGATGTAATTAAGAAGTGATTAGCATTCACATTTACATAGAAGAAAAACAATTGATTTTGTTTTATTTATGAAGAGAATTGTGACTAAAACATGATTGAATGATTGAAATGCAAATTATATATGCACTGAAGATAAAAAACAAAATTGGCATATAATATTTATACCAATGAAATATTTCCAACTTATATATATTTGTTAAAAATTTTTTTTTATTTATTACTGTTGCTTAATTTAATTGTAGGTACGATTTAAGTTATAGATATTATAAAATAAATTATACAAAATTACTGACAAGAGTAGTAGTGTCGCGTGACTCCGATAATATTATTGAAAAGAGTTTATCACAAAATAACTCAATCAGATATGGAAGCCCATATTAAAACGATTCTTGGAAACAGGCATATTCACAACACTCGACAGTCAGCAACGTCAGTAATAAGTGACTCAAATTTCTTCTTAAGGCACTTTTATTTGTTTGACGTGTTACTAATGTTTGCTTATCGATCAGCATTTGCAGTAGTTGAAGTTAAAAATAAAACAATTAAAACTAATAATATACATTAGTTTTCTGAAGATCTCCGGGTCATGGGAGAAAATTTAAATTTTATGCACGAAGTTATTACAAATACCACCGACAATTCTCTGATCAATATAATTAAATCATATCGTAAATAATATAATCTAGCAAGCATATGGGCAAAAAATTAAGGCTAACAACAACTTTATTGTAAACTCAAATAACAAAATCAAGTTCATGTGGCAAATAATTAAATCTTGTCGTAAATCTAAACGTAGCTGCGATAATCTCTGTGATATTAACATATTAAAGATATTATTAACTCTATTCAGATTGCAGATTTTGACCCCATAACTATTATGGCAAAATTTCCAAATTTGAATTTCTCTTTTCATACAGTTTCCACCTCTAAGGTAAGAGATGCGTTCAATAGCTTTGGGGCTAGTAAAAGTAAAGATATATGGATTAACATCCGATTTAATAAAATAATAATAATAATAATAATAATAATAATAATGTCTTTATTTTCAAGGTGTCATATACATGTACAAAATGAAAATTGCGTCCAAATTTATGAACTAAGTTAATCTAGAACATATATACACTACAATACGTCTTATATCTACATGTTGTGATAAATTCTTCTATTGAATATGGTTCACATTCAATTAAGAATTCAATTAATTTTATTTTCAGGTTTTTACTTTCCCTATATAGTATATATTGTTTTCGTGATTCTGTTTTAAATTTTTTTTGCAGAAATATCCCTTTTGATAATTCATAAACCGGTGAATGTTTACTCGAGGCGTTTTTTTTTGTTTTTTCGTGATATTTTTCTAAATATGAATAATTTAAAAAAACGGTTCAAACAAAAGTTAAAGCGAATGAAAAACTGAACAAGTTTTATTAAAATATATTTTTCATAAAACTCTTAACTTTTGAGAAAAAAAAATTGAAAATTTTGACATTTTTTGCCAATTGCTAATAAACTATTAGAGTCATAAAATTTGTATTACACATAATTGTAGATAATTCAAAAGTGAACAAATCATTAAGAATAGTATTTTTGCGCAAACCTCATAGTTTTTGAGTAAAATATAGGGAAAGTGCTATGATGGCCACATCACCATTTTTTCAAGTTATTTTTATGGAACTTTAATTTAAATAAATAACCATTTTAGCAGTTCTTACTTGTATTATTAAGAGTTGTATCGAATCCTCAACGTTACCTAAAGTAATGAACATTGCATCAGTTATACCGTTTCATAAAAAAAGCGATATCACTCATAAACTCATATTTGGGTATTCTTCTAGACAACAAACTGAACTGGAATGCCCATTTGACGGAGAGATCTAAGAAAGCATGCATAGGTATCCGGGAGTACGGTATGCGGGCTGAACTCCTCCTTGCAAGACTTGATTACTCCACAATGAGATAGGGATGTCATCAGACATCCTAAGAGTCCCTCTTGCTGTGATTCTGTCAATGCCTTGGGTTAGCTCGACCGTAGCAAGCAATGAGGACTCAGATGGGAGGATGTACAAAGGGCCCACTCTCATCGGATAAATCCAGATCATTCATAAACGTGCTGTTTTTTGGTTATGAATGCGATGAGATCAGCATTACCTCTTTTTTGGACCTAAGTAGAGCATTTTATTGCGTGTCTTGACATTCTAGTCACTTAACTGGAGTGTTATGGTTTCGATGAGACTAGCTAGAAATTAATACTGTCATATCTCTCTACCACGATACAGGCTGTTAACTACGGGGTTGTCTCTCTGGTTCACTGTAGGTTAAGTATGGCGTTCCAACCTAGGAACTCTATTATTCGGCTTTCAAAGAAAAGCTATGCGCATACTTGGTGGAATTGGCTATTGTGACGAATGCAGATCTGTATTTCGTAAATTGTGCATTATGACGTTACTCATAATGTATATATTTCAGCTATGAAGCCACTGTGTGGCGAAACAAATTGTCGCAGTGCATCGACATTAAATTGTGTAAATTATCAAAACCCAAGTGTCTATTCCAATTTTTGTTATACAAAATATGTAAAAATAAATGTATTGACCATTGACTTGTGTTTTTTTTTGCTGTAATAATTACAAATAACAGCAAAAAACCACAGGTAAAACAGTTATCTTGTTAACTATTTGATAAATACTAACTTTACTATAGTCCTATTCTTAATGAATTGTAAGTAGTTATTTTTATATAATTAAGAAGATTGATAAATTTTAACAGAGACTTTGAGATTTAATTCTTTAGTAATATTTCATTTTGTAATCATGGTGATCGTAAAAAAGTATCTAGACCAAATCTTAGAAATTACAGTCCGACAACCATATTCTCTGCAAACATATACTAATAGTCAATGCAGTTATTGTGTCACTAACTACAACATCTTATTTGATTGTTTGTTTATCTAAAATTGTGCATAGGTAGACCGAATCCAAAGTTTAAGTACTGATTCTATTATTTTTACTTCGTGGACATACAAAATATTTGGCATTATTTTGTGTCGTATTTATCACACTATACAGTAGAATATAAAATAAAATAATCTTTGGGTAATCACTGACTTACCTAATATAGGTATATAGTTCCGCTTAGTTTCCCTGTAGCTACGATATATTAAAAAAAAATATTTAAAAAAATTATCACATAAATACTTTTTTAAGAGTAGACATCATAAACTTTTTGAGATGAAACTTTAAACTTAAGGTAAAATTTCGTAAAATCAAATATGTCACATATGTCTTGATGATAAAACAGAAACCGCAATGTAAATAATGTTATAATAATTATTAGCTAAGATAATTGCAATTCACATGCCCATCACAAGAACGAAGATGAAAATTTTTCTTATAGTGAAATTTGCAATTGATACTTTCTAGCAAAACAAAACTTAATAATAAACTAGCTCTGATATGGTTAATTATTGTGATAACACATTTGTATTGTCGGGTCATTTGTTTGAGATTTTGGAAATAAAGAATAAATAAGTATTAATTATATACTGCTGAATGCTATTATAATAAATTAATAAGAAAATTGCAAAAGCAAAATATATTTAATTTCCATGAAACGATACAAGAATATGTTGTCTCAACAAAATCTCTTAAAAAGGTTATATGAATATCCTTCCACTTCAAAAATAACGGTTTATATATTGGACAATTAGTAGAATTTATTTAATGAATATGTTTAGTTGGATTCTACAGAATATATCTATATACCAAACACTTTTCATTATTACCAAATTAATTGGATATTTTTTTAATATTTAAAATGTATTATAGTTTGTTTTCTGTGCAACTTTAATAAATAAATGACAAAATGATATTGATAATAAATAATTTCTGATAAACTGATTATAACTTATAAAACAATACTGAACTATAATTTAATTACCATTTGTGATCTATCATACTTCAACATTATGTATGTAAAAGTAACCTGATAAAAGATGGATGCGTAGTATTTGAATTTTTACAATTAATCCAACAATATCCAGACATGACGACATCAAAAGCCCTGAAAGCTTTTCGAATGAAATACCGAAATGAACAAACAAATTGAGGAGAGCGCTTCAAACGGAAAACTCATCCATCTTGCCGCATTACCATAACATTTCAGCTGTTCTATTTGCAGTTAATTAATGGTCATCTGTACACAATTTCCCCCGGCCGTGTTAATTTGTACGTAAGCGGGGAAATGCACAATATACATGAAACGGGGGTGTTTTCCCTGGTTTCGATTTGTTTTCCCTAATTGATTTCCTCGAGCTGATGGTCGGGCCGTAGGCCGTCAATTATCGATGACTGTTATTACTGTTTAACTTGCCGATCTCCGGGAATCCGTCAAGTTGGATTGATTAATGAACGCTTTGAAAACACCGAAGTTATTTAGGCAACCGAATTTACTAAGCGGAACTCAATGTTGCCTCCGAAAATTGCATACGTGATTATATCATATAGCGTGCTTAAATATATCCGAAACATGTATATTTTACAATAAATTAATAAATAATATTATATTACGGAAAATGATAAGAAAACTACACACATAAAAAATAAATTAATATTTATATTTTATGTACATTGTTCAATGATTATAATTTGTGTTTTGTATTTTCATTAAAAGATTTAATTTTCTTGGGAGTCATAAAACTTATAAAGAAGCTACAATCCACAAATACACCCCCACAATAAACCTGGAGAAAAATTTACGATTAGCAGTAAATTCGATCGCAGGGAAACGAAAGAGTTTCTCCCGTTTGGGTAAAACTTTATAATTGCCATAAATAAAAGGCGGCACTAAATCCAAAACCGTAAACTGTTCATTCGTATTATTCGACCAATTCCCACGCACCTGACGAAACGTTCCTCAACGTTTTATAATGCAATCTACCGGACTGGCGTACACATACTTTTACGATCATTATTTTAAAAAGTAATTAAAGGCGGCCGTAAAAGGATGACCGCGGGCAGGACGTGGAAAGGAGGTGGAAAAGATGTGAAGTGAAGTGAATCCTTGGACGACTCGGTTGGTGTGGGATATATACCACGAACCGCTCGAGTGCCTACCGCAAAATAAAATTGCGGATAACCTTTATGACCGCCTTTCGAGACTAATGGATGTCAAGAAATTATTTCAAAATTTTTATTACCCGTCTTATACATTACTGCCTAAAGTCAGCATGAATATTCTTGTTGATTGCGGGTTTTTAATTTACCTTCTGGGTGTTTATTATGATATTAATAATGATTTTAACATGTTTATATTTTTCTTCATTATTACGTTAGTTGTAACTATTTAATTTAAGAAAAAGTTAATTCTTGTTATTTTTATAATCTCCGTTTTATGAAATTTTAAAAATTTCATTTGATTTTGCTTATACAGGGTGAGTTTTTTTCGATGTTCTCTATGGGGATCTCGGAAACTATAAGAGATAGAGAAACGGTTAAATGGGGAAAGAAGTGTAGATTTACGAGACGAATAAAATGCCACTTTCAAAGTTTTCAAAAAAGTCAAGGGTAACTAGATATTTTTAAAAAAGTAAAAAGTGTCAATTTTTTCAAATCAATATATCTCGGTTATTATAACAGATAGAAAAAAACTGTAAAGGACAAAGTTTTAGATAATTTTATGCAGATTAATAAAAAATAATCAGAAAATTTTTATCCCCATTATTTTCCAAGATATGACGCAAACTTACATTTTTTTAAAAACCATAGTTGGCCGTGACCTCATTCAAAAGGTAATTTTTTTTTCTTTAATCCAATATGGCATACGACATAGTTATTTCTAAAAATGAGTGAGTTATAGTCATTTTAAATTTCATTATAAATAAAAAATGGGTAGCCATTAAAAAGATGAAAGTAAAACAATTGCAGTTGTTTATAATATTAGCAATATTGTAATTATAAAATGCCTGTGTTACGTTCACAAACACTTTGATTAATATATATTACCGAATATATTTCATGAGCACAACACCAGATCGTCTACTCGTCTATGTTCATCCTACACCCGTTTAAATACAACAAGAAATGGCATTAACTATTATGGACCTCTAATATTTAATACCATCCCCGAATCCATAACATCTCTGCCAATTGTAAAATTTAGACAGTAAGTTAAGGCCTACGTAACTCGTAAAGCCTACTATCACATTTTAGAATGTTTGGCAAGTGGTCTTGCAGATATAGCTGTCGTGTAATTTAATGTTTTTATTATTTATTTATTTTAATTCTTTTAACCCTTTTTACTGTGATTTTACAATAACCAATTTTATCTTCTTGCTGGATCTTAGATTAACCAATTTTATCTTTTACTTTGATTTTATTAATATCGTTTTATATTTATACTGTTTTTATTTATTTATTTTAATATTTTAGTATTTTGTCCTATTACTGTAATTTTATTTTTTAAAGATTTTATTTATACAATGTTTTAGTCTGTATTTTATAATTAGGTGTATTATATTATTATATGATCTATCTTTTATTTTATTGTAAACTGTCTGTAATGTCCTGTATTTTAGATCAATTATATAGCTTATTGTATTTTTATATTGTAATACTAGTTGAGGGATTGCATATTTTATTTGCAACTTAATTTTTAAACTATTTTTCATTCTTATGTTGAATTGTTTGTTAAATATTGCCTGCAATGTATCTCTATTATTTGACTTGTATAAACCATTAGGTAATGACATGAATAAACTTACTTACTGAATAAACTTACTATCATTCGTCAATTTTCCGAAATTTCCTTCGAACGTTCTAAAATTGTTCAGCAAATTTTCTTTAAAATTTTGAAAATGTTTCGAAAAATTCCTTTTGAATTTCTAGAGAATTGTCCTAGAACTACGTGTATTTTATTAAGGCTCCTAGAATTTCTTTCATTTCGTTCAGGGTTCTACAATTTTTCCTGATTCTAGAATTTTGCAGCAATTTTTCTATTAGATTTCTAAAATTTATTAATAATTTCTCTTCCAGGGGATAACATTTTTGTTTTCAGTAGTTTAATGTACAATATAACGTGTAAATAGAGATATGCTACAATGTCTACGGAACGGCGTTCTTTCAGCTTTTGTTTGCTCTATTTTGTCGAGAAATATCCAGATATTTTTTTAGTTTTTTTTTAAATTTCTAATGGATACTGTTAAGTAAATAATGCAAATATAATATAAATAAATTATATACAATATGCATGAGCACAGCAGTATTACTATCATACAAGCTAACCACTTTGACCTTTAATACAACCACCGCTACCTATTTAGCAATTCCTTTTGCAGAATTAGAAAAAAATCCAATCTTAAGTGTAGAGTTTTATTTAGGATAGTGAGAGGTAAGGTGATGGAGTTATGGCTGCGGAAACCAAACTGATACTACGGAATATTGGGAGAGGTAAGTTTATAAATTTTGTCTTTGATAAGCGATTCAAAAATCTTACTGAGTACCGGAAGTGATGTGATAGGACGATAACTGTTAGGAGACAAACCGTTTGTATTGCGTTTTTGAATACTTGTAATTACACCTCTCTTCCACACATTGAGAAAGTACTGTTTGCTCAATAAATAATTGAAGATTTTAACAATGTACTTGTGTAAATACGGGTGCATTTTTTTAATAATTAGTCTTGGGATACTGTCGTGACCTGGAGCGGAATTTTTACCATTAATCAAATTTTGTAAATATTTGTATGTCAGCTGTCAGCTGTTTAAAGGTCATGGTTACTATACCAGTCTTTCACCTTGCAGAAAGTGTCGTTGAATTTTGGATTGTCTGTTGTTTGATAAATTGTTTCATAGTGCAAGGGTATTAGCTATATCTTGGTCTTCAGTCTGTCCTTGTTTAGTGATTGGGTCAGAAATTGATGTTATCGTATTGGTCTGTTTGTATTTTGTTAGTCTTAATTTCTTTCCAGTAAGTTTTTACGTTTTTATATGAACTTGTCTGAAGCCATTTATTTTTCCTTAATTCTAAAATTAATATATGAAAGTCCTTCTTTAGTTTATTAAATGTGATTTTTACGTCAGGTCTGTCCGACTGTCGTATGTCTGTATAGTTGTCATTTAATTTTTATTGTATTTTATGCGAATTTTTGAGATTTTTCTGTTGAGATTTTCTAAAAAATTTTCTTGTTTGGCTTTAATAATTTCTATAAGAGTTTTAGAATTGCCTCTTCAGATTTAATTTCTTTTTTACAATTTTTTGCTTTTTTGAGAATTAGTTAGACCGAATTATCTTAAAAAGGTTCTATAATTTTTCATCATTTCGTTTAAATTTCTCTTCTAGACTTTTAAAATTTGCAGCATTATTAGTTTTATTTCTAAAATTTTTCAACTTCTGCTATTCCCACCAATATTTCCCTACCGAATGGAAAAATGGTATAATTATTTGCATCCCCAAACCTTAAAATGATCCCACACTTATTTCCAGCTTCCGTCCCATCACATAAAACTCCTACATACTTTTATTAAATCCATCCCTGATTACCAGTTTGGTTTCCTTCCTAAAAAGTCTCCATCCTAACGTCCAATATGTAAACTAAACACCTTGAAGGCCAAAAATCAACCGTACTCTTTTTAGATATTCAAAAAGCATTTGATACAGTTTGGCATATTGGACTCCTATATAAATGTTTCCTATTAAAAATCCCTCATCACTTAATAATCTTTATACACAACTTCCTATCCAACAGATCCTGCCAAGTAAAAATTAAACAAACACTTTCCCATTCCTTTCCAATCTCAAAAGGTGTCCCTCAAGGTTCTCCCTTATCCCCACTCCTATACAATATATTCTGTCACGACATTAGTAATCCTGATCCCACATATTTTATTTGCTTTTCGCTGGTGACACCGTTCTTGTTACCCATTCACCCTCTCTTCAAATCGCCCAACAATTCCTTCAACGCTCTTTCGACTCCATCCAAGCTTGGTGCTCGAAATGGCGAAATAAAATTAATCCTTCTAAATCCCAACTATTTATTCCCTCACACAAAATCACAAAATCACACCACAATCCCCTAAAATCCTTAACAACAGGGAATATCGATAAAAACAGCAACCCATATATATAAATCGATATGCCGGCCCTTGCTAGATTATGGTGCAATCCTCTTCACCCAAATCCGATCATCTATCCTAAGAATCCGCCCTAAGAACCCTAACTAAACTTCGACACCCTGCCAACCCACTCCATAACCATTTCCCAACGTATATTAGATTTCAGTAATAAATTTGCTAATATTCCCCACAACAATCCCCTTTTAACCAAATTCTGCATTCCCCGAAACCCAAATATTCATTTGCGCGTATCATCACCACAGTTCAGCTTTTTTTGACATTATTAAATTCAAGACAGGGCAGAAAGACCTGAGGTCTATAGCCCAGATGGACTAACACCATTTATTTATATTTATGTTAAATGTTATTATGTACTGTTAGTGTGTCCAAATAAAGATTATTGTATATATATAGTTTTATTTTGTCAGAACTTTGTAACAACATTAAAATGATTAAAGAATTTCTTTTCTGAACTAAATTATCCAATTTTCTAATCTATTGAAATTTTCTAGCATATACGATTATATTTTATCAGAATGTTCAAGAATTTTGCATTCTTTTTTTAAAAATTCCTTGCTTCATTTGATTAAAATATACAAGGAAATTCTCTTAGAGAATTCTAGAATTTTCCAGTGTTATTTTCTAAAATCCTAGGTTTTTGTAATCTTTATTTTTCTTATTTTTTCAAAAATGAATCTGGATTTTCTGTTCCAAATTCCGATAATTTTCTTAGATGGCTCTAGAATTTCTTAGAATTGTTTTTTTCTACTATTTTTTATAAAACTTTAATAGAAATTACTATTTCAATTAAAAAAATGAGGGTTATATAATCCTCCAGCAATTTGTTTTTCAGATTTTAAAAATGATCTCATAATTTATCTTCTTCGAGAATTATCTAACACATTTTTTTAAGCGTTCTATAATTTTCGGCATTTTCTTCAGATTTCTACAACATTCCAGCATTTTTTTCTCTACACTATTTTCTGCAGTATTTATCGTATTATTTTATCAGAATTATCCAAAATAATTTCTTTCACTTATCAATCATTTACAAAGTTTCTTGTTTATCTTCCAGTTTAAGAGAATTTTCTTCGAGGCGTCTAGGATTTTCAAAATTTTAGTATTTTCAATTGATTTTCTCGTGAGTTTTTTGATTCTTGAATAATTAATTTTTCCGAACTAAATTTATCCAATTTTCTAATCTATTCAAATTATTATTTCTAGCATATATCATTATATTTTATCGAAATTGTTAAAGAATTTTGCTTTTTTTTTTTTAAATTTCTTGCTCCATTTCATTAAAATAATCTACTAAATTGCCTTAGAGAGTTCTAGATTTTCTAGAGTTATTTTCCAAAATCCTAGAACTTTGTAATGTTTATTTTTTTTTCGAAAATTAGCCTGGATCTTCTTAATTCCTTCAGGGTATAATACAAAATAAAAATAATTACATAGAAGAGATGATAATTTCACCAGATCAGTATTGAAAAGGGTATTAGACAAAAACGTGTTTTTGTAAAAAACATTAAAATCTATTATTATTTACTAAATTTTTGTAGAAGCTAAAGCAAAATAGTTTATAATTTACAAATATAGCACATATTTTTTTACATCATTTATCTAAACCTAAATCAAATTTTACAATGATGTCCTCCCTTGAAAAAGAGTTGTTTTTATTTACACTAATCACTATGTTTCAAGTAAATCGAATTAATTATGATTGGAATTATTTATTTTCATAATCAAATATTTGTTGTAATATATTATTCTACCTCGTGCTTTCTAAATAGTTTATTACCTTTCTAACACTAATAAATCATATTTGACCTATAGATCTTTCACGTGATGCATACTGATAAGATAGTAGTAATTCACTTGAAGCAATTAACTAAAATAATTTAGACAGATAATAGTAATGACTAGAATCGTAATTATATTTAATAATATGTACCTACAATTAACCTCGTCGAAGCGAAGTGTTGATTGGTGATGGTATCTAACTTGATTTAATGATGATGACGCTTGAGATATAATTACATTCCTTACCTTTGTTTTAGTAGAAACAAGTATAATTTGCTGTGTTATCTCCATACGAATTTTATTGTACTCACCTGAAATAAGAAAAAAAGTTTTTGTCATTCATTACATTTATAAGTAAACATATATTAGATGATATATTCAACAATTGGTTAATGTAATTATTAAATATATATGAACATTATGGTTACAATTTTATTGTTGTAAAAATAATGATCGACAGGATTTCTACAAAGAATAATGAAGTGATTTATATTCCAAAGGGTGTTAACAAGCATATTATCAATTTACGTTGGTATTGTAGTGCGGAAAGTGAATTCCCAGGTTTCACTTTCAAATAATTACATATTATATATCGTATGAAAATAATTTGCGATCCATCTGTAGATAACATGCCAAAGAGACAGCAGAAAAATTAACTGTTATGGTATTGGACAATAATTATTTCCACCTCAGGTATAACAGAACTAATAATTATCCGAGATTGAAAACATATTTGCATGACCAAGCAACTTCTACACCACTTAATGGTATTTTATCTATTACCACAAATGCTTATAATAAGTAAGTATTAATAGTAGTAATTACACGCTCTACAGGGAGTCAAAAGATAATTATGAATGATGGGGATATTTATTTTTCTTAAAACATCTGACCTATAGATAAAACAATAAATAGTGTTGTAATTGTATTTATTATGAATATCTATCTTCTGAAAAAATATGTTTATAATGGAAATATTTTAGTTGTCAGTAATAACTACAGGGAACAAATAAAATATATGATTTTTATTCTTCGTTTATCTATCTGCGCTGATGAGACCCGAATAGATCAAAACCGGTCCGCAGCTGTTGTGAACGAAATAATAATTTAATGTTCTGCATTGTTATTACTTTTTGTCACTCTTAACAATTACCTAATAGTCGAATGTTTGTCCACTGAGTTAAAGAAATAGGTACAACGTTCAGATAATAGGTGTCACCTTAATAGTGTATCTATTTCTAAATGTTCCATAAAATGCTTGTATTAAACAGAACGCTCAAGTAATACTTTTAGTATTGATAGGGTTAAGTTTAAAAGTAGGTATCAACTAATATAATATTAAATTTTAAGTTTAATTTGATGATTGGTTAAAAAGGTTGATACTATTTACATTGTAATCGCTTTAATCGACTTTTAGTATAAAGAAGAAACGTCTGGTGTTAAAATATCTATTAATAAATTACTAGAGTCTTATAATTCCAATACACCTACAAATACAGAAATATGTTCATAAACAACATAAAAAAACTTGAGTTATACATACGATGATATTTTACAAACTGGTTTTGTTTATAAGCTCTACATAATTCACAATTTGCACTAAGATAAATTTTTATTGGTGCCAGGCAATTAGATTGAAGATAAAATAGTATCGAAAAATTTACATTCGTTTTGAATTCAAGGTAAACTAGTAACATATAGTTTATTAATTGGGCAATAGATTAAAGGATTTGAGGCGGAATAATTTAAATGAACGAACGTACGAATTTCGCGGGGAATGTTCTCTTGGGAATATAATACATTTGCAGCAGCTACACCAGAAATACAGAAATACGTTCTCTCGTTCCTTTTCCTATTTATTACTTGATATACCTGTTTTAAAGGCCATGCGTAACTGCAGGTGGCAACGTGTCAAGCCTATTTTCTTTTGTGACAAACTGGCAGGACACAATAAAATGACTGTTATAAGTTGTAGTCAATTAATTCACGAGAGGTTTTGATATTAATCTTAAAATATACCTTAAAATAATTACATGAAGAATTATGTATGAGCAAGTACTTATCTTTATCTATATTTGGCTTAGTTGTATTTAATAAAATAATGGAATGAATTATTGTTAAAACTGACAAGCTTGATCTTGAACTGCAGAATGATTTATTCAGTTCGCTATTATTAGTGTTATTCTTAGTCATCATGACAACATAAATAATTTTTTCGTTACCTATTTAAAATTAAATTTGATTGGTTTTTATCACAATTTATTTTTTATTTGTGACCGGTTTCAACCTTACAAGTAACATGTTTTTAATATAAACAAAGTATATTTAAAAATCTACCTTATTCGAATTAAAATATGATTCAGTAATTAGAAAGAATATATACATTTATTAATTATATCATTATGCTAATTTAAATCATTATCTCGCTAATTTTAGTCACGCTTGCATATTTTCAGGTACTTGTTAAAATATAATTGTCATAAGTAGCTATAAATTATTGCTGCAGGCATAAATTTTCGTTTGTCGGTGTAATGTTTGAGGTTGTAGTAAATAAAACAGAAGTACCAGATGTCTGGAAATAGGTGTTGTGTGTAGGGTGGACTCTCATAAATAGAAAGCCATTAGTAGGTGCAATATGGCTTTACCGGGAATATCCTGTTTACGTCTCGTACGTAAATAGTCGCGTTTGCATATATATAAAATGGGATATGGAAAAATGTAAACGCATCCAGAACGTGGACGTGAGCCCTGTAATTTATTTAAGGGGAGGCGTATCCGTTATTACACACTTTCTTGCTACAATAAAGAACCGAGCAATCTTCTACAGAATTATGGTTTTCCGACTAATAATCAACCAATTTCGTATAATAGCCCGTGTTGTTTCGGATTATAATTTTAGGTTTTATTATCCATTATCCATTTACAACAATCGTATATCATTTGTGTGAAAAATATGTAAGAGAGATGGATAGATTTTTCGTTTTATCATTAGTATTTGGATATTAAATATAATATATGCTGTTTTTACTCATCCTATGCTTTTCCAAATTCAACTTTTTCCGACCTATAGCAAGATTTATGCCAAATCGCATTAGTCTTTATTAGTCGCATGACGCTATTTAAATGTGTGTATGTAAAATTATTAATTTTATTCAGTGATATAAATAAGTCTGAATTTAGATTTTAGAAAGGAAAATGCATGAACATGGTTGTTATTTTTCTACGTGTTTATGAAACTTGAATCTGTCGTTCTCAATATTAAACTAGAACGAAAATTACAATAATAATGGATTTATGGGTACACATTGCAATGAAATATAGCTACTACGGTCAACATAGTGATTACTGCAATCATGAAATGTTAATTATAATTGAATAGATTAAATAATACCAGTTGTAACACCTGCAGCTAGGCAGCTGCTTATATATTATTTATAATATTTACACAAAACAATTATTCATTGATAAAACTAGCAAACATGTTCTAGCATATATCACGCAATAGTGGATTATACTATTAAAAAATTAAAGTCAAAAAGTAATAAACAATATATTTGATGTACATTTGAACTCCTATAACAACGATCAATACTGCTGGTGAGCTATTGACGTTAAAATATGTCGTTGGTGTTTATTTGCTATTTCTACTTATTAGTTATTAGATACTATTGCGTGCAATGTTGCTTATCTCATTTCTCATTTACACCGCCTTTCATTATGTCCCTTCCATTCCGTTTTGCCGAGGGAAAATAGGCATGTTCCTATTAAAATCGATCAATATTATATACCTGGACGAAAACATAGGTGCTTGAGGATGTCTTGGATATTCGGGTTAGTGGCAAATTTTGTAGCAAGGTGTTCCAGGCGGTTTTCAATGGGAATTACTTGGGTTTTTTGATACAGTAGTGCGTTGGAAGGATTGTGTATAGGGTTATTGGGATACCTTAGTTTAGTTAAGGTTCGCAGGGCCGATCGTTCACACACCTGCAAGTTTCTCAGAACAGGGGGGCGGGGATTTAGGAAAATGATTGCTGCATAGTATAACAGAGGTCGACATATCATTTTGTATATATTTACTGCTGTTTCTGTGGAAATTCCTTGATTCTTAAATGTAAGGTATCTGAAATGTCGAGCTCTGTTTTTAATTTTCGTTTTAAGATTTTGGGAAAGGTGTTTGAAGCACAGTTTAGGATCAAAGGTAATTCCAAGATACTTGCAGGTTACGGATGGTGTAATATATGAATTATTTATGTTAATACCAAATGGAGATGTGGATGTACGATGGAAGGGAATGAAAATATGGGATTTATTTGGATTGATGGTTATTCTCCAATTGGCAAACCAGTGTTGTAGAGTGTCGATCAGCCCTTGCAGTGTACTAAGGACTTTAGGGATTGTATTGCTATGTGCAATAAGTGCTGTATCATTGGCAAACAGAAGACAATATGCAGACGGATTAAAGTAATTGGAATTAGGGTTGTATATGTCATGCACAAAGATGTTATAAAGTAGTGGGGATAGGGGGACCCTAGGGAACACCTTGCTGTGATATAAATGGACAGGAGAGGGAACTACCTATTTTGACACTGAGGGATATGTTATTAAGTAAGTTGTCGATTATAAGTAGAAGATGTAGTGGGGTAGACAAGGAGTTGCATTTAACAGCAAACCTCTATGCCACACAGAGGCGAAAGCTTTCTGAATGTCGAAACAATTCGATTAATTCAATATATCTAAAAATATGTTATATTTTTTATATTACTTTTGATTGTATTATTATATAAATGTGAAATTGGAGATCTCGTAGGTAGGCATTGATGTGTAAATATATTTTATTAATTAATTCAAAGCAATTTTGATTAATTAAAGGTTGATGAGTGTATCATTTTTTATACAGATACCAACAAATTAGCCGATGGTCCAAAATACCCAAAAATACAATCAATGTTTGCATCAATCAAAATTATAGTAGTCTTTTAATATTCTGAACTTATATTTTGATCGTAATTCAGCAAGAAATGTGTTCTTAGACGCCACTGTGAACTATTAATATTAGTCAATATTTTATTTTTTCGTTATCTTTTAGTATGCAATAAGTAAAACAAATCTAACGTTGGTGTTAAGCGTACTGTAATAAAAAAATTTAAATACTAATAATATATTTACGTATTGAAGTCAATGCAAGAATTATGCAAAAAAATCAAATGGTAAAAGAAATGATTTCGCGAAATTAAAAAAAAAATCTTAAATATAAACAAACAAATATATAAATTTCTAGAGCGTGCTAAGAAAGGTCAGACATTTTTTTAAAATTTTATCACATAGATAAAAAGTATAAACAGAAAAAAGAGTGATAAAATTTCTTGAAAATTGTAAGAAGGTAAAGTAAAACGGCTAGATGAAGAAACTAGAAGTTATAAACTTATATGTAAAAAGATTCAACAATTGAATATAGCCACAATCAAAAAAATAAATAAAATATAAGAGAAATAAAGTAAAAATCAACAATAAATCATCACGTTGGAGAAACATAAAGAAATCCACCCTTTGAATTGAATTTGAACTACAAAATACATACACAGAACAATGACTTACATATATTATCTCTTATTTCACGTTTACTAGCGGAAATTTTTTTGGCGGATTTTGAAAAATTGAACGCGAATTACGTAAATGATATCTTCTGCATTTGAGCAGGTACAGTTAGGCAAATATAGTCTGTCCTTTGGATCTTCCGTCGTAGGTCACAAACTATCAAAAAAACGACGAAAGTTTTACAGTGCGTTCTTTTTCTAACGCATTTGGTTTACTTTATCAGACTGAATGTTTTTGTGTCGTTTCTCAAAGCGATATTTTGTGCACAGGACGGAAGATCCAACGGATGGACTATATACGTGTTCGAAGCATACTTAAATTCAATATGAATACAATAATAGTTTTAACTTTCTAGATTATACAATAACAACATTCAAAATACTTAAGCTTAGTTTAGTTCAGTTTATTTAATTTACAAGTCCTATAAGAAACATTCAAAATAACATACATTTATAATAACTTTGAAATTTAGTACCTAAGACTTCAAGGCGGAATTCACATGGCAGAGTTCTTCTACTCAAACCATTATTTCCTATGGCTGATGATCAGCAGGTTGTTATTACCATTGAGGCAATATTTTTACCATTAATAGTGACTATTTTTGTCCAATTTACGTCGAGTTATTTTATGACATATGTTATAATATGTAGAAAATAAATATTTAAAGATATAATATACGAAGATTCTCATCACCCGAACTAAATAAATAATAGTACATTTTCGCCTTTAGATATAGATTAATAAATATCTCGTTAAATACAAAGACTATTTTGAAGAACTTAATGTGACAAATACTATTGCATTGAATAATGGATACAATAGAAAATTAATAAGCTATTATTTAATTTTAAATATTTAATCTACTTCTACTCTCAAGAACAACGAATAATAAATTGCTTACAATTAGATTAATTAATTATTTGTCAAATAATATTTTGAAGTATTTAGGTATGGAATTTAATATTATTTATCAAAATTAGACCACCAATTTGAAACGTATCATAGTAGTCCGGGCTAGCTTTCCATAATATTAAATTCCAATGATTTTTAAATATTTATTTATTTATTTATTCTTCATCACACTTGCTCAAAAAACTGCAGTTAATACAAAATAGAAATAAAATATTGAAAACATACAAACAAATTTTGACAGCAAGTTGAAGGGCGGAGTTCATGTTGTAAAATGTTCTTCCACTCAAACCCACGGATGTCCATTCCTCCACTGATTCATAAAATTGGAAATCAGTTGAAAAGACACTTTATGCATTAAAATGCTTGTATTTCCCAATTTTTGGGGGAGGCATTTTGATAAACGTAGATAGAGATTAGGCTAATGCGACATATCTTGTTGTTAGATTAGGAGGAGAGTTACTATTTACTAAGTAGAAAATTTGTTATTTCGATATGAGTACATCCTTCATTTTAAAGAATGTTTTTCAGATTAACAATCAAGCAAGTCAGAGAACTAGCCTTTGATGTTAATGCTGATTAATAAAACAAAAATCCCATCTTCTAGAAACTATAATAAACCTCAAAAACCTCAAGTAAGAGAGCCATGAGCTTGAATAGAGAAAATATGAATCATTTTTTGAACGGACTGTTGATGAGTATAAATATAAACTAAATAATAAAAAAATATATAACATGGGCGATTATTTTTCCACTGTACAAAATTAACTGCTCGTAAAGGAAAAATATTAGGTGGAAATACTAAAAGGAGGTGAGGCGTCAATGTAACTATTTGTTGCTACTCTACCAGTGATAACTGTTAGGAGTAAAAATTTCACCTTGATTTTAAAAATTGGGACTCCCCCCTATAATATTGTTTTAATTTCGAACACGGGATACATTAACTCAGAACTCTTTGTTAAGTAGCTGAAACATTTCCAAAAAAATATATAGAAAATACAGTTCTCATATTGTTTGATGGCCTACGATATACAGCAAAAACGTTTAGGGTTGTGAGTGTGCTAAGACAAATGGAATCGATTTACATCAACTACCTAGTCACACCATTGACAGCCTTTGATCATCTACATACTTATTTTACACAACCTTAGGAATCGGGTTTTTTGTTTCTGTAAAAGGGATAAAATATATCAATCATAAATGTCAAAATACTGAATAAGGCTTAAGGCACTAAGATTATAACAGAGAGTTATTTACTTGCTTCTATAGCGATAAACAAGTATGAATTTACACATGACAAATTGGTCATCTGCTTATACAAGGTGCCGCAAAAGTAATGTCATAGCTTGAATTGGTCGCCATTTTTGCAGATGGCGCCAAATGTCAGTGTGCTTTGATATTTATGATGTAGATATATAGTGAATTAGTTGTCAACAAGCCATAGGGCGATACACACCTCGAGATCGTGGATTTATTGTTACTGCTTATTTGACAAATTTTTGTTTTAACGCAACGTGAATTTCGTCGTCGTTTTTTTGCGTTTCTGGGGCACTACATGTAATGCAATTGGATCTCCTCAAAGCGACTATTTGGTGCTTATTGTTTTGAATACGCCCATAGCGCCGCCGTTACCGTAAATGGTGGGCGTTACAGGTAGATGCTAAACGAGTTTTTTGCCGCAAGTTGCTGCATTGGGTCTCGATCATTGTTGGCTTCAACAGAACAGAGAAACCGCTCACACATCTAGGGCAACTATGGAGATTTTGAGACACCAATTTACAGGTCGAGTGATCTCCCGTTTTGGAGATTTAATCTGGCCATCCAAATCGCTAGATCTCTCAGCACCGCAACAAACCACGAGCCTTGCAAGACTTGAAAGCTAGCATTGAAGAAGAAATCGCCAATTTGGAGCCAGTTGTTTTGCGAGCAACAATTCAAAATGCCGTAAAACCAACGCAATTATGCATCAACTCGGTAGATGGTCATTTGAGCGATATTAAATGTTTAATAAAAACAGTTAAATCTTAAAAGTATGTTCATGGGTCGGCGATTTTGACCTCTACTTCGACGCCGGATTCAATCGAGATGGAGGTGATTTGCTTGACGATTTCAGAAGGAGAATGAAGATCAATAACGCTCTTATGAATCCTCATTTGGAAACGATTGCAAGTCTTAGAAACTTCACCACAGGGTGTCTTCTTGGTAGTGATTCTTAAAATTTTTTGTCGGCATACGAACTGGTCCCTTCACCCCCAATTTCTGCTTCTTTGCTCCACTGATCAAATCAGAACAGACTTTCTCCAAAGAGCGTACATTCCTTGAGGTCAAGGTGATACGGATACGATGGATAGGGGCAGTTTCCTGTCCTCGTTTTTCAGGATTTTCATTCATAGAAGCCACGGCTTATTAATTATTATATCTGGTCGAGTTAATCAATTAATTAGAAGAAATTGAACAGCGCTGAACCAGACATGTGGTATCAACGAAACGTCGAACAAAATTATAATTTTTTCCAAGTAATGTAACCAATCTTTTTTTTGTATACCAAAATAGCAGCCAATTCAAACTATGACATCACTTTTCCACCACCTTGTATATATACACCAGCTGATGTTTTACAACCTTCAGGTGTAATATCCATTAGGGATTGTGATTTTGATAGTACTGCTAACACACAGAAAAATGAATGATTTTAGAATTTACTTGAAGAAATATCACCACAAGCTAGGAAAATTCATTTTCAGATGACTTTTTGTATTCTTGTGGTACACCAATAGCCCATAAAGCAGTGAAAATAACTAGCTGTCCTTATAAAATGTAATTGAAGTAAATATTTAAAAAAATAAGTTTTACCAAACAACAAAATGCAGAAATGTAAAGAGGTGATATAAATATAGTCGGTGTGCTGGAGTTGATGCTAAGTTAAAAGTTCTTTTTTGCAATTGTTTTAAGAGTTAATGGTCTAATTTATTTCTATATACTAAACCAGGGGGGACAAACTGCGGCTCGCGAGACACATGCGGCTCTTTGAAGGATTATTTGTAGCTCTCGATAAATGTATCCGAGTTTCCTTTTTATTTTTGTGCTATTATATATTTTTTTTTAAATATTATCGTTCCGTATTTGTTCCAAAATGCGTTTTAAAATACTGACAACAAATATGAAAGACTAAATGCAACGTTGTACCAAGTTAAGAATGATATGACTTATCGAAAACTGCGCAAACGAACATAAACAGTGGACTAATCGTTCATAATCGGCCAACTCCAGTCCGATTTTAAATTTGTAAACTTTCATTGCAATGGACAGTTGACATTGTGCTCTGGAGAAAACAATTTGTATCACTCTTGCTACGGATTTAATTTGTAATCGGGAATTTTTGGTGTTAACTAAATTTGTTTCGTAGTATATAACACATGTTGTTATTGTTTTAATAATACAAGACTTGTATTTTCTAAATTTCTTTATTTATTTCCAGTTCTTTTAAAAATATGACGACAGAGAACGAAAATAAAAAGAAAATTGATGTTTTAATAATGAGTGGGAGGAGAATTTCTTTTTTATTGACAATGACGGAAAAGCATTATGTGTTACTTGTAAATCTACACTCAAAAATTATAAAGCTAGTAATTTACGTCGTCATTATGAAACCAATCATCCTCAGTTTTCTAATCAGTATCCACCAAATTCCAAATTAAGATCAGATAAACTTGCTTCTTTAAAATCAAATTTAAATAAATAGCAGTCAATTTTGATGACCTTTAGCTAATAATGTGGCTGAAGCCAGTTTTGTTATTGCCTGGAATATTGTTCGTGCAAAACACCCGCATGGAGAGGGAGAATTTATTAAAAAAAACTTGGAAGATGTAATTAAAGTTTTAGATCCAAATAATGCAGCAATGCAAAAAGTTGTTTCGCAAATTCCCATCTCAAAACACACAATCAAATGACGCATAACTACAATGTATACATCTTTTGAATATAATTTAAAATATTATTTGAAGATCTGTATTGACGAATCGACAGATATCGCAGATCTTCCGCAATTGGTAGTTTTCATACTTTTTGTTTCATATAACTTCGTTGTTAAAAAAGAATTATTAGATTTAGTAGCACTTTAAAAGTCAATCCGCGGAATCGATTTTAAAAATGCATGAGATTCCATAATGAAAACGTTTGATGTGCCTCTTAATAAACGTATATAAGCATTGTAACTGATATAGCACCGGCAATGCTGGGTAAACAAAATCGATCTTATTGGGATTTTAATAGACGATTCTCAAATTTCACAATTCAAACCGATTCACTGCATAATTCTCCGAGAACAATGTTTAATACCTTTTTTTTCATACGTATTTAATTGCGGCTCGCTAAAAATTTCAAATTTTGAAAAATGGCTGCGACCACCAATGGGTAAAAATCAAGATTCATTACTAAACACTACCATATGCTACACTAGGTTCCAGTGAAGTCGCAACTTACATCATTTTAAACGTTGATAGTGTTGTTAAGCCGTTAATGCTAACACAAGATATGGCCGATAGGTTTGCAAAGCGAATATTCTGATTCTGCGGAAACCCCTACACAGGGTTACAGGGTTCCTCTTGTATGACGTTCTCTCTCTAGTCCATGCCAGATAACAGCGCATGGCGGAGGATTGGTTTCGGTAAAGACGATTAGCAATATTTCTAATCGAGAAATCACCTTCGCCTAAACCAACGATATGCCCACTAAGTCAAAATAATATCAAGAATGTGCCATCTATTGTTTAAGCGTTGTCTATTTCTCTCTTTAGGTAAATAACCACCGACAAATCATCGGGAACTGTTAAAAGCGGCCATAATAATAATAATAATAATGTAAACAATAAATTATTGTTCCTTGCCAACATGAGGTTTGGCTCTAAGCGGTGTTTTATTTTGTAGTTTTTAAATCTCCAGGTAAACCATCAGTCAAAAAAGTTTCATCTATTGCCTGGGCATTATTTAATGTTTAAATTATAATTGTTGTTATAATTCTCGCACAAAGAGGCAACTAGTGAAACTAGAAAAAAAAAGTAAGCATTATTTTCACCATAATTTGATAATCAATTTAGTTTCTGGCCAATGTCAAAATTATTCAATATCATTCCTACTACTAAAATTGCATATCAATATAAAAATAATATTTGAAATACAAAATACGTCCATATATTTATAAAAGAATTTCCCAGTAGCAATTAAAATAGGATCGTATGATAATGCAAACAAATTAAACCCGTCCTCTGCATTGCACTTTCCTTTGTTAGAATTTTATTGCAATAGGAAACACGGTATCCTGAAAAGGTAATTGTGGAATATGCAGTGAATTTATAAGACGACCACAACATGAAGTCGACTAATGTTAACAAGCTTAATAATAGCGGGACGATTAAGTTGCAGAAAATGGAAGGCCGGCTACGAGCCGAGTCCCCTTTGTTGCAAATCTAATTTAAAATTAGATTACATTATCGCCGCAGACAACAACAGTAGCACCTGCCCGGAGCAGTGCCATCATCTTGTCATACAAGTGGTATTATTAATTAGATTACTGAGTAGTTTATAATTGCACGAACTGTACAGATCGCTATATGGCACTGGCCTCAAATTATTTAATTAATAAATAATATAACGTGTATGTATTTTTGCCTTACAATTGTTATATGTTATTTTAGCGTTTATATATATAATTTATAAAAATTGATACAAGTATTTTAGTAATTGTATAATTATAAATTATAAATAAAAAAGTATATTCATCTTAAGATAAAAGTTTGAATAAAAATCATAACGAATGAAGACTATCTATAAGAGTCACCCTGCTATTACGCAATCATCGTTAGTGGACTAGGTGTGAAGCATAAAAATAAAACAGAAATAATTAAATTTCTTTTTACTAAATTCTTTACAATTATCTATTACATTAAATTACATTTTTAAACCGATAACTATATTTTTTCTAATCGTTCATAAATGAATAATAGGAGAGTGTATACCTTACCCACGTTAAAGTATAAGTTCATTAAGAAAGCAGTCTAAAAAGTATTTAGTATATTTAAATCAAAAGCATCATCTATTGTTCAAGAAATAACTTAAAGCACATTATTATTATTTTATGTACATCTTTTTATTTGTTACAAAACTATAAATAGTAAAGTTGTTTCTACTTTATTTTTAGCAGAGAAATAACGAATCATGATAATATATCTATTGCAAAATCTGGTTAACTGGGAGAGTTAATGATTCTTTTTCCTAACTCGTACAATATTTATCGCAATGACAGACCAAACAGAAAATGACGAAAATAATATTGACTGATTGTTGACTATTGATTGATATTAACAGTTGACGAATGGTCGGACTGGGTCGAATGATGACTGCCTGGTATTTGAAGACACCAGTGCAAAAAGGAGGCAGCTTTATTTTAGCATTTTTTTTCAGGAGAAGAAAAAAACCTGCTTTACTACGAATTATTTTAATTTATATGTTTTATTCATACTTAGGGTTAAACTCTAGTACTTAATACATAATATACTCAGGAAATACGCTTTTTGGATATTTGTTATCTGTTAAGCTATATTCTTCTGATTTAGTTGGTTCTTCCTCTCCTTCACACTTCAGGTGATCATAGGACCACATATAGTCAGAAGGCACATATTTTGTTTCAAGTTCTTTCACATGCAGGTATGCTTAAGTGGTAATTGTCCAGAGTAGAGGAGTAATGCAGAAGGGGGTAAAGTTAACGTTACGCCATATTTCTGAAGAGTAAACAAGTCCTTAGGGAAGGCACTGGCTGAACCGCTGCATTCCAAGCCTTTTGTAGTGTATGCCTTGGCCCGATAAGTAGATACACCAAATTTTTGTTTTCATTTATTTATTTAATGTTTGCTTTGTTTATCTTCTTAAATAAAATCTAAAGTACATACGACTATAAAAACTATTACTATAATTTTAATTGAAGAGAGACCCGGGCGGAGTTCGAGTTCTTCCACTCTGACCCAGTCAGCCTATTCCTGTGAAGAATTCTTTGTTGTTGTTCTTCCGGCGGCTATTATTGGTTTGTCACGCCCTTTTTAAATCCCGCTGAAATGACCTCTGAAGTTCAAAATCAGATTTTAAGAAACTGGAACCACTATAAATTTTGGATATGACATAAGTACAACTTATTCTTCTGACAACATGATCCTTTCCCGTTTCCTTTTCTTCTTTTCGATCAATTCGAAGTTAGGGTCACAAGGAAGGAAACCGTGTCCTGGTTTTGGATATCTGTGTAAAATTTTAGCAAATCTATTACTATTTGCAAGTGTTTAAAGATACTGAGCCATGCTTTTTTTTTCTGTGCTTGAATAATATAATAAATCTTCTTAACGCCATATAATGAATAAAAGGCATTTCTATAAAACCTGTTTAAAGTTGTGCCGATTTTTATATTGTATTCACATGAACAAGAACGTTTTGGTCCTTCACCCAATTTAGGTCTAGATATGGCAGCCCTTTTTATAACTATTTGTCCCCCGATAAATAAGTCCTGTTTCTCTTTGTCAACAATGTTATTAATTGCCGAAATGCCAAAATATCTTTATTATTTATACCTTTATTTTTTCAAAACATTTCCATTTACAGTAACAATTTTTACCAGTTTTTTACTTTTCAGAGATTTATATTTGTTTTTAATGCCGATGTAAGATTTTCCTTCAGCCTTCCTTTTCTTAGCAATATTTCTATTCTTACCTTCATCTCTTCCTCGTTTCTTGACAACTTGTTTTTTTACTGATGGTTTCTGTTCACAGTGATCACTTTCAGAATCACTTTGGATAGGCGATGAAATTTCAGCACTTGAATTAAACCCAGAAAAGCATCTGACATTTCAGGGTTCAGGGCCATCGGGAGAAAAATGAGGATCTCTATCTCTAGGACTATTGCTACTCGACATTTTACAAAAACTATATTATTCGACAAACTCTCCAAATTACACAAAATGCACAGAATAACAACGTGAATTAAAGGCGGTTCATAACCTACTGAACATCATGGCGACGTTTTCCTCATTTTTTAGGTGCTAATATATGAATTATTCATTCCGTGCAAAAACGAATGAGCTGTCCCCTTTTGCACCGAATCCAATGAGGAGGTATCTGTATCTTCATTATATTTTCCTTACAAGTGAACGGAGTTGCCTCCTTCTTGCACCGATCTATAGAGCGCCTTTGCATTACCTCATATTGATTAAAATCGTAAAAAATATGGAGCTGCCTCCTTTTTCAACCGGTATCTTCAATTGTAGCGGATAACCTCAACACTTGCAGGACTGGAGGATCGAGGATGACTTGGAAAATATTACCACCACCTTACCTAACTCTCAATCACGTGTTCAACGAAGGAAAACCCTCCACTACCGAAGCAATTTTGTCCAGCCCGGGGCCATCCAACGGGCTAAATTCCACGAGACGACTAAGTCGTTAAGGATTAGAACCAGCAATATAATCAAAATGGCCGAGATTATAACAAATAGGATACGGCTTGCTTGCGAAGCTGTCATTCCCAAGATGCTCTGACAGCAAACGGGTGTACTCGTGGTGCTACAAAGTGGCAGTAGAAAAATGCACTAACGAATTAGAGTAGAAAGTAGCAGCATAACGCACCGACTTTAAGGAAGAGACTCGTTATACAAGTAAACGACAATCCTTGGGAAAAATATAATTATGGCGAGAAAGCTGGTATAGGCCCATCCTAATCCCAACATGCTTGTTTTGGCAAGTGACGCATAGAAGTCCTTCTGTCCACTGGGACGATACCACTCATTAGCTGATGGAATAAGAGATATTAGTAGCGACCGCTGCTACTACGACACAAGAAGCCCAAATTCCGAACAAGGTATACATGGAGTACGCCCTTTGCAACACTTGGCTTAAGGAGAGAATGTTCCTGAAACATTACCAGAGGGCTCGGCTAATCCGGCTGCTGAAGGATGGAAAATTGCTGTAGGCCTCCGGGGGCTACAAGCCACAATGTATGCTGGAAAGAAAACTCTTCGAAAGAGTAATCGAAGACAAGACAGGCGGTTCCGGTGGCTAAATAATAAAGGAAATCTAACCAACCATAAATACTCGCCAACGAAGCTTATACGGGCTACTAATAAAAAGACAACGGTACTGCCTCGCGATAATATTGGATTTCAAAAATACATAATTCCCTGATGCACCATAATAAAAACTCTAGAAAGGGAAAAGGCCCCACAGTGACTGGTGTATATGGCGGAAGGGCGCAACGACGCAACTGTTGCCTCCCAGGGTGTATGTAATACGGCTTGCTGACGATAAAATAATCATCGTCAGAAGTCGAGACATCAAGGACGTCAGAAGGTTTATGTTTATGTTTATTAGACTTTAGCTTCTTTCCAAAAAAGATACATACGAATATACAAAACACAAAAATTTTGGATGGATGAAGCTGGGCGGAGTTCATGCAGCTGCGATGATCTTCCACTCTAACCCTTGTTTCTCTTAGGCAGTGAGGGTCCCTCTTTCGCACTATTTACAATAATTGTTAAAATATATTCATATTTGCCTTAATTTAGCCTTATTTTCCATCTTTTTATAGATGAAATTATTATTGTCAAAAATGACATATGTAAAAAATGTTGTCGAGAGAGGCGATCACCAAGAGGCAGTGTCTCATAAAAACACAGCCGTATGGTTTTCGCGATTAAGAGACGAATTGAAAGCAGCATCGATATCCTGCGACAGGAGGTCAGTACTTGGGGGGTCACAGTGGTAATTCATAAAACTCACCCTGGACGGAATCGAAAGGGAAACGACGTCGCTGGCGCCATCTAGCACACAAGGCATGTGACAAACAAGAAACCACTATAAGTCGTGAGCCCAAAAACATGTTTTTCTAAAGTTTATACTGCTAGCATAGACAACGTACTATATTTCTTATCGTTTTTTATTTGATTCTCGAGAACGATGCTTTTCCTAGCTATAACTTAAATTTATATCTGTTCATACATCAGGCGAGTCTAATGAAAATGAAAATTACAGGCCAATTTTACTATTACGCAATTACTCCAAAAATTTCGAAGGTAATTTGAGCAGACAGATATATTTTAAGGTACAGCACTCAAATTTTTTGGCTGACCGATCTACAACAATTTTATTACACAAGAAATTAATTTATATCTAAGAAGTCGTATGCAAGTTTTGGAGTATAGAAAAATTCAATATGAGGCAGTTGCCTAAGTACTTTAGGGATCTAATCTAGGACCGTTGATGTTTTTGCATACAGATATAAAATGGCAATAACTTGCATAGTGTCCAATAACTTAATTAATCCAGAAAAATCAACACTCTATAATAATTATTACATAAATAATGTTATTTTACAAATTGTGTCTTAATTTATTGTAATATTTAACAGTAAGACGGACTTTAATGAACACTTAGATAAATTAATAAATAAATATTACGAGAGGTAGTAGGAAAGTAGTACTCGTTTGCCCATGCGAGGCGCTGGCGAATAGAGTAACCGCCTAATGTACAATGTGTTGGTAATATTCAAGAATTTAAAGGTGTCGCTAGTTGTGAAGTTGGGGCTGTGATAAGATTTCTTAACGCAAGAAATATTCGACCTTATTTATAATTACTTACACGTTTCAAACATTAATAATAGCAATTTGATCTATTGCTGTCTTGTAATGTTTAAACGAATAAATTTTTAACAAGATTATTTCTTATCAATAACATAATCACCTTCGTTATTAACAACCATTTGACATCTAGTGTGCAAAGGTTCAATACCTGACTAATAAAAATCAATTTGTTTTTGAGTAAAATATCTCGAAATAACATTTTGGATGAAATTTTTTTGCCACAAAAAAAATGTAAGGAGTGAAATAAATGGAAATCCCAGGGTGAGATATTGGAGAAATATGGTGTCTGAAGTCCAGGTTTCAGCAATTCTAAATGAACAATTCTGCGAATATTCCACTGAATTAGAAGAAGCGTCTTTTTAGGATGTAAATCCGGCTTCGCGTTACTTTGTGATGATTTATTTGGAGAGAGTTATTGTTTTTTGCGTTTTGGATTAACGTATAGGACCCATTTTTTGTGTCCAGTAATCAAAAGATCAAAAAACGGTTCTGCGTGGCGCATTTGATAGATCGGTTGGCTTTGTTCTCTTCGAACTGATTATGAGGGGCCCAAACACATGCTCTGCTTATTTGTTCAATCTGATTTAAATGTTCTTGGATGGTCTAACAAGGTTGGTTAAGGATGTTGAACAGTTCCTCGATTGTTTGATTTGCTTCCACTTCTGCCCTTAGCATGTCGTTGTCTAATGTTGTTGGTATTCCTGGTCGATAGGAGTCAAGGAGATCAAAATTACCGAGTTTGAACTTGGGAAACTATCTTTGGCATTTACGAATATCTAGTGCACATGAATAAAGTCGCAAATGTTTGTGGTCGCAACTGTTGCGATACTATAATGAATATAATGCCGGATAGGCTCTTCTGATATTTGGCTGGTAATTTCACCGTAAATTGCATAAAAGTTTAAATTAAATCATTTAGAAGCCAACATGTCACATTAACCTTTTAATGACTTTGGTACGCCTTCGAGTTTCACAATGAGCTGACAACTGACAATCTAATATCTACATGTGCAGAAACGACTATGTTCACGTAATTCTGGCACTTTCTTACATTGTATCCAGCACTAACCATCTTTTACACCTCTTTATACAATGTAAGATTATTATCAGAAAGTTTCAAACGATGCGGATATTTTTGATCCTAGTTTTATAATTTTGATAAGTTTGATAATGATCTCTATGTGCTATTATACATTATATTTTAATCTTACTTTTATTTCTTATATTATATTTTATATTTCCCCTTCATTGGGCGTTATATTTGTTGGGAAATAAATATTATTATTAGAATTATTAAACATATACCGAGCAATTAGCCTACTATTTAACAAAATGCAAAATATATCTATAAGTTCTTACGTTGCTGGATTATGAAAATTAATTTGTTTGGTGAGATAATCCAAGACATATTGATTTTCAGGGAATTTATTGGCTGTATTGCATTAAATCGTTACAAATGGTATAATATATTATTTGACAGACTTGTAATATAAACATATTTGGCATTATTAAAAGCATAGCTGCCAAATAAAATAATAAAATAATCTAACACTCTTGATATCTAGTAAAGGTTATAACAATATAATATAATTTATTTAATAATAATACACATATAGAGTGGTAATGATTTAGTAATTGATTTAAATCAATATTAATATTAATGCATATTGGAGTTTTGAAAAGTAACACTCTTAGCAATCAAAGATGTATTAATTGAAATTATTTTATTCTTGCAAATACGGAAATTATTAGTTTAAAATAGGTCATCTTGTATATGAATTGCACTACCTGTCATCCCAATGATTGAGTTTACTCACTACTTTTAGGGCACCACTCCTGCAAACTGCCAACGGTATCCACTATATGGCCGTAAAGTTTTCAAATTACACGGTAATGGCACTTGTGTAAATATGTTACAGGTGATGGTATGGTAATGGGACATCTTTGGCAATACACATCTTGCTCGTAAATTATACACTAGGCGGAGATAATGATATTGTGGATATGTAAATTCGATGCGTTATTGTGAATTGGGTATTATGGATGGTGTTATGATGTTATAAAAAGGAATTATGACCGCATGAGGTATTCTACGTCGACATTTTTAAATTATTAACGTTATTATCACTGTACTTACGACAGATGCTCACTGAGATAGTGTTTGTCGCCGAAAATTTTTTTTGTAATATAGAAGTAGCTGAAATGTAAATTTATTACTTTCTAAAATGAGTTAAGTGAAAAATTGTTAACTTTTTTGAGTAATTTATTCATTAAATAATCAATATATTTATTGATGTTATCTGTTATAACTGACTATAAATAAAAGCTAGATAATAAATATTCGAAAAATATGAGAGGGGAAAAAGGGAAAAGTGCATTACGGTTAAATAATTTCTACAAAATTAGGTATCAAAACACTTAAATGCACTTTCACGTATAAAAAGAAATATAAATCTTAATTTTTGTTTTGAATTAATAAGAATTGAATTGATTTAATGCAGTTATTTTTCTCAGAAAATATAAAATGAATACATTGACTTTTTATTGCATAACCATTAGTGCGTAATATTTCCACTCCACCACTTCTAAGGATACTATAGAAAATTTCTATCCTGAACGAACGAAATCAATCCATTCATCGCAAATCTATTCATTAAGTCTCCCCCACAGAAACATCATTAATTTCTGTTTACATTGCGGCGGCTTCGTGAAAAAAGCTTACCCCTTTTTTATGTATAGAGGCCGATTTTTCGAGGCGTGAAATCCACACAAAGGGAATTTATCAAGACGCAAAGAATACCAGCGCATCAATTTCCCCTTGGCGACCATTTTGGTGGCACACACAAAGCGGCCAAAACATTGTCGTAATTGATTCATTCGAAAACATCATCCATTTTAATGAATATTCCGTCTTTACGTGATCAAATTATACGTGTACGTGGTCTACGGGTTTGAAGACGGCTGGGAAAAAAAGGTGAATAATTGGGGCGTCGTTTGATGAACGAGGGATAATTTGTTTGGAATTAGTGTGTGGGGAGACGAATTCATTCCGTTTTTTGTGTCTGGCGAGAAATTAATGCAGTTACGTTATTTGATTGTGAATTAATTTTTCTTTCGGCCCCAGGGAAGGGCTTATAATTAGGGGACATCATTTAATTAGAGGATGATTGATTCTTACTATTATGGAAATTTATACTGAGTCATAATGGAAGTGACAAAATAATTTATTACCATTAAGCGATCTAATGTTAGGATGATTAGATTGAATATTTTAAATTACCCATGCTGCTAGAGTCACATTAAATACATTATTTATTACTTACTTAATAATAATTAATATTATACATCACAAGAATATTAAATATATATATATATATATATATATATATATATATATATAACATGAAAATGTATATTACTGTTTTAATAAGCATTTGGAGAAGCAAATTAACTTCAATATCAATAATTCATATTATGTAATAAAAAAATGAACTAATAAATATTTAATTATAGAAAAATTACAAAGTGGGAGAATAAAAGGAAAAATTTGAGAGGAATTTTATATTGGATTTTGTATTATTTCTTAAATGAAAAAATATTAACATAATTTCAGAAATAGAATTATTATGAGAAACACTGGACATATTACGTTAACGAGTTACTATGGAAATTGCACACAATTATTTTTTGTGGACAATATAATATTGAGTTATGCACGTTTTTCTTTGTTTGTTAAGAGGGCTAAATTTAAATTCAACAAAAATATGTATATAACATACAAACTTTCATTGCAAATAACTAGAATCCAAAGTTTTCAACCTTAAAATAGTGATGAGTTTAAGAAATTGACAATTGCAATATTATGACTAATATAATCATATTAATTATGACTAATTAATTGTTTTATGCTAATCACTATTTACACTACTTCATGTAACATAAAATGAGTTTTAGAAGTACTCATACATTAATCAAGCCAATGCTAATTTTCATAAATAGTATTACTATTTAAGGAGTTTTAGTAGTAGTAGTAGTGGTGTTTGGCTATCGACCACGTGGTCCTTCCGCCGTGTGATTTATGTAATTGTGTGTGTAAATAAGCTTGTTACTTTAAAGGATCGCCCCCGTCACTCTAAAGCACCATTAATTGTATCCCAATGGTGAATGGTACCGGTCACCCTTCCGACTGCTGGCCCGAACCAACGTTGCTGCACGTTAGTTCGGGGTCGCAACCGAATGCGCCACCACGCCACCATCGGCATGTAAAGAGGAGTTTTATTATGTGGTATGCTAAATAATATCTTCATACAGATTGTTTAACGTATGAGTACTAAAATGATATTATGGTAATAATGAAAAGTATTCAGCGAAAATTGAAATTTTAATATTTGGTTTCCTTGACAGTTATTACACTATATAATGCCGGGGAAATAATAATTGAATATTTTGACCCAATTAACAAACTTTGACGAATAGTACTTTTATAGAAACACAAATTAAATTTGAAGACGTTGAAGGAGCAGATGTCATTTGTGCAAAGCAAATACTATCCATAGTAGAAAACCTATCCTTTTCGGCCAGTAACTCAACTAAAAAGCGTTCATTAAAAGTTAAGCTTGATAATATATCACATGTAACAGCAGCAATTTAAAACTCTTCCAAATTTAAATCTAATGCAACCTTCAAATCATTAAGCATCACAAGAGATCATACAACACCATAAACTCTATCGTGAGGTAAAAAGTGAAGTCTTACGAAGAAAAGAAGCTGGTGAAGCCAATATCCATAGTAAATATATCTGAAATATTTCAGCTATTATCAAAGAGGATTCGGAAAATTAAATCTGCCCAGAAGCCAATGTCTGAACTTATATTACAAGATTGTACGAAGAATTAGGTCTAAAACTCACTCATTTTCTCTCTTACTAAACAAATTACAGAAGGTTGAGTTTTATTAACTTTTGTCAAAAATATTTCTTATGAAATAAGTGATTGAAATATGAGGGCGGCCTGAAATGTTTCCGGAATTGGGTAGAGATGGCGCACGATGGTTGAAATGAATTCATTGGTCGGGAAGGGAAACCCTTTTTATAGCAATTGTTAAAATTTCAGACGTCTACTGTCAATATTTGTTGTTTAAGAGTGTATTTTGTTCAGCAAGTCAGGCGGTTTCGAAAAAAATGGATAAAATCGAATTTCTTGCAGTGATAAAACTCTTCTGAATGGCTAGGAAAATGGCCACGGAAATTCGAAATATTTTACTAGAGGTTCATGGCGGATCTACTCCATCATTTTTAACCATCAGCTTCTGGGTGAGAGAGTTCAATCGTGGTCGCACAAGCACAAGTGACGAACCACGCAGTGGATGCCCAAAAGCCACTACCAACGATGAAATGGTCGACAAGATTCATGATGTCCTATTAGCCGATCTCCTATTGAAGGTGAAAAAGATTGCAGAGACAACAGGCATCTCAGAAGAACATATCCTAGACGTAAATTTGGAAATGAAAAAACTTTCACCGGAGCAAAAACAAAAACGGGTGACCGTTTTGAAGTGTCTGGCCAGGATTAAACGTAATACAAGGGATTTCTTCTGGGTTTCGTATCTATAGATGAGATTTGGATCCACCACTACACACCATAAACCAAGGAACAGTCGAAGCAGTGGACTTTCCGAGCGAAGCAGCTCTGAAGAAAGCAAAGACCGTTCTATCGGCCAGAAAGGTCATGGCTACCATTTTTTGGGATTCTTAAGGTGTGATCCTCATCCACTATCTGCAGAAGGGAAGGGAAATCAAGGGGTAATGCTACAGCGATTTATTTACCCGATTCGATATAGTATTGAAGGAGAAACGGCCTCGCTTACAGCTTTTTCACCACGATAATGCACCTGCTTATTCATTAGGCATCGTCCAAATTGAATGAGTTCCGCTACGAATTAGTCTCTCATTCTCTATATTCACCGGACCTAGCCCCCAGAAATTTTTTCCTATTCCCAAATTAGAAAAAATCAAAGTCAGGAAACAGATTTACCAGGTGGTCATCGCCATTACAGATGGTTATTTTACAGACCTTGAAACAACCTACTTTTCCGATGGCTTGAAGAGACTGGAAAAAGTGAAAAAGTGTATTGATCTTCGAAGAGACTACATCGAAAAATAAAGATAAAAAACCACATCAATACCGTATTTTTCATGTCGATGTACCATTAATTGTTTGTAAGTGTAAAATTACTTCTCTTAATTTTTACACAATTGCTATCTACATACCGACTGATGTGGCCAATTATGACTTGTTTGAAACATTGAAACTGCTTGAAAAGCCAGTATTAATTATTGGTGCCTGGTTTGTTGAAGAAAATAATGCAAATTATTCTAAGTCTCAAACTCATATTAACGTTTTGAATAATTTACAACTGCGCCAATTTAATAATTTTAGAAATAACTACAAGATACTTCTGGAATGTCCGATTGTAAAATATGTGTAGACCAGGGTAACTTCCCTTTAGTAATTTCAGACTCACATCATTCGACATTGTCTATGAATATTTAGCTCAAAATATGCGATAATAAATATCAAACCTTTCCTACAACCGATATATTTAATTTCCTCCGTGGTTTACTGCTAAAATTAAAAGTAATGTTAAACTAAAATTGCATTATCATTGAAAATGGGAATCCACCGGGCATCCTTTCTGTTACTCTGAATTCCAAAGGTTGCACAACCTAATAAAATCTCAAATTTCTTCAGCGTTTAAAGAATCTGTTGCAAAAATTGAGGCTGATCTCAAATCAAATCCTAAAGACATTTGGAAATTTGTTAGGCAAAATAGGGAGTGTTTAGATTTCCTAGTTAACTGGTTGATGATGGTACTCAACTTACGTCACTGTCGACAATTGTAACTGGCTTTGCTGGCATATTTTCAAAATCTTATCAGCTAAACTTAATCATGGATTCATAATTAGAAATATTTAACCTTTTATATAGGTTATATTAACGAAAATTATGTTATAAATAGTATAAGTCAATTAAAAAATTCCTCTGTGTGGTTATAATCAAATTTCAAGTTTTTAGTTGAAAATTGAAAACACAAATTTGCATGGTTATTATATAGAATTTTGCTATATAAACCTCATCATTTCCCGAAGGCAAACCTATAATCAAACTCTGTTAAAGTTTTTTTAGCATATAATTTATAACACATAATCACATTCATAAATTATCGGGCAGCTCGTTCTCTATAAATTTAGCTATAGTTACTCAAAATATAAGTGAAGCTATCGATAATCTGTGCATTTCACTAAATATATCACAATTGAATGCTGCAAAAACTAGAATCTTTTGGTTTTACTATCTCATCTCATTATTTCTGTTCTACCTCAAGAAAATAATGAACTATGTATATTATAATCGATTCAAATCTAATAAGTTTATCAGCATATCAGGGGTCCTGCAAGGATCGAAACTGGGCCACTCCTTTTTTTTTATTGTGTACATTAATGATCTCTTAACCTCCATATTATGTCCGATATAAGCAAACGCAGATTATATAATATTATATTAGACAATTAAATGCGTTGACAATGCTCTAATACTCCAGACTAATATTATATATTGTTAAATAATCTCATAGCATCGTAAAAATACGCTTATATTATTTTCTTACCATACCAATAATATTATTGAACGCTATAGTCAATGTAAAGACTTTGGGGTTTTATTTGACAGCATATTATCCCGTTGAACACATACAATACAGATCAACCTCTTCATTATAAATTAAAAATGCTTGATTTCCGTATATCAAGTTATTATAAGGACCTTGCGTTATTAAATACTTTATACTATGCTCTTGTTAAAAGTAAGTTTGAATACGCCTTGATTGTGATGCATCCCTATTATATAACGCGTCTTTGCCAATTAAGCGTGTTTAGAGATGGTTTCTGAAACTCTTGTCATTTAAAACCCATTGCACATTTCCAGATATATCTTATTATTATGTGAGCTTGTTAAATGAATTTTTGTTGATCTCTTGTCATCGCGTAGAGAAGAATATAATGCAATGTTTTGCGTAAATTAATTGCTAACCATAATATTATATTTATATTATTATAGTGTTAGTATTTAGTTTATGTTTAAATTTTGCCCTTGTGTTTAATGTATCTGTAAACCTGACAATGATTCTACATTAGTTTCTAGCTCTCGCCCAAAAACGCTCCTGCCAGTATTAGATAAATGAAATATTTTAACACATTTAAATAAAATGTATCCGCCTCGTCAATTCAATATGAAAAAAGCATTTATCATGGTTTGGCACATCGGTTTCTTATATAAATGTCCTCTCCAAAATATCCTACCAATCTTGAAGGATGTTCCTTCAAGATTCTCTCTTATCCCTCCTAACATTTTTATGATAATACAAATTATAATAATATAATATTTCGACGATCTCTTGAAATATCGAAACCTGATGCTTTAAATGGTACATTAAAAAATCTTCGAAATCTGATGCAAAACTAGGGCTCGGCATTTCAGATCATTAACTACGAAGCATTTCTTAATCAAGTTATGAAGAGATCTATCCTAATTAAATTTAGACAGCCTCTAAATTAACTCAATAAATCTTCTCTTTTAAATGAAGCTACCCAAGAGCTAAGATCCTCGCGTGCCTTAAGTACAAGTATCAAATTTCTAAATAATTATTTCAACTAAGAAAATTTGTTGAAACCAATACATCCTTGGTTAAATCTAAATTATATATTGACCATACAAAAGTAATTTGGATGTAACAAATAGCATAACTATACTACATAAGTACTAATTTATTTATTTATAATTTATTTCATTATATATTCTCAAAAAGTGGAGAGTACATTATGTCTGCTTGGTCATTAAGAATGGAAAAACCTGGATTAATTTTGGCCTTATGAATTTCAAATGCTTCCAGTAAATCCATTTTACAACTTTTATAGGTTAAATGGATTACTGAAAGTACATATATCCATGCCAAAAATATGAGTTTTTTAATAAATGATTTGCAAATGTAGAATTTTTGTGTTTCAGGCGAAAAGGTCGTTCATCTTCTTTAAGCCAGGTTTCAAAATTTCGACCAAATTGACCAATGTAAATTCCTTTACAAGAACCGCATGTTAATTTGTTATTTCCTGATCTCATAATATTAATTTTGGTTTTCTGATTATAAAGTAAAATGCAGATGTTATTACTACATTTAAATGCCACATTAACGTTATATTTTTAAGCATATTTTTTTTATTTTTATACTAATCATGCCTGGTTAACATTGGAAATTTTTGTTATCGGGTTATCGGTTGTTATTTACTGCGTAAATATATTTTGGGCATTGTTTTAATTTATATTTCTGAACTAAATTTTCAATTAATTTTGCAGAATAGCCGTTGTTTATTGCCATTTGTTTTATTATCGCGATTTCTGTTTTAAAAGAAGTGAAACTTAAAGGTAACTTAAGAACTGTGTTTATTTAAAAAAAATAATTGATGCTATTTTTTATATAAAGGGATGTCGGCAATTGTTCGGAATTATGGTATCGGTAAATGTTGGTTTTCTATTTATATCATAATTTAATAAATTATTAGATTTTTTAATGGATAAGTCAAGAACATTTATAGTGTTTTTAGTTTCTGCTTGTGCGGTGAAGTTAATTGAAGGGTAAAGTGAGTTAATAAAATTAAGGAATTGGGTTATTTGTCTATTGGTACCTTCGAAACATGCTAATATATCATCTACATATCTGTACTCCCCGTTAGGCAAAAAACATATTAAATGGTGGTACTACTATGGACCATTATACTTAAACTCAACCCCAAACCTTTAAAATCAATACTTTCACATCATCACTATGGTTCATGAGAAATAAATATCTATATTAAGGAATTAGAACATCAATTTATTATATTTGCTGCTCTTCCAATTCCTTTATTATACAAACTAAGCAAAGTCTTGATTTTCTACTAAACAGATTTAAAAAATATTTATGCATGAATCTGTGCGTGATATTTTTCTGAATTTATTATGCAGCAATAATAAAATTAGAAAGCCTTTATTTAAATCGAGCGAAGTGAAGGAAATCATGCCGCCTCGGTTATTATTTTAATTAAATCGGGCGGCTTGAGGTCCACATCGGTGTATTGAAATTTAATGAAATCTCGGAATGGAATCTGAGAGCCGTGCACCGCAACTTTAATTTCGTGGTCGGTGTATGGTTTTGTTGTGGGCCGACCCCACGTAATAATAGGGTCAGTTGAGGCCTTCACAAGAGAGGAAAAATTGTTGAGAAGACCTTGGCTCTGCTCTGCCCTATCGCATAATCTGCCGAACGTGTGTAGAACCTGAAACCTCTATAAATCACCTACAACACATCCATGGGAACCTAACCACTATTACCACTATAACCGTTCCACACCGCACTATCTTTTTATTATTAGCGTGATCCAACTACGAATTACTTGTTCCGCATGTTCCAATTTAATACGAACAATAAAACCTCTTTCATCGGACTTGTTCTCGTATTACCAGACACACTGAAACAAAATCGAGTATTGTTAAAGTTTCACCGGTAATATCTCGTAGTTATTTCGTCATTTTAAGATGCATACTATATACTTACGTAAATATTTTTAACTCACTTAGTATCAGATTATTCCATTCCTTCAAGTATTAACATAATTGTGAATTTATTGCATAAACGATTATTGTTAAAATTATAATAATTAAAGTAAAATGGCTCTTAGATTCATATTAAATGTACAGATACCGGGATACTCGTATCCTTAAACTCTATAAACTTCAGGTGCAAATTAACTATTAACTACATTAAAACATGGTAATTTAAAACCCGTCTATAGTAAATCATGCTTATTACTGGAAGTATCGATGCAATTTCCCGTAGCTAAACGTTAATTATAATACATGAGGTGAAACAAAGTCAGAAAAATTGGAACCGCGTTTAAACGGAGGTTACCAATTATTTGAACCAGAAACGTTAATTAAAAATACATTACGGATTAAACGTGTTTTCTGTATAAGAAAACATACAACCTAAGTTAATGGATGTGCAATAGCATGTTCTGGGATAATATTTCTACAAGTCAAAGATCACCGTGAATAAGTGGACTATAGAACATACCTAACGGCAAGAAATATAAACAGATATATTATTAAAAAAAGGTATTGTACAATATATTGATATTATTTTAATACTGTTGTTCTGCTTTTAAATTAATATTTTATTTGCAATGGAAATGATAGAAATAAACTAATAGAATATGATTATGAAATTAAATATAAAATTAAACTTAAATTTTTATTGAAACATTTGTCGTGTAATTTGAGACATAATACGATCATTTTAGTTTAATTAAAATTGTTTCTTGGCAATGAGATTATGAAAAGTGCGTAGAACGTTAGTACCAAACATTTTTATCTTATTATTATTTTTATTTTATTCCTTCTTTTTATCAATGATATTGGTCTAAATTTAAAAAAGTGTAATTTTCTCCTGTATGCCGATGATTTAAAATTATTTACTAGCATTAAAACGGCTGATGATCAGTTGGCACTTCAGGATGACATAAATAGTGTTGCGTTGTGGTGTCGGGAGAATGATCTCGATTTAAATTTAAGTAAGTGTATGTGCATGTCATTTAATAGAGGAAATAAACTTTGCTTTAACTATACTATTAATAATAAGGTATTATCGCATACTTCAGAGATAAAAGATTTGGGAGTTATATTCACCACAAAGCTAGAGTTTAATAAGCACATTTCCCACGTTTGCAAGAAATCTCTGAGTATATTAGGTTTTATAAGCAGATTTTCCAATTCTTTCAGAGCTTCTACAATAAAAGCACTTTACTTAGCACTTGTTCTGCCTCATTTAGAATATGCTTCACCAGTATGGTCACCTTACACCAAGATTGCGATTCACCAACTTGAAATGGTTCAGAGCAGATTTTTAAAATTAATGTCATTTCGATTAGGCAATGCTAACACAAATTTTAGTCATAGTGGAATGTTGGCTGTGCTGAATATTAAATCATTGGCTGAAAGGAGAATTTTTATTGATATGTCGTTCTTGTTTAAATTAATTCATGGGTTCATTCAATGCTGTAATTTGCTCCAGAAACTATCTTTTAATATCCCGCGTGGTTCCCAATCGAGATACAAACCATTATTTCGACTGGCATTCCATCCAACTAATTATGGGTTGTATAGCCCCGTCAGCAGAATTATGCGCACGGCAAATGCTATTAATAAAAACAGAAATTTTCATTTATTTTCTCCCTCTTTTTCTCTATTCAAAAGACATTTACGACATATTGATTTAACCAATTTCATTGAATTATTTTAATCATTTTTATTATTTATTTATTTATTTATCTATTATTTTTTTAATCTGTCTATTTATTAATGTCGTTAAGTTTTATTGTTGATGTTTTAATTTATTTATTTTATTTGTTTATTTTCATTTTTTGTTTGTTAAAATTTTTTAATATGTTTTGTTGCGTTTTTACATTATACATTATAATGATTCTATCTGTGATATGTTGCTTTTGCACTAATTTCATCTGTGATAAAATTTGTGATACAACGCATTACATACATTTTATTATTTTTACATTTTATTTCTATTATTCACTTTACCAGTTTTTAATTTATTTGTTTTAATATTTTAATTTATTTTAATGATTTTATTTATATTATTATATTTATTTTGACCACTTTACTTATATTATTATATTATGATTTTAGCTGCTTTATCTATAGATGTATATAATTTGTTAAAGTTTTAACTTTTTTATTTATACTATCTATGTTATTTATTGTATTTTATTTATATTATATTATTTATTTATTTTACATCTTCTTAATAGTTTATATTATTTATATAAATTAAGGGTAACACTGAGAAATAATAATTATTTTGTTTTTGTTGAATCAATGGGGTCTAGACAATTTAACCACCTTTGTGCACTTTTTTTATTATTTTTAATATTTTGTTTATTGTTTTTTTTATATTATACAAATTATATTGTACTATAGGAGATTCCGTAAATAAATTATTATTATTATTAACAGAAGAAGTTTCCGTGATTTAATATAAACTGTACTACAAGTACATTTGACGGTAAATATTACGAGTGGCTTTCCAATGAGTCCTTTATGTTGCATCAGAGTTAGGTGTAATTATACCTTAATGGGATTTAAAAAGAGAAGTTCAAATATAGTGCGATCTATTTACCCTACCAATATCTTAGCGGTAATGTGGATATCATTTAGGAGAAGAAGGGTTATTGAATAATTGAAAAGATAAGGAAGGCTCATTTATCTATTGCCTAAAATTGTTCGGGCCTATTAAATAATCCAGCCTACATATTTACACTAAACCGATGTTAATGTTTAAATATAGATTTCCTAATTTTTAATCATGACTGTTACGTTAGTTAAATTAGCCGTTTCTACTGAAATTAGCCTCTTTGTTACACAATACAGAAAATATAAGCATGTTATTTCCAAACTACTAATTACAATTGTTAATAAATAATTCAAAATTTACAAGTAGATTTTTTTAACATTTTATAGAAACTGTCAATTATTTATTTAATTACATTATTTATTTAATACCCATTTAGGGAGATTCTAAATGGAATATTACACGAATCAAAAGGTTTTTTTTTACTCATGATGTGGTGTCGCTTAGTATATCGTATCAGTTTATAAATAAATGTCAAATAACAAATACGGGATTTTCTGAGTATCTAGCCCAAGTAGTAGGCTGCTCTCCTTTAACTAGGACAAGCAATAATAAGGATATAAAGAACGTATATTTTCAGAAATTGATTTTGAGAAAAGAACGGCCTTGAACGATAAAGAACAATAGTTAGATATGTACACATATAAAAATTTTGATATGATTGCGGATGAATTATGCTTTTTAATAAACGAATCTTTTCAGAAATATATTGGAAATATACCATCCAAAACAACTAAAGCTAATTAAGGTAATTCCACTATTTAAATCCGGAGATCCCGATAATATGAGTAATTTTAGACCTATAACCTTTAAAAACCTTTAAATAAATTAAAACATTTTTGGACAAAAATAAGATTCTCTCAATCAATTAGCATGGTTTCACAAAAAATAAAAACACAGAAATTTACCGATTCACTCACTTGAGGATAAACAATTTTCATGCGGGATACTACTGATTGTATAAATCTCGAAATTACATAAAATTGGATTTAGAAGAGTCGCCTATAATTGGTTATACATATATGTCAACGAGAGAAGACAAATAGTAGAAGTAAAAAGAAGTACTGTAGTAGTGCAGTCAGAGGTACCGCTGGGAAGTATATTAGGTGCGTTATTATTCAATCTCTACTTAGACGATTTATTCAAATTAAATGCAAGGAGCTTCTACAAAACCATTAACTATGCCGATGATACAAATATTTGTATTACGGGTAGAACTATGAATGAATTATGCCGAAACAAAAAAAAGCCATGGATAAAATACTAAATTGGTTCAAGGCCAAGTAGACTGCTTGTTAATAAAACAAAAACGAAGTGTATTTTATTCAAGAAAAATGAAGTCATTTTTACTCCGCCAAGTCTCAATTGTGGTAATCTTAGTTTGGAATTAACACGGTCAACAAAATTTTTAGGCGTAATTATGGACGATGAATTAACATAGACAGAACACATGAACAACGTGCTAAAAAATTAAGTAAAACTAATTATATGCTTCGCACATTAAGATACTATGTCTTGTTTAGTATTAAAAAAAACATATAAGATATGGTATAATTCATTGGGCTAGTTCTACCCAAATTAATAAAATTTCAATCGCCCAGAAACGAACAATGATTGAATTAAAAACAACTGCTTCTTGCTGGAACATATTCAAAACGAATAGATTGCTTACGGTATTTGGAATATATATTCTCGAATGTCTATTGCTCATTTAAAAGCAACGATAGCTATTCATGAAAAACACAAATACTCACCCACACAAGCCATAGAAGTAACTATGCCTACTCAAAAAAATAAATCTGCCAATAGCGTGGATATATTTAGAGGGGAAATTGTTAAAGTGTTATTGAAGATAGAATCTTATAGTGTAGAAGACTATTAAAGTTTAAGTTTACGTACATTTATTGAAGAGCTTTCCTATACCGTATATGGCAGCAGTGTCATAGAAGAAATAGTAGGTAAGAGTGGATCATCATATATATACAACATCTTTATTAACAAACAAATATACAAATAAACTAAATATAAAATGTGTATGATACAGTGAATATTAGTGAGTTTGTTTGTTAAATGGCTACCGACTAGCGGTCTTTCAGCCTGGTTTAGTCATTGTCGATATGACACGTCAGTCTGTCTCTGAAGATGATGACTGCGCAAGCAGTTGAGGGAAATGATGTGTTGGTTGAAGGGATTTTTCTGATTTGATATATTTCTATATTTTACTTTGGAATAAGAGTAAAACAGTTTATTATATATTAGTATTCCCATGTAGTTTGTCCTTATCTCATACAATGTTGTTTTATGTTGTGGTAATGAGGAGTTGTATTGTGATGCTTATATCCCCATTTCTTTTGAAGCTATCAAAATTTTCATACATAGCCATTGCTATATTATAGAATTACAAAGAGTATTAAGTCATAATTTTTAATAGAGGTTTGCAGTGCACTGACCATGGTTTATCTGCTAGTAGTTTAATTTTTCTTTTTTTGTACTGAAAAAAAGATCGTTTGTGTATCTTGATAATTGTATACTCTACATGCGATTTTACATGTGCATTTGGCCGCATTTTTCGGGTTAAGAGTCAGTTTATTTTTATTGCACCAATTTTCCATATTTTGCGTTATTTTGTTACAAATAATAGCTACTTCAGTTGCAGCAGAAATGACATTTGTGTCGGTATAGTGAACTAATTTTGTATTTATTTTACTTTCGATTACCTGAAATAGGTTGATATAAAATATAATAAACAGTAGTGATGAAAGAATCCGTCCTTGAGAAACACCGAGTGTTATTGAGCGTAATTTGGATTTACAGCCTTCATTCTTTTGACTATAATCTCGGTATGTTGACTACGCACACTTAAGTATGATGATATCTATTTTTCGATCATTTAACCCATATTTTCCTTACTTTTCTAGCAATATGTTATGATCAATTATATCGAAACCCTTGTCAAATCAAATAAAATACCAACTACAAAATTTCACTTATCCAGTGCTTCTGTAGTTACATGTAGTACACTTCAGCATGTTTCTATTTTATAATTAAATTAATAGTTGATCAATAGCACTTTAAATTTTTGTATCATATTCTTTTTAGTTTGCAATCGTCATTTTCTAAATAATTGTCTTCAGTATTTACACAAAATCATTTAATTTTTGACAGTGCTTTTTATTTTTTTAGTGATCTAATGTTTCTTAGGCTTAGTTTTTATTTTCTTATTTATTGTAGGAAAAGACCTTTCAAAGTAATATTTGAAGCAATTGAAAAAAGCATCATATTTTTCATTAATACCTATATTATAATACATTATTGAACCATCTTCGTTCAGCAGATACATTTTGATTTTCTTCAAAATACACACGTGCATTGTATGAATTTATATTATTTTGTTCTTTTATATTTATTACATTTAATAAAATTGCGTCATGGTCGGAAAACTAACAGAAAACATGAATTGATTCCAGCGGTTCATTGTAATTTGTAAAAACGATATCTAATACAGAATTTGTTCTTAGAGGTTTAAATATTGTTTATTTTAATCCAAATTGTATATTATTATCAATATATTATCAAATTTCCGAGTTACTGGATTTAGAATGTTTTCTAATTTTTGACAATTTGGAACACCCAGTGATTATGTGGCTGATACATTGAAATCTCCTTTTATTTTTAATTACAAATTAGGCACTAATAAATTCGGTAATAGATTCGAGGGAATCTCAACAGCAGATTTTAAAGATGTGCCTTCGCATAGGAGGAAACCATTATTATTTCTATTAATATTTCTTAAATGGCAAGTTTTAAGGTGTCGATTACTATCAACAAAATGTAAAAGTAAAAAAGTAAAAACGTTGCTTAAAGTTTTTTAATATTACTATAAAACGTAAATTTTTTGACTGAACGGAATTTTTATTTATTTCAAGATTATAGCGGGGGACTGACGAAAAACCTTTCTTAAAATCGGATAAAAGATAAGCGAGATACAGCACCAAAGGTTTTTCGTCAGTCACCCTGTATATTTTAACATTAATTATGGATATAATATGGGTTAACTGGCTGTACTATTTATTCGCTGATTTTAAAACTTTTTACTAAGCAATTGCCCAAATTTCATAAATAATTAGTAAAAGCTCAGTTTGAAGTTAAGTTTATGTTTTATTGCCTAAAACATTGTAAATACTAGAGAAAAATACTCTGACCTCAAGTTGTAGCAAATAGGTATTATTGCAAGCAATTCAGAAAAATGTTGTTTTAAAACTTCAATGTTTTTTACGTGGACTATAGACTTGCACTCACAAACATGTAAACATTGTAGCAGGATATCTAATTTAAATTATATTTTTTAGCCTAGTTACATTTATCCTTAACAAAAAAAGAGTTTAATTCATTAAAAAGATGAGAATTTTCACTCATTTAATTCGGTTTGTTAAGAAAACAACAATAGAATGGAATTAGCTCTATTGTTAAACATGATGTGCCAAAAATGGCTTAACTATTTCAACAGCGAAGGTTAATGATTAGTTATAGAGAATTTTCATTCTCTTTCACTATTTGTGAATAATCGAATTAAATTCCTAAATTTTCTAAATTAATTAATTTATCTAATTTTCAACATGGCAAAAAAACGAAATTTCTAAGTGATGTACCAACAAGGATAGTTTTTTCTATAAGACACGTTCGTGAAAATATAAATGAATTCATAAAACTAAATATTAGTATAATTTAAAAAAATGCATGAAGTTATTTTTGAAATCTATGATATAAATATACTTTAATTTTATCTATCTTTTGCATATCTATTGTAAGTACTTAAGAAAGTATAATCTTTTAATATAGTATAGATCAGAAATTCTTAGGTAAAAATCAGCGGCAATTATAGAATATTTCTGCAAAATTTGATATATTGCAAATTGTTGGCGCAAACAAACTGAAGATATTAGCTTAAACTTTAAGTTTAATAATTAGAAAAATACGAAAACATTTCTGAAAGTTTACTGCATTTTATAAATGAGCAATATTATATGTAAATTTATACTACTACTATCAAATATATTCAAGAAATATTTCATAAAACCCGAATGTATGTACGTGAAAATCAATAATCGTCGAAAGCCTGCCGAACTTCTAACTTATTAGCAATTTTACGATACATAAAAACTTTATCACGCTGCCTCAGGTTTTATAGCATCCGGAAGCGTAACCGTACGTATACCCGATAATGATACTCAGGAATATCAGGACCACAAAATATTTCATGTGCATATTAAAAAAAGGCCCATCGCCGAACTTTGTTACCCAACTTATTATATAGAGTTTTAATTAACACCTAATATAAAAAACGAAATTATTTAAAATTATTTTTTACAACCATGTGATAAAATTTTTAAAATATAAACTAAAATGAGTATGTCTTTCTTAATCTTGGCTAGAAAATTTTAAAAAGTTGACTAATAAGTTCAAAAATTACGCAAATTACTAAATTAGTGGGCTGGGCTGTATATTTTCTATATTATGAACAGCCGAATATATTGATTTTTATTGATAATATGCTCATGAATTTTCTTCCGCTACAAATTAATGAGAATAATATGTACGTGATTAAAACACTAACACTTTCTTCACAATTTATTTTTATTTCGCTAGATGTACATTACGGGTACTATGCACCCATTATCAATAGCTTAAAACTGTTATAAGCTATTATTTGTGCATAGTACCCGAAATGTACATCTAGCGAAATAAAAATTTAATCAATTTTTAATCATATCTTCACGTAACTCAACAACAAATTTCTAAATAATATGTACGTATTGTTGAAACTAGAATCAGTTGTCTAAAGGTACTCCAAAAGATTCGTTGATCCAACCATAGTTGTTTTAATATGTATTTTGTTGTTTTAGAAAAATCTTGCAGACTTAATTTTGTCAGCAATTATTTTCTGTTAATCGAATTAAAAGTTTTACTTACTACTATGTATTGACAGATTAGAGGAAGCGAACTCACCTGAAATAAAAGAGAAAAAATATTAATAACTTGTATATATGTTAGATTATAATATGCTATATGAGTATGAGTATGAGCAGAGTATACAGGGTGTATCGGTACTGCAGTTAAGGAAGTTAAGGAGAGTTAGCGTACCTTTTTATGGCGCAGTACTGAGCACAACAAATATAATGAATAAAAGAATAGATTTAAAGGAAAAAACATGTTTATTAATCTTAATACCATAATGTACTAATAAAAAGAACGAAATAAGATAATAATAAAATGTATTAAAATCCTTTAGTTCGTTGTAGAAAATTAAATAATAATTTAAAAATACGAAAACATTTCGTGAATCTACAACAATGAGTTTTACTAAGACTACAAAACAAATTAATTTGAAACAACTACTTCCCTAGCTAATACTTCGATAGACATTGAATGATACAAATTAATTTGCGTGTTACGAATAGTACAACTATCAAAGCAACACTAATTTGAATGAAATTATTTCTGTTGAATAAACTAATATGATAAAATGTACTTTAGATTGTTTAAATGTAACTATAACATGAAAAATTATGAAAAAATGAATAACATAATGGTTGGTTTAGAATACTACCTTAACCCATACTCCCTCGGCAAATGTAAAGGTATTAGTTTGAATAATTTTTGATTTTGATGTATTTAATACAACGATAAGTCCTCCACCTCAACAAAGTTTCAAACTGCTAACTGATGAACGATCAAAGAGATAAACAGATTGTATTCATTCAAATTAGTTTACTAGGAAGTAAGAAATTTTAATTTTTCGTTTTAAAATACAGATACTCTATAATAGATACTTAATCATATTTCAGAAACTCTTCTAAGGTTTGTATTTCATTTAAGTCACGTTTGGTTAAATTTTTCTTTGACTTAATAAGATAACATATACAAGTTGATTTAATATACACACATTTTAGTAAGGCTTTTGATACTTAACCACATGGTCATTTTATTTGTGTTTCACATAATTAGACTAACAAGATTCGTTTGTAGAGACCCATTGACTTTCAATAAAATCGTAGTTAGAAAAACATATCGAAAACCGATGGCGCGTTTATTTACAGTGTAAATAGTGCGAGTGAACATCCGTGTAAACAATGCTCAGTATCTGTGAAAAGTTTATAACTTGTGCAACTTGTTCAAACATCACCCATTGTGTATATTAAAAATTCTGGGTAGTTTTGTTGACGATTCTGGTAATATTCACTGCTGTGGAAATAGAGACGAGATAACCTCACAATATGGGGATTGTTCGGACGCAATTAAGGATAAAATCGACCAAGAAGACACCGAGGTAAGCAGCCCCAAACTAATAATAGAACACAAGGATGAAGTAATTGCAATTAAAAATGACATAATCGAAGAGTTAAAGGACAAGGTTTTTTATTTTAAAATACAATATTATATTATTGGAAACTGTAAACAGACCATCACCGTCACCTATGACCGGTACAACAAATTTCGAATGTAAAAGTGTAAAATTTTTAGAAACAGTTTCCCTTACACCGCCCCCTGTCATTAAGGACACAACTAATAAAAATGCCGATATTAATTTAAACGCTGTCGAAGTAGAATTGGATGGAATTCCCGCAGAGCGCAAGAACCACAAATTCCTTGTCACCAATAAAAAACCATTAAAGAAAAAGAAATCGAAGAAAGCAATCCTGGGATAAATAAAAATAATGTAAATAAATACAAATCCGCTGAGTATATTAGCAACAAGCAGGATACACGAACAAGCGAAACTATAGTGGGCAATATTGCCGATACTGAGGATATAGTCTATAAGCCGCAGATAAAAATCTGGTATCATATTAGTAAATTTGAACACAATTTCTCTAAGGAGAAACTTTGTTCCCTACTCAGCAACAATTTCCCTTGCAAAATATTTGACATAGAACCAATAGAGCAAATAGATCCGCATACGAAAGAATCTTATAAATGTTTTAAACTGGGAGTGCCGAATAAATATAACATTATACTAAATGATCCTAACATATGGCCGCAAGGCATTAGGGTAAGCGAATATATTTTTTAATTTTCGTAAACGAAGCACAAATACAAAGTACCCAAAAAAATGAACTACATCCAAAAAGTATACATAAACGACATGAATAAATTAGTAATTCTCCACTAAAACATTCGAAGCGCACTTACAAAATTGGAGGAACTGGAAACTGTACTCTTTGAAATAAAACTCTACATTGTTTGTCTGACTGAAACGTGCAGAAATGAAGCAAATACTGACAACCTATTAATTCCAGCATATCAGAAACTCACCCATTATAGTAGAAAATCAAAAAAGGGCGGAGGAGTAATGATCCGGACAGACTCCTCATATGAAATTAAAGAGTTAACAATTATACATAAATTTTTCATATAAGGAACCATGGAATTTGCTGCAGGCTCAATAAAAAGTACTAATTCAAAAATCTGCATAATCTGTGCATATCGACCGCCATCCAGCCAAATACAAGCACTTTGTAAGCAAATTTGTTAAATGAAGTACAAAAGTCACATGAATATATAATTCTATGCGGATATCTGAATATCAACTATCAATCAGACAATACAGGAACGGGAATCCTTAAGGACATATTTGACTCATTTAACCCTTAAATAAACTCAATGAGCCTACGCAAGAATGTGGTGACAATTAGACTATATTTATTTATTTATTTCACTTTACAATGCCCTGTGCGGCATATTGGATATATCAAAAACTTCAAAATATATACAAAAAATATAACAATAATTTAGCTCATAGGACTTGCAGGCGGAGTTCACTGTTTGTTCTTCCACTCAGACCTTTTTTTTCTGCTTCGTGTGTTCGAATTTTGTGCCGACACAGCATGTTCACCATTTTATAATATTTTAGCCATTATAGGCATATTTAGGTTCATATTACATGGAGTTATTTTATTGACATTTGATTGTCATATTGACAAAAATTGTTACAAATATTCCGGAACAATATTTCAATTGTAAAAATGTGCAAATTGATCTGTCGGACCACTTGGGTCAACTATTATCTGCGTCCTTGGATATAGTTACAAGCAGAGAAAAAAAACAACTTAGTAGTACACGTGGAAAATTCAAAGAGTAAAATATACGGAAATTAAAGTTTCATTTAAGTGGAGTTAATTGGGACATAATAAAATCAGAAAACGTAAACAAGGCCTACGAAATATTCTTAGACATATTTCTTCATTATTTTCGAATTGCCTGCCCAATAAAAACGAATACACCAAAGGTCATCGGGAAAACGTCATGGATAAACAACGAGGTAATACAATCGAGTCGGAATCTATAAAACTGAATTGAGAGAGGAATACAAAACCAAAAAGAAAAAATATAGAAGTTTACATTCTTTTGAAACAAATACTCATTAACAAAAAGTACTATAGTTTTAGCGAATTCATAAATGGAAATGATTTTTAACATGTTTGTATAAACAATGTACCGTTGTTAAGGTTATGTGTCCTAAGTATTTTTATTTTTAGTATTCTATTTTATTTCTGAAAATGACATGTGCGTATATAAATTATTTATTATCATATGATTATAGCTTATATATAACTTATGTATATTAACACCAATATCTACTGAGAGTAAATTTGTAATAAATTACTGGTAATAGTTGAATGCATTAACGATGTTAAATATATAAATGTAAATAAATTCAATACTTGTTTTGCTACATTCTTTGAACCAAATTTTAGAAGTAATACACTTGTTATGTTCCATTTGTTTGATAATAAACAAATGGAACATAACAAGTGTATTACTTCTGCCAAAATAAATGTAAAATATTCAAAATTCAGTAGATTTATATTTAACATGGCAATGTTTCTTTTTTACTAATTTAAGGTATTTTTTGTAGATAGAAATGTGTTGGGAATTAAATAAATATTATTATAATTATTAACATATTCTTATTTTGTTCAGTCCTATTAGAAAGAATAATATTCTGAAACAAGTTTTAATGACATACAATTATTAAGAATATAATTCTTCATGTTTAGGAAAAATAAAGGCTAAAGCACATTAAAAATGATATATGGACTATGCACCTAAAGCACCCACACGTTGAAATACGTGAGCGTTGAGCAATTACTTAATAATTTATGGGTTTGATTTCATACATCAAAATTTTATAAAATTTGAGTTATAAAGAGAAATTTACACAGATACTTTTCAAGAGAAATGTTTTTATAAGATAAAATTAATAACCATAATAATTAAGTTTAATATAGTTATTACATATAAAAAGATTGTCTTCAATGCTATATAAGGCATCAAATAGCAATGATTTGTATCTCTATCAACAACAACAATAATTTACTTCTACAATAATCCCACTATCAATGGCAATGTATTTGAGTAAACATAATAATAATAGAAAATAAGCGAAACATTGAAGTTAACAATATTTGCTGTGAACTGTTATCTGATTCGCAGTTCTATACCTATTATTTGTTTTTTTCTTTTAAATAACACCACCACTAAACATTTCTGCTTTATCTGCTATTTACACTGGACAGAAACTAGTTGAATGCATGAAAACCCAAATGAAGCTATTCACGTTTGATATCGATTTGTAGGATACATCGTGGCCTTTGTTTTCACTAGTGTCGGTAACAATGTGAGCACATTGGAAAGAACTTGAATAGGGAAAGCCGGTGCATGTAGCTCGTCGGTCGCCGGTTGTCGCCCTAAATGGAATATAAGGCCCTGCGGCGACAATGACGGACGACCAGTTACACTGTCCGCGGACACAATGCAGGAGAGACGGAATGGTGACGGAATGAAATTGATGGAATAGATATGGTTGTCCCTTTGTCGCCACGGAACGACGACGGAACTGGAAGGAGCAGGCGAGAGATGTAAAGGCGCGAGCTGGGGATCGGTTAATTAGGATTTATATGGAAAACAATGACATCTGGAAGCGGAATTGCGACGGTTCCCAGAAAACGACGAACCATCCGTTTTGATCTTGTACAGTCTTCGCTGAACCGTAATGTTGCTTTGAATCAAACATCAATATTTCAATTAGAACTACGTTATAGAGAACTTGAGAAGAGTTACTACCATCATAAAATTTCTATCCAGGAGTTTTATTGCCATTCGTGAGTTGTAGAATAACATTTTCAATTTTTCAATTTAAAAGAGCCTTACTATTTCTTATACCCGCTAAATATATTTTCTTTAACAAATTTACTTAATTGATTAATCACATTATAATCCTTAAATTTGTATAATATGTAGTATATTATTGGCTATTAGGGTATTATAAATATACATGACAACGCAATATTAGAGTTCGTGTTTATATTGCTGTATAAGTAATCCCACTAATTAATTAAAAGTACTATATACGTTTTGTTGAAGAACATTGACTTTTGTTAAAAAAAAACTTTAATCAAAAATTCTGATAGTAGTATCAAGAACACAAGAACGGAAAAGGTAATTTTAGTGCCTTCAATGACTGAATGAAATAAAAAAACAGGATGTTGAATAAATCATATCATTTTACTTTTCAAAGAAATCGTTTTGGATAGCGAGTAAATAACCTTAAAAATAATAAAGTAAAAATCTAAAAAAGGCCCCATGTCTATATGGTTAAGATCAATATAAGTAAAATTAGGAGGCTATTACTCAGAAAAAAATGTGTTTTAAAATAAATATTTCTGTAATACATTTTCGCAAGAAAGGCTAAGTTACATTACATTAACTTGTAAATGTTTAGATGATACTTTTAGAACATTAAGTTATAACTAATTTTAGTTAAGGGATACTCTAAAAAATAAAGAAAAAGTTATATAGAGGATGTGAGACGAAAGGGATAAGATTTTGATTCCTTGAATCACTTTGTAGTTAGTAGAAATCTGCATGAAGATGTAATAATGCATACAACTAACTATTGGGTTTGCAACCAAGTAATTTCGGTAATCGCTCATATATAACCTTTCTTCATTTTAATGAATAACCTGTGTTAAGGTGTACTTTGCTCTAGATCATTCGATATCAGTTAAATTGACGTTTCTTTATTAGCAGGTGATACTTGATTATTTTGCTATTGCTAGTTGTGAGACATTTTTAAATTGGAGAGAAGAAACGAACATTTTCAGCATATTTTACTTTTTTATTTCAGTAAAAGAAAGAAAGCTGCTCGAGCTCATATAAAGATATGTTAAGCGATGATTGCTTAACGGAGTGAATGTGCCAGAATCGATTTAAAAAATTCGGTTTTCTGGTCGGCGCTTCGAACTTGATGACGACCAGACCAAAACTATAGTCAAAGAGAATCGTCACATAACTAACTGTTCGTAAGATAGTAGAGAGGTTAAGGTTAATGGTATCGTATGCTCAGATAGAAAAGCATTTAAAACGACTTGGGCTTGTTAAAAAGCGGAAGAAAAATGGCGAAGATAATTTGGTAATTAAATATATATCAGGGGTCCCGAAAATCGTAGAGGCTGTAACGAAGAAACAAATTAAACGATCTATTGGTACCATATCATCAAAAAACTGAACATCTACTATTACAATGCAGGTGGAATATGCACTAAGTTAAAGAATTTTGGGTTAAGTGTTAATTGTTGTATATATGATATTATAATATTTGTTGAAACTTGGATTGATAAGGACATCGAAAATGTTGAACTCAAACTTAGTAATTTTGTTATTTTTAAAATGAATCGCTCTTTACTTTCGAGTAAAAAAACTCGTGGCAGTGGTGAAATGATCGCAGTGAATAATAATTTTCCGGCAGCATCGTGATAAAATGAGACATTTAGATATACCCATTATATACCCAACGAGAATAGTGTTTTCTTAGATCTTATCTTCGTGCAAGATGGATTTACTGTTTCCACTGCATCTGATTTGTTATTATTTAATATTAACCATCATCATGTGCCATATCTAATTTCAATGTCATATAATCAATTCATCAAGCCAGTTGAATTTAACGAGTTTGTTTACGATTTTTCACATACAAATGATTCGGCTATTAATAATCATCTATTGACTGGTGGAAATTTTTTGATATGGGTAGTATTGACAAAATGATTGACGTATTTTACATTGTCTTGTATTATATTCTTGAAAAGTTTGTGCTAGTCAAACGCATAAGAACATCCACTTACCCGATTTGGTTTACCACTGAATTGATAAACCTAATAAAGGATTAAAAAATTGCCCATAAAACATATATGCAGCGCCGTAATTCCATAAATTATAAAAAAATTAATTCGAGTATAACAAATGACCCTAAAAATTTTTGGAACTTTGTTAGATGTTCCAACATCATTCCGGAATTACCAAAATATATGCATTACAATAACACTAGTAGTTGTGAGGGATCTTAACATGTAAATCTATTATACACCATTGCATATACCGACTTTTAATAATATGCCTGTAGTTATGCATATGCCATTTCAATTCTCGGAAAGTGAAATATTTGAAACTATCAATAATTTGAAATCTAGTAATAGTACCAGTCCTTCCAGTTTTCTGAAGAACTGTATTTTTTCTATAACCACTCCATTATTTATTTTATTTCAGTCATCAGTAAAAAGCTATATAAGACCACTGCACAAATCTGGTGATAGAGAAAATATAACAAATTATCGTGGTATTTCAATATAATCTGTTATTCCAAATGAATGAACTCATTTCTGTGAAATTACATTGGATTGGATGTGCAAGAATGTACTTATCGATAAGCACGGTTTTCAGTCATAATGATCCACAAAAACGAATCTTTTATCTTATAAGATTTCAATTATCAATAGCTTTGAAGCGTAACACTCTGTTCATGCAATTTACACCGATTTTTCTAAAGCTTTTGATAGAGTTTACTATTTTAATCGCAAAATTAATGGCATTGGGCTTTCATGATTCTATTGTTAAATAGATTCATAGTTTTCTAGTCAATTGAACGCAGTGTTCCTTCAGGTCTGCCCCAGGGCTCAAATTCTGACCCGTTGAATCATAAAGTTGAAAGATAGATGGCGAAGGGTCATTGAACAAAATGGAAAATATTTGGTTAATTAAACATTATTTTTTGTATTAAATAAAGAGTTTTATTTCATACGCCAATTACTTATTTGCCAAACCAATTGAATTAAAATAATTTGGCTGTTCGAGTAATAAGTTTAAAAGATTGCAGAAAAAACAGCACAACACCCATGGTTAAAATTATAACTGTAACTAATGCAAGATAGATAATATATTTCCTTAATTTTGTATATTACAGTTTTCTTTGAAATATTTTAAAATAATAATAAAAATATTTAGCAACACTAAAACGTATGATCAAATTTATATGTTTAGTATTACTAATGCCCATTTAGTATTCCATTTCGGAATTCCGCATCCTTTTTACTGCTTATATTATCTTTTAAAGAAACTGCACTTTGTTGATATCATGCACAGAATTAATTTTATTATTTATTACTTAGACTTTATTTAGATAATAAGGGGTATTACCAGGAAAACTATAATAAGGTTTAAAAGGAATTAGAAATACCGCTTAGTTTATTTGTAATTCATAATATGTTTGATAATCGCCTTGAAATGGTCGAAACTACAGATGCAAAATAAATCGTGATTGTGATACTAACAAAGTGCAGTTACTTTTAATGTTACTGATTTCAAGATGCATACAAAAATACACTACCACTACTCATTTATTTAAATAATCCATTGTCCCTATGGGTCTAAATCTAGTTCTTATTGAAAAATAGGCATAGGCTGCTCAAATAGTAACAGTGTGCCAATTAACAGAAACTTAACTTAATTAGAAAATCGATTTGCTTTCATTGTAATATAAACTAAATCTTCAAAAACTTACACAGGTACGACTAAAATAACTGGTTTCTTAATTTGTACCACATATAACTTAAGTCGTACCTAAGCTTTTAATTAAGCAATTAACATTTATAAAGCACTTTTTATTAATAGCATTTATAATTCAGAGTTATTCAGTTAATATAAATGTCACATACATATTGTTCTTCAACTCAAGCGCATATATCGTGCCTCCGTACATTTCAAACTTAGATTATTTCCGTTTTGTTAATTGCTGCATTTTTATATTTTATTAATTTTGACGGTGAAGTTTCATTTCAATTGATTAAGCATTGGAATCGGAGCTAAAATATTTAATTGTAGTTTAATTTGAATTTTAGGCATGTCCATTTCTTTCTCTTGGATGTCTCTAGTTTCTTGTGTAACCAGTACTAAAAACGCCCATCAATTATTGATATCCAATGATGGTGTGTATTTATCATAAGTATAGAAGCCAAGAAAAATCATCAACTTTATGCTTGTTGTATGGCCAAATACTATCAAATTTAACCATTCTTAGTGTGCAATTTAAAATAGTTTAGTAGTTCGTTTGATTATGTTTCTGGGATTTATTTTTAACCAAGAAGTTGAGGTGGATTGTATGACCATGAAAGAGTTACATTCTCACATGCTAGGTTAAAGGGTTCATTTTTTTCATTGGTAGTAGTACTCTTTTCTTCAAATTCGTATAATTAATCAAATTGCCCGACCATTTAAAAGTCTTATTCATTTTTAGAACATAGTTTATCCGCTCGTGCTTAAATATTATTATAGTGGCTATGAATTTACCTACAGCTTTCAGACAAAATACATTTGAACTGATCAAACTTCATTCATCACGTGTGATTTAACACCTTCAGATTTCTTTTTAGGGGATAGTTTGAAGTCAAAAATCAATATCAACAAGCTCACAACCACCCGTGTTTTACACAAAGAAATTAAACTCAGATTTAACTTTTAAATTTATACGTACCAATAATAATAACGAATGGCGAATAAATTGAAATCTTTGATAAAAGAAAAGAAATTAGCTCATACGAAATATAAATCTCCTGGCCTTCAGAATGATGATTATTATTTTTCTAACATTCGCAAACAATGTAAGATCTTATCTATTTAAATTAGGTATCACAAATTAATTGTTCCCTTAAATCGAATCGGAGGATTTTCTAGAGATATATAAAGGATCTTAAAAAAGAAAATGGTTTCCTCTTTGAAATGTTTTATAATGATATTCGTGCGAATGCCGGTTCTTATATAGTTAACTTATTTTCAGATTATTTTTGATCTGTTTATACTAATTTGGATTACAATCCTAACCTGAATGAAGCGTGTCCTTTAAAAATTCAGTTGAGGGTGTTAAGTTGACAGTATTTTAAAACTCAAACCATCACATAACCATCACTAGCTAGTTCCTACAAAATTGCATATACTCATTATGACGCACTATTCACTCATTATTTATTAAATCACTTGAATCTGGAGTTGTACAACTAAATTGGAAATCTAGCTATATTACAACTATATACAAAAAAGGTCCAAAAAATGTTATGGATAACTACAGAGGGGTGGCCACCCAGTCCGTAATACCTAAACTTCTTGATGAATTTGTGGCCTGTCAATTACAATGATACTCCGGTCATATTATATTTAACAACCAGCATGGGTTTATGGCTAACCGCTCCATTAATAGAAATCTCAAGTAGATACAATTTACACTGACTTTTCCAAGGCATTCGATAAAGTCGACTGTAATTTTCTGCTGAACAAATTCATGGCTATTGGTTTTAATATACATCATTCTGTCATTTTTGACAGTCATAATCCCATCTGTAAAATGATGGAAAATAAGGCCAAATTAAGGCAAATATATATAAATAATAATGGTAAATAGACAGAAGAGACTCTCACTGCCTGCCAGAAACAAGGGTTAGAGTGGAAGATCATCACGGCTGCATGAACTCCGCCCAGCTTCATCCATCCAAAATTTTTGTATGTTTTTTATAATATTTTTGTATATCTGTATGTATTTTTTTTGGATAAGAAGCTAAAGTATAATAAATAAATAAATAATTGTAACACTATTAAATGGCTATCATCTCTTTTTTATCAGATAGGGTCGGATGTTCCACAAGGGTCACATTGCTAATTTATTCTATTTATTAATGATATATATTCCTTACTTAAGCACTGTAACTTCTTAATATACGCTGATGACTAGAAATTATTTAAAATTGTCAATAACGTCACTGATTTCCAGTTGATTCAAGAAGATGCAAACCATCTCAAAGAATGGTGTTTCAAGAACAATTTATACTTGAATGTCCGAAAATGTTATGCTATGTCCACCACTACATGTCGATCTTAAATTGAATTTGATTAAAGCGTTGCTGTTTCTTCAATTGCTCGTGTTGGCAAAATCAAAGATCTTATGATCATTTTCGATTCCACCTCTTTATATTATAACAGTTACTAATAAAGCATTTCAAATTTGGGGTTTTATATAGCGCAGTGGCAAGGTTTTGGATTCAATGCTTGAAAATATTGTATTGTTCGTTAGTGCCTTGTCATCTTGAATTTGGTTCTTGTATTTGGACACCACCAACAGCAACTAATATAAATTTAAGTTGAATTAGTACAAAAAAAAATTCTTCGGTGTATTGAATTTAAATATGAAATAGGAAAATATGATAAAATTATGCAAATTTTGCATAATTTTATCATATTTTTCCTTAATATCATATCTCTAGAGAATCTTCGGAAAATAGATGATTTATGCATTCTTCGTAAAATTTTAAATAGGTCCTACAGAATGGCCATGGAAAATTTAATTTAATTCAAATCTTGCGTTTATTTTGGGACACCCTTTACATAATTTATTTTTCATAAATTTATAATATTATTTATTCCCTGCAATTTTTTCTCTGAAACGATGTAGTAATTATATTTCTAAAATCAGTTTGATAGGGCTGATAGAAACTCCATTGTGCAATTATTAAAGAAAAACACAACTTTTTAGAGGTTTTCTATATTTTGTAGATACACTGCTACAATTGTTTAACCATGCAGTGGCTTCATTAAGCTGATAAATAATGATTTTACATAAACACAGTTGCGACTTAAATATTAGTTTGGGTATGGGGTGTTACAATTATACGTCTATCTACTTGAGTGGGGCGATTGTCCCAAAGTATACGTAAGCCAAACAGCCCGAATTTTCGAGGATCGAATTCAGGAACACAGAAAAGTTACATTCTAGAAAAAACAAACTCAACATAAGCCAACCTAAAAGAACAGCACCAATTTATTTCGAACTTCAAAATCCTGCATACGTGCCAAAAAACGGAGAAAACTAAATTTACTAAAACAGCTGGAGATTAATAAATTTCATAATAAAGCAAAACTCTAAACAGTCGTGTTTTTGTTTAATAATTGAATTATATTTCTCTCTCAACTGATAAGCATGTTTGAGGCAAAAAACCTTATAAGTTAAGCACGAATGCAACTAATTCTTATATTTCCAGTATTATCCTTGGACTTTTCAAATTTGAAATTTCTAATGTAAAAATAAGACACTTCAATGATTTCTACCATAATTTATTATGTAAAATGTTGTTGCTGTTATTAAGCGTTATTTTTACAACACATCTTAATTTCTACTTTTTAATAATAATAAGTTACGACTATTTGAATATGTCACAATTTGTGCCAAATAATGTGTTTTTGCGGGAAGTTTTACTCCATTACTTTTATAGGAATAAAAGTGCTGCGAAAAGTCGTCGGATTTTGAAAGAAGTTTATGGAGAACATGCTCTAGCTGAGCAAACGTGTCGAAAGTGGTTTCTACGTTTTAAGAGTGGTGATTTTGATTTGCAAGACGGGAACGATCTGCACAGCCAAAAAAGTTTGAAGATACGGAATTGCAGGAGTTGCTAGAAGAAAACTCATCTCAAACCCTTGAAGAGTTGTCTTTATCTTTGAGTGTTGATTTATCAATTGTAGGAAAATGCCTTAAAACTTTGTGAATGATCAAAAAGGAAGGAAATTGTCCCATATGAATTAAAAAGCAGGGGCGATGAAAGGCGTTTTTTGACATGTACTCACTACTTCAACGGCACAAAAGAAAAAGTTTTTTACATCCGATTGTTACTGGTGATGAAAAGTGGATACACTATGACAATCCTAAGCGTAGAAGGCCATGGGTTAAGCCCTAACAACCATCTAATATTCATGGGTCTAAGCTCCTTCTTTGTATTTGGTGGGATCAACAGGGTGTGCCTTATTATGAGCTCTTACAACCCAACGAAACCATCACTGGGGATATTTATCGATTACAAATGATGCGTTTGAGTCGTGCATTGAAGGAAAAACGGCCGGAATCAAGCGAAAGGCATGATAAAGTCATTTTACTGCACGACAATGCTCGACCATACGTCGCAAAACCAGTAAAAAAATAAAATGAAACTCTGAAATGGAAAGTCCTAACCCACCCGCCGTATTCTTCAGATATTGCCCCTTCGAACTACAACCTGTTTTGATCAATGGCTCATGGTTTGTCAGGAGAAAATTTTACTTCTCATGAAAATTGTAAAAATTGGATTGATTCATGGATTGCCTCCAAGGGGAAGCGTTCTTTCGACGCGGTATCCGTCTACTACCCGAAAGATGGGAAAAAGTAGTGGCAAGCGATGGGCAGTATTTTCAATAATGTATTTTTTTTCCTTCAAATAAATTGTTATTTTTCTCTAAAAAAATCGCTACGAATTATTTTCAACACCTAATAATAATTAATGTGTTTCTTCGTCCTCTTCTTGGCTATTGGCCGTAGGTATTCAGCCTATTTTCACGAGTATGGTTTTAGCTTGTCAGGTTATTATTAAGTTTTATCTGACTTAAACGTGTTTATATTTGTATTTCACAATAAATTGTAGTAGAAAACATTGAAACGTTTTCCATTAAAAGGAAGTATTACATAGTAACGTTCGCCGCCATCATATTTATTTTTGGACGTTCTCATTTAAAACTTTAAAATTATGCCGTCGTGTTGGTTTAGAGATGGCATTTTATCAATGGACTTTGATATAATTACAGCTCAGAAGACAGAAACAAAAATCGAAACATAATATCAAAAAAATTGAAAAGTAAACATAACCTAACATTTAATAAAATAAATATAAATTCGGTTCGGCCAAACTCTTACATAAACTCTGCAAAGTTGTAATTTATTAAGAAATGTTATTTGTTCAATAATTTATTTTCGCATACGGTTGCGGCTGAACTAGCAATAGTGAGAGTGCAGCATCATTAGTTCGTGTCAGCTATTGGATGGGTGACCGGTACCAAGCTTATTTACACATGCAAATATACAAACAATACGGCAGAGGGATGACAGAATTTATAACGAGATTAGTTAGTAAACAGTTAGCGATAGGTGTTGTCGCCCAAGTTTAATCAAAATGTATATGGTACGACTTGAGCATTCTCACGGGACCATATTACCATGGCCACATGAGTTCAAATTTCAGTACACTAATTTAGTGGTGTAAACAAGTAATAAATTTATCTCAAATTGTAAGAAGATTGTAAGATGTAAATATAGCAGTGCATTCTTTTAAATAATTCATCAACAATTGACAGTTTTAAGAAGCTTTTAATTTCATTTCATTTTAATTATCAAAACTGTTATCATTCTCCTTTGTATATGCAGGATGGTTTGATATGACAGAGGACAAAGATTATATATTTTAACTTAATTTACAATATGAAAATATCAAAATGATGTATATACAATTTTAAAAAAATACAGAAACTTATTCAAAAAGTAGTTTCTTTCGTTATAACTTTATTTTGTTATATTATTGCTTTTTATTTTTTGCATAAAGTCATAATTAAAAGCTTAACACTTTTCGTTTATTTTAGTCTAAACTCTTCTAACGCATGTGTAGCTTCTGCAGTTTTCCGAATAGGTAGTATTAATACAAACCAAAAAGTTTTAAATAATTATAATAAATTAATTAAATAGGATGTGAAAGTTTATTATGGCCAATTTTAAATTTACCACTGACTAAAACTTAAGTTTCCATGCATCTCTCTGCAGAAGACAAGAATTTACTATAATATTCTTGCTCATTAATCGTATTGTTTGAAGTGTTTATTTGATTGAAAATCTAATAATTTACACGTATGTAGTCACTACCCTATTAATCATATCATCAGCAACATTCCTGAAGTGCACCTCTGTGTAAAACATGCGGGTGCACAAATATGAACCCATAAATGATACCCTCTACAATAACTCCAGACGGGAATGATTCAGACCGATCTAGGGGACGTTATCTGGATTTCCCATCGATCGTGCAGAGATCATTGGCCATTTGTCGCCGAATGGGTATTAAATGTTTGAATTGTGTGCGGGCGCGTGCATTTATGGCTACGAATAAATTAAACGATTTTGCGGTAAATAGCCGCGGGATGGCCGTTACATTGCTATAGTAAATAACCCCGGTAATCCGATAGCAGGTTGGCCCATAGAGGTAGATAATGTCCGGATTTAGTGACCGCTATTATGGCCGCCTTTATTAATTGTACGGCCCAGACGGTAATTCGCCTATTTAGGGTGTATTTTAGGTCTCTTCTAAATATTATAAAATAATTGTCACAATCTAGATAGTATTTACCAGAAACATTATCTTCCTCCAAAGACAGAATTTGTATAGAGTAATTAAATTTGGAGTAAGTATGTGTACTTTAAATTGAATAATTCTAGAATTTGGTATAAAATACGAGTTTATTATTGGTAGTGCAATTATATAAAATTCATGTTAGTTAGAGCTAGATATTGGGAAACAATAATTTAATTCTTAAAATAAATAAAGAGATATAACTAAATCAAATTGATGCTTAAATATGCTAGGAAAATTATAAGAGATTAATCAAGAATATAACATATGAGAGCATTATATAGAAGTATATAAATTCTTTTGAAGTTGGGAATCTTTTTAAACCTTTCAATAAAAGTTCTGCACGATTAAATAAAAACTTTTCCTTGCATTCAATTACAAGCGTGCAGATAATTACTGAGTCGGAGTATAAATAATGCCCCAACCTTTACACCATTTCATAATCATTACGATGGTGTTGAAACGAAGAAAAAACGTGTTCCAATTACTACGAGGATAATAGCAGCCATTTAAATAATAAGCACAAAGTGTGAAATAAATCTTAATTTGGAATAAATTACATGTGTCCGTACTTATTATGGAATTACTTTAATGCGCCGAAAAGGAAACACATTATACCGGCAAGGAGATTAACTTTTTTTTGTTTTATATCTTCGTTATTGCCCACAAACCGGATGTCAAATTTGTTTTACAAAATAATATGAAATACTCTTAACTAATAATTAAAATATACATATATGATACATCTTGTAAATAAGACCATATAAGACCCATAATATGGTTAGGAGAAATTATCAGAACGGTCGATTATTTCAAAAGATACAGGAGTTAGCAAAAAATGTCTTATATAAAAGTTGTGAGGCTTTAGAAAATCTACTTATCAGTAATAAATTGAAATATACATAGTCGCCCACTAAATGGAACACCCCGTATATTATATTTAGTAGTATGTCAATTTTGAACATTTTTATTGACCATACATTATACCTAAATTTTTAATTTCCAAGATATCGACTTTCAAATAATAACGAATAACAATGCGATATATAATACGTAGTCGTAGTTATCTGAGTAACTTAAATTAGATATGGCCTTGGAAATTAATCAGAAAATCAAAATTAAACAAACAAGGACATTGTACATTTTATTAACCATACGTAACACCTAAATTCATTAGTTGCTTGGATATAATGATATTTTGATCAATTACGAAAACTCAAAATAAATTCCAATAAACAATTTAATCAGTTAACATAAAACAATAGGTATAACAAGTCATGGAAATAATTACTAACTGATACTAATATAAATTGTCACAAAAATGTTGTTGGGAATGTAAAACCATTCCCCTTGTTAATTTTTCACTTTCATTTAATTTTTTAATTCTTAGTTCTTCCAAATTTACTGGATTTGTTCTGATAAACAATATTTTTCAAGTAACCCCAATAAAAGAAATCTAAGGGCGAAATATCGGGAGACCGTGAAGGCCATTCGATAGGCCCTCTGCTTCCTATTCATCTATTTGGAAACGTGATATTCAAAAATTCTCTAACTTCCCGAGAAAAATGTGGAGAAGCTCCATCTTCCTGATACCAAGTTAAGTTAATATCGGCAGTAAAATTGTTTATAGTTGGAACTATTTCTCGCGGAAGAAGTTGGAGATAGTGTTGACCAGTCAAATTTTGCTCGATAAAAAAGAGTCCAATTAAATGTAATGCAAACAATCCAACCCAGACATTAATTTTCTGGGAACTGTATATGCAGTTCTTTATATCCGTTTGGGTTATTTCGCCTCGAGTAATGGTAATTTTGTTTATTGACTATTTCGTATAGTGTGAATGTCCCCTTTTCGAAAAACCAATATGGTTTGAAAAATAAGCGTTCTCTTCAATATTTCTCGTAATTATTTCATAAAATTGTAGTCTTCAATCATAGTCAACGTCACGCAGTTCTTATACACCAAACTTTGTATGGATTCATTTTCTCAATATGAAAAATGTATCTTATAGATTTTTGATCAATTTCATGATCAGAAGCAATCTCCCAATTCGAAGCAACGTGATTTTTTATAATCGGCGGGAGCACCAGTCTTCCAGATCTTGGTCGGACTTCTACACTCCCAGTCATTCTGTATCGCGTTATAGTTCGCAAAACTGCATTTTTTTAATTTGCCTGTCTGAGTGCAAATTGTTAAAAATATTACAAACCTTCTGATATGATCTCTGTTTATCGCTATACTCCTTCAAAATTAAAATATCAATTATCTCTGTTTCAGTAAGTAAAAAAGGCCATGAACCTTACTTACAGAAATATCTATGTCATATGTGATATTGGATTAAAGAGAAAAAAATAATCTATCGAATGAGGCGATAGCCAACTATGATTTCCATTAAAAAAATGTAAATTTACGTCATATCTCGGAAAATAATGGGGATAAAATGAATGTATTTTATTAATCTGCATAAAATTATGTACAATTTTGTCTTGTATAGATTTGTTGTATGTCACAATAACCGAGATATATTGATTTGAAAAAAATGACACCCTTCAAAATACCTAGTTACCCTTGACTTTTTTGAAAACTGTGAAAGTGTAATTTTATTCTCGTAAATCTACACTTATTTCCCTATTTAATTGTTTTTCTATCTATTATACTTTGCGAGATCCCCATATAGAACATCTAAAAAAACTCGCCCTATATTCATAGTTTTATTTTCAATACAAAAATATATTTGTAATTTTGTGTATATAAGAATTCTCAGAGTTTTTATAAGGTCATTCAAATTTTGCAGTTCAGATAGATCTTTATACTTTTACTAGTTGAAACAAAAATCATTTTCTTGATATATTTTTGCCAGTTATTTGGTTGTATAATATAATAACTGTACTTATAAATTGAGAATATTAAAAAAATACTTAAAGGCCATTTTTGAGGTCCTGATTTCTATAATTTCTGGCCATTAAATCTGTCATATCTGCTTCGAATTATATCATGTTCGTAATAAAAACACGACCATGCATTCAAATAGTTTTTTGTCTTGTCAATGTTAACTGAACTATATTTCGTATAAGTATTTGGATTTTAGATACTGTACAAGTGAAATTATAAAATCTTATAAATTTCGAATGAAAATCGAAGCTAACTGTTAAGTTGTTTTCGGCAATTCTCTTATATTTGTTAGAAATGTTCTGATCAAAGTAATGCATTTTTCCAATAATTTTGATGCCAGTGATTTTTGGTTAAAATATCACTGTTTACATTTTTTCCAGCAATTAATTTCAGGACAACAAATTCACTCAAAAAATTGAAGATTGTTTTGTTTCATCCTTTTAAGCATTTAGAATATATTTACTTTGAGGATGCCTACCAAACTTATAAGGTTTGTTCTGAATGTGTTGCGTAATTCGACAATTCACTTTACTATGAATTATTTTTCGTCGATCGTAATGATTATTCTGCTATGTAACAATTCTGACAATTTTCAATAAATAAATTCGAAACATTTGTGATCTATGCAAACTTATTAGTTGTCAATCCGTTATTATTTTTTGTCAAAGCGGATTTGTAAAATATCCATAAACCTATTCTACTCAATTAAATTTCAATTTCTTAGATTAATAAACACCACGTGCATATAAAATTGCAACAAATGCAAATAAAAAATTCTTTCACCAAGAACTCCTAGTAGTTTTGTAGATGTTCTAATATTATCTATAAAGAATTTATAAGAAAAAAGTAGAATTTAGTATGTTATTTTATTATGTTTCGTTTTGCATAGTCAATTACTACCTTACAAATTACATTTATTGATCTATTGATCTCTTTTCTGGGGCGAATACAGCTTTTATTTTAGTGCCAACAGTTCCACCTGTAGCAATTTCGATTTGCTGGTAGTCACTCTCGTCCAAAAGTTACGACAATCACAAAATCTTCATTCTCTACGGATGCCCTCTTTACCACAATTGATGTTTGAGGAAATAGATACATTTTTTCTAGTTGATGATCTGAAATATCTTCTAGTCTATTTTCACATTCAAAATTACCTCCGTCGATATTGAATTTTTTTGTTATATACTCTGAAAATCTAGTTAATTTCGGAAGTCTCGACCTAAATCTGTAAATGTTTTCTAGGAATTTTATTCATATCGGCGTAGTGGCGTAGTATTTGATATAATATTTCTCATGTGCAAAAGCATGCCCTTGTAAAAATCTCCAAATGTTCTCAAATCTTTCAAAGAAATCCTTCTTTCCCAAGTCATGAAATCCACAATATAAGTTGCAAGATTTGATAGATTTGCTGTACTGAAATCTGTCTAGTTAGTACCTTTTCCAGTTCAGTGGCTAGTGTGCTCTTGTTTGTCTTTGTAAAGAAGCCGTTTTTATCTAAAAGGTAAAAAAATGTCCATTCGTTCGTATTTCAGAAGTTTATTAATAGGGTGGCCTCTCTCTGACTAATTGAATAGTTCGTTGAGCAATAACTTGAATATTTTTTGGTATCTTGGTTTTTACAGTTTGTTTTGCTATGGGATGCTATTCATAGGTGATAATTCACTATGTGGAAGGTATCTGAAATAGTGAAGATATGGGGCAATTTATTTTTCACAGCATCGGCAACTATATGTCGTGCACGAATTCTTTTGAGTTCTTTTGCTCCCCCAGAAAAGGGGATTTTATTATCTTACTTTCCATATTCTTTGTTAGATTTGATAATGACTCATGGTGTTCTCTCAGTTCATTATTCTCTGAAGAAACATGGGCAACAATCCTGAACAAGTTACTATGTCAAGGATACCTCACGTGCCTAGTGCATTTTCACTAAGAATTATTTTCGAGGTAAGTAAATCCAAGATATAAATAATAATAATAATAATATTTTTTTTTATTTGTAACTCAAATTAAATACAAGTTTAAAAAAAAATAATAAGTATAAATAAATAATAATAAGTATAATATTACAGAACATAGAGTAACAAAAACGAATCTAGATCAGCATAATATACGAGGGTAGATTGAAAAGTTTCCGGAATGGGCAAGAGATGGCGCGCGTATCGTGAAATTGTTATGATGGTTGTCAAGGTTAACCTATGTTAGGTAAGCTGTCAAATTTTCAGACACTTGCGTCGTTCCGTTTTTGTTTACTAGGATATCTTGTGAAGCAAGTCAGGCACTTTTGCAAAAATGGATAAAAACTAATTTCGTGCAGTCATCAAACATTTCTGGATGGATGGGAAAAAGGCGACGGAGATACGAGATATTTTGCAGAAAGTTCATGGCACATCCACACCTTCATTTTCGACTATTAGTTTCTGGGTGAGCGAGTTCAAAAGTCCATGATCTCGTGTTAGCCGATCGATGAGTGAAGTTGCGCCAAATAGTAGAGACCACGGGCATCTCATATGAACGTGTGCCAAATATCGTGCACGAACATTTGGGCATGAGGAAGCTGTCGGCGTGATGGGTGCCGCGTTTGCTGACTATGGGCAACAAGCGAAATCGTGTGACCACTTGGAAAGAGTGTTTGGCCTTGTTAAAGCGTAATCCAACGAATTTTTTTCGCCGATTCGTGACCGAGGACGAAACATGGATCCACCACTACACACCGGAAACCAAGCAACAGTCGAAACAGTGGATTTCTCCAGGCGAATCTGCTCCGAAGAAGGCAAAGACTGTCCCATCGGCTGGAAAGGTCATGGTCACCGTTTTTTGGGATTTGCAAGGTGTGATACGACTTTTTGCAGAAGGGAAGAACTATCACGGGACAATACTACAGCGATTTATTGGATCAATTCAACGGCATATTGAAGGAGAAACGGCCTCATTTGCAGCGTAAAAGTGCTCTTCCACCACGACAACGTACCGGCCCATTCATCCCGAATCGCCAATGCTAAATTGGTTGAATTGGGCTACGAGGTGGCGCCGCATCCCCCGTACTCTCCAGACCTGGCCCCGTGCGTACTTGGCTCGGAGGCAAGCGCTTTACGTCAAATGAGGAGGTCATCGACGCCACTAAAACTTATTTTGCAGAGTTCCCGAAATAATATTTTTCTGAAGGCTTAAAAAAGTTGGAGCACCGCTGGGAATAGTGTATCGCCCTGCAAGGGTACTATGTTGAAAAATAAAAAAATAAAACCTGTTTAATTACTGCATTTTCTTGCCCATTCCAGAAACTTTTCAATCTACCCTCGTATCAGAAGCAAATCTGATATCGCTGTTACTTCCCCTAGATCGTAAATACAAAAGATGGTATCGATCTTCCAAAATGGCCACTGCCACAGACCCAACTTTTTCGTCAATACTAGACCACTAGCAACAAGCTCCAAAAGAGTAGTACTCTGATAAATGAACGATATGCGGAACCACCATCAGCGGTTGTATTAATTATAATTTTGTTCTTTTATGATTATTGAGTTTTGTACGGATCTCTACATATTCGTAGGTATTATTAGTCTAACAAGTAAGTATTTGTTGTTGACGGGGAAACAATAATTTAATGTTAAGTAAAGTGAATTTTTTAAAATTAATTTGTATTAGGACTATCCAATAAATGACGTTTTATAATAGTTATTTATCTAACTAGTGGGATAAGAGCATCATTAACTGACGAATGCGGTGAGTTGCTGAGACGAGGGCGTAGCCCGAGTCGAAGTAAGAGCATGAGTCTCAGTTAATATGCCTTATCCCACGTATTAGATACAACTTTTTATCTACGACTGCTCAGAATTACGGAAATTATACTTTTGAATTGAATTCGACGAAAAATCGGAATATCATAGTATGTATGTAGAACCATAGCAACATGTAATTTGAATGTCAACAATTTAAGTCAAAACTTCAAGAATTAATTTTCAAATTTCTGTTTTTCTGTGAAATAATGAGCGACTCCGAATCTCTGCCTTCGGATATCGAAGAATCGGCCACGCAGGTAGTTTCAACGTTATTGCCGGAAAAATCAAAAATTAAATATGAGCAAGCTTATGAAAATGAAGCAAGTGAAAAGGTACTTCTAGTATATTTTGAAAATATTTTGAAACGCTATAAACCTTCAAGTCTGTGTGATCGTTAGTTGGTATTAAAAAATGAGTGTGTTTTTGATTTCATTACCTCACTAGTTAGGTAATGAGTTTCATTACGTAACTCAAATGAATGTCAAATTCGTCACTTATCTAAGCAGTCGTAGATAAAGTTATTTAAAGAATGAATATCATATTTTGATATTATATTCCAAAGACTGGTTTGAAACATTTTGTTTCGCCATAGTTTCTTACATATATAAAATATACAATCGAAAAAATAATTCAATTAATAAAGTGCTTTAACATAGGTAGTTTTGAAAGACTTCTTAATTTGTCAGTATTTTCTCAATATGGTTTACTTTATAAAAAATAATTAAACACAGTTATATTACTTACTTGGCTATTTTATTTAATCACTAAAAGTACATTTCGAACATTATGTTTTACAAATATATATTAATTCCTTATTAAAAAAAAACTGAGAATATTATTTAATCATTAAATCATTGTTTAGACTTTACTGGACTAGTTATAAACTATAAGAGATTAGAATGCATGCTTAAAATAAATATTTGTTTTAATATGTGTATTTAATATGTGTATTATTGGTAATTTTATATAAAATATTTAAAGTAGTTTAATTCAATGGATTGAGTGAATGTAATTTCGATTAATTATTCAAGCACTAAAAGCTTTTGGTCGCATATTTTATAATAGATCTATTTTGGACATACTTATTATTATTGTTCCCCGTTAACAAAAGCAACGGACCGGTTTCAGAATGTTTAGGATCTCATGGATATCATCAGCGTTAGCAATTGAAGACAGGGAAGATGGAGTTTTATTTTAGAGTTTTAAAATCTCCAGGAATCAGTACAACAATATAATAGCATTATAATTTATTATTATTATTATAAATGGCATTAGCTTGCTATGAAATGTATATTTTATTTTTATAAAATAAAAATTTAATTACTATAAAATCTATAATTCTAGAAGAGTTTCAGATAAATTGACAACACTGCAATTCTTATTTTATAATTTAGATAAGCTTAATACACTTAAAAAAAGCACATATATGCAGATTTTTAAACATATATGTCTTTTTGAGTTTTGGTTTAAAAATTAATTATTTAATATTAAATATGGTACTATTAATGGCTCCTGCATTATACCAAAAATTCAGAGTTACAAATGTAAAATGCTCAGCAGGAAGTTATTTAAATACCAAAAAAGTAGCTGTAAACCTGAGCTTTTTTATCTTCTTCCACTACACAATGGCCTTGACACTATATTATTTTAAATGGCTTTTGAGCATGGCAGAGAAAGTAAAAATAAATATCATTCACATGCAAATCGACGAGCCGTTGCGACGAGTGAATTAATTTTAAATGTAAATTTGTCGATCTTGTGGGTTGATGATGTAGTCCGGCCTATTTGCTGATAAGGTTAGTTCAAAATATGCGTCTATTAGTTTTTTTCTGACATTTAAAACGACATTTAATTATGTTTATCTAGAATTTGAATAACAAATATTATTAAAAATACGTATATTGAATATTTAGCATATATTTTTGCTACAAGTTTTAAAAACATTCAATAAAACAATATATATCACCTGTCTGTGGAAGGATGTGCGTTCAAGTGGAAGGACGTTGGCAAGCATCGAAATATGTCTATGACATCTGTGGCCTAAATGATTTGTAACTCTCTTTTAAATGTATCTATTTTATTATTTATAGACAACACTATTTATTGTATAATATACACAAACAAAGTTTACAGTATATTATCAATTTCGGACACAACTATAGTTTCGACCTTTGCAGGTCATTATCAAGTGTTGAATGTTATATACGAGTAATATTCTGAGTACTTGCTTTTTCGGTCTTAAGAAATGTCTGTACATGTTTTCCATCAAGATTATTGGTAAGGACCGTTGCTTGGTAAGCTTTCACTTGCTGTTTCTTTGTGCCAAGGGCACGGTGGTATTTGTCTTAATCTTCACTTATGGGATCGCAGTGGTAATTTGTCGGCCTGGGGCATTGTTTTGAATGACGAATGGGTAACCTTATAATTTGTCTGTATACATGAGACATATATCACACCTTTATTAAAATACTGAAGGTATAAAAATAAAATAAAACATATAGTTTCAGGACTTATGAATTTGTAGAAAATAGATTTAAAATAATATTTAATGACTATAGTACAGTTAAAATTAAAGTCACAATATTTAAAAATGCATCGAATTATATTTAACATATCAAGTTTGCATAATTCTCTTAATAATGATTTTATTTTTAATATAGTGTAATACACTATTTAATAGTATTTCCGTATTTACTTTTTCTGAATAACATGCATTCTATAGTAAAGCAGAATTTATTCTGAACGTGCATTTATTGCTGGAGGACCATATTATCGATTCCAACTAGAATAATCCCAACGAATACCACAACTACGGATACCGGTAATTAAAACGCGAAAGAAAGGACACGTTTTAATAAGCTGTAGAACCGGCATATATGTCCTATGTGTGTGGGGTGCACATACAGGTGCAAGTGAGGAAGAATCGGACCATGCAATGACCCAGATACGGTCATGAGTGACCATTGACCCGTAGTCCACGCGATACGGCCGGCAGGTATACACTGGAATCGGCATGGGCCTGGCCATCGGCCCCAATCTCATAAATCCCCCTTTTAACTATCGCGAAACACGCCATACCTCATTATACAACCAACACCTCCGATGTCCGACATATTCTCATAATATCTCACCTTTTGCCTGAAACGAGAGTATGAATATGTTCTGTTTTATTTAAATACACCATTGTATTGCTTCGTCTACTAACATGCTTTCGAATGTAAATTGAATGATACCGAGAATAATACAATTTCGTAATAGTGCTGGTGGGCGCTTGCGATTGCAACAGAAATAGTGATGGTAAAAGTGAAGCATCCCTGTTCCGGGGTTTCCATAAATGGGTGGCGAGTACCATTCACTTTTGGCATATAATTAATACTTTAAACTAATATAAAATACTAAATACATCAATTTTAGCTGTACGTCTTAGATAAATAAGTGATAAATCATTAGTGTTAATATATTATCTAAACATATATAACTGAAATAATTTATTTAATTATACAGTAATTATTGCAGTATATAATTATTATATCTTTTATATCAATGTTTGATCAGTTTGATATGTCTATCGATAGTTAATTTTAAAAAGATGAAACTTATAGGCAGAATAAAGCGGATGTAATTATCACTTTTTGTGCCATGTAATAGTTGATTTAGTAATTAGTCTTCGCATATCGTATTATTTAATCTACATAGATCTATAACTGTCCTTTTATATTAAGTAATTAGATGAATATTAGATATGGGGAGAAATAACACTACAAATTTATGCGAATTACGTTAATTATGATATATTAATAATTAAAATTATGGCTTAGTTTATGATTTTTGAAGAATATATAGAAATTTTATATATTAAATATTCTATGTCTATAGAGAGTGAAAATAAAATATCGGATTATCTCTCTTCAAAATGAACAGATAAATAATTTAAATAGAAATATATTTTACCTGCATTTTTCCTACTAATTGCATCGCATATGATTGGCATTACCTATTAATGTACGAAATAGCTGACAAGTACATGACCTGCTGCACTTTTTATGAATGAATTTATAAAATAATCTTGATTGATAATAATGAGACATTTTTACTATGCACATTCCTACCTGCCTTATAAATATGAAATTGTTATTAAATAAGTCGGATTTTTATTGAATTATGCGCACATTGTGATAAAAAAACAGCAATTATTCTAAATCAACCACTTTATATGAAACATTAATATTACTCTAAATATGCAATCTTCCTAATTTTTAAAAACAAACGTGCACTAGATAATTTTGAATATAAATAGATGATCAGAGTAAATAAGTAAATGGCACAATATTTCTCATATCATATTCATTATTAAGCAATTTCTCTTCAATAGATCCCTAAATGTTAAGATCATTTACAGTATATCTTCTTATTTGACTCCTAAATAAGTACATCCCTAAGCTTTAATATTTAATATTATTTATGATGATATCTATAACCTTTTAAATATTTGCTTTAGTTTGCAAATGGTACTGTCCTAATCACATATGTTTCTGCAAAATTCGGAAGAGAAGGTATTGTAAATAGTCATAATTGGCACTTTTGGGCTGATAAAAATCCACACTTTACATAACAAGGAAACTTCCAAAATACGTTCAGTGTTAACGTATTTGCATATATGATGAATGATGTAGGATTTGAAATTTTCGACGAAAATTTTACCACCAGCAGATATTTGTAAATACTCCGAAGAACGATAACCGAATTTACCGATAATTTACCATTAAATACTGTTAGAAATTGCTGGTACCAAATGGATGGCGCCCCAGCGCATTCGTCGTATGCCGTAGATGAGGAATTAACAAGTATGTTTGAAGATCACTGGTTTGGACGTAATGGGCCAGAGCGATGGCCACCAAGATCGCCTGACCTAATACCCCTTGATTTTTATTTATGGGGTCGCATTAACACTAATGTATATGACAGACCAGTTAATTCCAAAGAAGAGTTAATTGAACGAATAGTATCCGAATTTGGCAAATTAAACCACAACGAAATTAGTAAAGCCATAAATAATGAAACAATCCATAGAATTTTGAAGTGTTTAGAACAAAATAGTGGCCATTTCTAACATTTATTAAACTAATTGTATGAACTACTAGAATAAGTAGATGGATTGAACTGAATTTTTAAGGTTTTTATTAAATAATAACAAATTAAAATCTTCTATCTATGTAAAATATCACAAAAACAGTTAAACTGTTTAAATAAACAGGAGTTGTTTTTTGTTTTCTTGGCTCGTTTAATAAATTACGTACCCATTGTTTTCTTATTGTACAGAATATTGACATATTTTTACAAACATGTTAATAACTTTAAAAGTAAAGAAGATAGGTGTAGGGAACGCTAGTATAGATCAAAGCACAATTAAATTCTGCGTCCGAATATGTAAAAAATATTCAGGGTGTTCAATTTAAGAAAAACGAGATATATTGGTTTAAATTTGACCAAATGTGGTTTGAAATTTTGAACACCCTGTATATTATTTTTCAAAAATAATTCATCATTGGATACCCTTAGGTATCGGCTATATGTAGCCAATATTACAGCCTTTCAATTTTATTTTCGTCGGAGATATGTATTTTTAAAGTAAACTTGCATAACATTTTTAAAAATATCTATTATCTCGAAAACGCTTAAATTTGGACGTTATGTTACTTAATAATTTTTTTCACAGAATTTTATGTAACAAAAGTTTCGTAGATCTTCAGCATTATTATTAGTAAATAATCGTCAATGTTAGACAAGTGATGTATAAATACTTTACAAAACAAACTACATGGTGCAGTTAATTCCATAATACAAAGAGTTATGTAGTGATACTTTAAATACGTCTATATAAAATGGATTTCATAAACTTCATTTAATTTTAATAATACGATTAATAAATTTTAAGCGGTACTGGTGAAATTGAAAAAAAATTGTTGTCATATCATATAATGTTAGTATAAATAATTATTGAACAAAATAATTTCCCTTTATAATCGTAGATTATATTGTTAGGTCGTAGGAAACATTAATGTAAGTATTAAGTAGTATGGAAATTAAACTGGATTTCTCGTTAGTAATATGCTATATTTATATCACCTTCAATTTGTATAATGTAATTTATAGTTGCCATTGTAGTTTCATAGGCACTATCCAATGACGACTTTATTAATAACTGTAATACCAACATTTACAATCAAAATTTATATAGAATAAATATTAAACATACACTCACTATTCTTATATCATTTAAAGACTGAGTAGTGTTGATGAAACATTGTCTCTATTGAGAAGACCTTTGAATTTCAATCTTTTTATTTTTTTAACGGTAGACAATCTAATCATAAGGATTGTGGTGACCGTTACTACGTGGTAATTCATGATAAATACTTAACTAACGCACCTACTATGTTTTAACCACTAAAATTATGTAATATATATATACATATATTACAAAAACGCACGACTTAAGTTTCGACGGTTTAATGTCATTATCAAGTGAAGCAAATTAATGAAGGAGTTCTATTTATACTAATGTGTAGAGGTTTGGGGGTAGTTATTGTCGGGTAGGTAAAAGAATGGGATTACGCATCGTTAACGGATTATAGGTTTTTGAAAAGTGGCGTGTACATTAAATCTGTTTGCTCGTTAAGGGGGTATTACTCTTCTGAAGCGCGTTTTGAGAGTAATTTTTAGGAATTATTTCTGTGAAAACTATCAAACCCACAGTATCGGGATTTTTCACTCATATTAAGACATGTTTAAACTAACAATATACATTTTATTGAATTACTTAATCGAAATGTATACAAGTTATGCGCTGTTACGTATGTCGCGGCGCGAGACGCTCGTCCAATCGGGCGCACGGATTGTGGCGATGCTAATCGTCTAAAATAAAAAAACAATTTATTTTTTCAATCTAAATAAGTACACATATTTTTATAGAAACGGCAGCTGTTTAAAAATCAAAGTTCAATTTTTCCGAAAAATTTTCAACTAAAAGATCAGATTGAAAGTGAAATATACAAGCTATCAAAATAATCCTAAATCCAACCATAAGTGAAGGTTCCTTCAATATGTGTGCCAAACGGCAAGTCAGTTGGTTCAATAGTTTTTGAGAAAAACGTGCGCCCGTCTTGCAAAATGTTGTTCCGAGAAAAACGCGTTCAAAGTTTGCAATACATTTAGCACTGATACGGTTGAACTTACGGTGGATAACAACTGATTTGAGTAACTAACCCTTAATCAGCTGTACCGTGGTGATAGAGACAAGGGGGGACCATAAAACAGAAAAACAGTCGAAGTATAACAGTCGATGGTATAAGTGCCGCGACTCAACGCGCCGCAGCCTAAGCTTGTGTAACTATGGGATTTCTACGAATTTCAAATTTATATTTTCGAAACACACCCTCAGAACCCCGGACTATAATAAAATGCAAAAAAAAAAAATTGAATTGTGGAATTTTCTAAAGAGTAATTCCCCCTTAAGCAGATTAACGTGAGGATTATTACTTTCTTTGAAAATTTTGGCAGATTCGATGAGATTAAGCTTTGTACCTTTGGTACAGTGATGTAAAATTTTTAGATTTTGGATTTTGGCAAATTCATGTTTACATTCTGAAGGATGGTTTGAAAAGTGCTACTGTTTTGATTTAACCAATACGCTCTAAAATGTTCGGAAAATCTAGTTTCGAAGCTGCGACCTGTTTGACCTATATAAGTAGAGTTGCATTCGGGACACGAAATTTTATAAATACCCGATTTTTTTAGGGGACTGATTTTATCTTTTGCGTTAAATAATATATTGGACAATTTACCTGGTTCTAAATGCAATTCGATGATTATGTTTTTAAAAGATGTGAGCAATTTTCTCGGTAGTTTTACCGTGATAGGTGAGTGTAATGAATGATTGTGTATTGGAGTTTGGGATTTTTGGATAGATATGGGTTCTACTCTTCGTATCCGACAATGATCGAAAGATTCTCCGTCTCCTTGGTCTAAGTCCCATGTAAAGAAGGTATTGATGAGCGAAGATTGTGCATATAACTTCTTCTTTTCTTTGCCGAATAAGCAACGATTAAACATCTGTTTTTTTTTTTGTAAGCATCTGAAGAATGAAAACAACATACGTTTATTGGAGCTTCTATGGGTGTTTCTACCTCGATCTAAAGACATTGTTAAATAAAAGAACACGTTGCTTACACATGGAAAATATAAACCCCTCCCTGTTTTTAATAAATTTTCATATGAAAGGCAGATACCTTATTCATCTTCATCATAAAGCCGTTCAATCATGAAAGGATTATGACTACGTTTTAGCGTATTTATAATTCTATTTTCTGAGGTGGATTATTCTTCTTCTTCCTCTCTTGCTGTCTTCATAAGTTTTCGTGAGTTTTGGCTGAGTTTGTTATTTTTACGACAATACCCTAAATGTGCCATATATTGTCTAAACGTTGCACTAGATCCCAATGAGTGGATAACCACCGATATTGATCTGTCAACAGCGACAATTTATTTATTTATTTATTTTATTTTATTACAATAATAATTATAACAATAATATAATATTGTTCCCCGTCAACAATAGCCATGAGGAACAATATTTAATGTTTACATTATTATTATTGTTATAATTGTCGCTGTTGACAGATCCCTTCAATGTCGCTGGTTATCCACTCATTGGGATCTAGTGCAACATTAAGACAATAGATAGCACCTTTATGGTCTTATCGTATGGATGATTAACCCGGTGAGTTAAGTGAATCTAGATTCCCTGTCTCCAACTGTGATACGCTGATGAGATCCAAAAAGATCGAAACGGGACCGTGACTGTTGTTGACGGGGAACAATACTTAATGGTTCTTTCTAGTCAATCTTTTCTGTTTCTACATGCTTCTTTCCAGTTTCTAATTCCCATTGCCTGCGTGTCTTCTTCTATTTCCTTCTACCAGCTTTTCCTTGGTCTTCCTCTTCTTTTTTTCCTACTAGGCTCTATTGTGTTATTCGTTTGATAACATCGGCGTTCTTTCTACTCACAATAATGCCTGCCCATTTTAGTCGTTGTGATTTTATGTGTTTTATTATGTATCTCCCTCTCAGTTCTTCTTCTATTTCTTTATTTCTCTTCGTTCGCTTTCTCATGTGTGTGTTATGTTTGGCTCTAATATTGTTCTCATTATTTTCCTTTCTTGTATCTTTAGCTCTTCCTCTTCTCTTTCTTACTAATATTATTGCTTTTTAACGCTTGTCTTTTTCGTAGTCTTTTCTGTATTCTATCTTTGACTGCCTGCCCTATTATTATACCTAAATAGTTGAACATGGCGATTCTTTGGTATTTGTATTTTGCTGTTTTTAAATCTGTGTTGTTTCTGTTATGAGCTTTTCCAAATCAATGAAGAAAAAACAAAATACATGTGTCTAGTATTTTGTTTTTTCTTCGTTGATTTGGAGACCGTATTTAGTTGTTACTGTTGTAAATTTGTTTATAGTTTTAATTAGTTCTTTTTCAGAGTTTGCATCGATTGCTGTATTGTCTGCGTTGACTATTGATTGCTTGTTACCTGTTACGATGTTTTTATTGTGTATGTTAATTTCTTTCATTATACCTTCGAGTGATAAATTAAATAGGGTTAGGAATATTGTGTTGCCTTACTTTACTTCTTTATTTGTTTCGAATGTTTCGGTTATCACACCCTGGAATTTTATTTTTGCCCTGGTAATTTTTAGTGTCAGTCCTTTTATTATCTTGAGTTTTGCTGGCATTTCTAACATGTACAGTACTTCTAACAGTTTTGTTTTATTATTGTATCGAATGCACATTTCAAATCAATGAAGGTAATATGTAATTCTTTATCATATTCCCTATATTATTCTATTTTGTGATCTATAGTTCTAAAACCGTTCTGGTACTCACCCAGTACTTTCTCGGCTTATGCTTTCAATCTTTTGTTGATTAGTCTTGCGAAAACTTTGTATATTACATTTAGTAGTATGATTGCTCTGTAGTTCTTGCAGATTTCGTTGTTTCTTTTTTATGGATTTGTGTTAATAGTCAGTATTCTATGTTTCTGGTATTTTGTGCTCTCTCCAACTTTGTTCTATTAGTAAATGTATATGTTTGTGCATTTCCTGTTCCGCATACTCTAATAGTTCTTCCTCGATTTGATCCTTTCCTGGTATGTTTCCGTTCAGTAACCTCTTTAACTCTTCTCGTGCCTCGTCTTGTGTTGGAAAGTCTCCCCCTACGTTTTGTTCGTCCGCTGTTTTTATGTTTACTTCTTGTTGTTCTGTTTCATTTAGCATTTCTTTATAGTAGTCCTTGCAGATGCTTCTAATTAGCACGGGGTCGTTTTCTAATTTGCCATTCTTATCTTTTATTTCTCTTGTTTAGTTCTTTGGTATAGTTTATTTTTCTGTAGTATTATTTGATATTGTGTGTACGTCCGTCATTTTCAATATCGTCTAAATATCTGTTCATTGTTTCCCTCCTTTTTGATTTATATAATTCGTTCGCTTTGTTTCTTAAATTTTCATATTAATTCCTCTTTGTTTCTGTCTTCATGTTAATGCATTTAATTCTGACTTTATTTTTTTATTATTCTAGCTTCTTCGCACTCTTTATCATACCAATCTTTGTTCTTATATTCTTTCTATTTTCTACTTAATATTTTTTCTTCCGTAGTTATTATGTTGTTTCTTATTTTTATCCATTTTCAATCAATATCTTTGGTATTAATTGGCTACTTTCTCATTACGTTTGTAATTGTTTTTTCTCGTTTCTGGTTCATTTAGTTATCCTATATCCCATAGTTTTGTGTTTTTAGCGATATATTTTCGTGGTATTTTTTGTATAGTTATTTATTTATTGCTATCACTAAATAAATAGTGGTCCGCCTTTGTTTGTGCCCCGCTATATGTTCTAGTATCAGTTGTTCTCTTACTTACTTTCTTCGTGGCAGCTATATGATCAATTTGGTTGCTTATGTTTCCAGCCGAGTGTCTTCATGTAATTTTAGGTTTTATTAGGTGAATTTAGTTGTTAGTAGTCTCATTATTAGTGCCTCAGGTAATTGGCATAATTTTTGTCCATTATCGTTTGTTTTTGTATGGATTTTCCCCTTCAATTTCCAACCACTTCTTTTAGGCATAACTCTTTTCCTATTTCCGTAAAAAGTTTCTTTACCTTCTTGTGTGGCTATTTCTGTGGGCCCACAGATATTTACTAGTGTTACAATGTAGTGCTTGAGTTGTAATCTAAGAGTAGCTATTCTATCATTCATCGGCGTGAACTGCATTATGTTGTCCTTTGGATTTTTTGTCACATAAAATCCCACTCCGCTCCTGTCTCTCTTTTCCTTGCTACTGCATAGGAATGTCTATTTGTCTTTGTTTATTTATCCAGTTCCCTCCCATTTTGTTTTGTATATTTCTGGTTCTTTTAAAATGTCTTCCATTTTTCCTGTTTTTTAAGTTTCTATACATTAATTAATTTATTATTTTCATCTTGTTTTTTTGCTTTTGTATTTCCGTTTTTCATTGCGTCGTCATGCGTGTGTTTGTTCTCCGTTGTCATTATTACTGCTACTGTAATTCCTGGTTTTTGTATTTTGTTTGTTTCTACTATTCTCACTTCCGCTTTGTTCCATGTATATTCCTTTCCATTTATAGTTATTTTGCGATATTTTATTTGTATTTCCTTTAGCCATTTGGTCTCTTGCAATATTTCTTAGTTTGTTTTGTACACATTGCTCATTTCTTGTTTCTTTTTTGCTTTTGTCTCATAATTTTTTGATTGATTTCTCATGTTTCTATTTTGGCAAGAGTTATTGTTTTTGCTTTATTTAGTACGCGTTTTCCAGTTTGCCTGTGATTTCAAGCTTCTCTTTCAGAAATTTTTTAGCTTCCTCTTTAGTTTCTATTGTTATTCCAGTGATAATAATATTGTTCTTTTTCTGCTTTTCTAGTGTTTCTTCTAGTTTGTCTATCCTTGAATTAGTCCCTCTTTCTCTACTTTCCATGCTTCTACTCTCTTCATTATCTCCTCCTTTAGTTTCTTCATCTCTTCTGAGTTTTTTTTAATCTCTGTTTTCATTTCGATCATCATTCGTTTTAGTTCCTGCATCTCTTCCTTATCTTCTGATCTGCTGGGTGTCTGTAAATCTTCCTTAAGTACTTTATAATATTTAAAATAACTATGAACAATTTCGATTAGGAATGGTTAATACTTGTGAACTAACATTAAATTAGTACTTTAACTGAATAATAGATTTTTTAACATTTAAAAATATATATGTAATTAATTGCGTCTACATAAGAACAAATTTTATTTTATTTATTTATGTATTATTTATTATGCTAGATTATCTCCAATGTATTTATATTTTTATTAGTAAATGTATGTAACATACTTTTTCATGACGTTAGCTGTGATTAAACAATCTTTGAGAAAATAACGAATGTCGATAGAACGGGTGTATCTAATTTATTAATTGGACATCCGGAGTGCCCAATCGGTCATGGTGCACACAGGAATTTCTAAATTGTTCCTGCACGTCTAAGCGTGATTGATTTCTTCAGCACGCACGAAAAAATTTAAACGTGGTCTTACTGCAATAAACCGCAAACGTTACCGAGAGCTTTTTATGAAAATCCGTTAATTTATCATTGAAGCATTTTATCATCTTGAAGTATTTTAAGTAATTATACGCATAATGAAGCTTCTATTAGAGGAGCATGATCTTTCGCCTACACTAAAGCGTGAAAATATGTTCGTGGCAATTACAGTAAACGAATATTCACGAAATATTAATATTGTTAATTGGGAATTTTACCAAGCATCAAATTTAATAAAACATGAAATATGCCTTACAGTTAGTGTCTAGTTGTTATTATAAATATATGTTAATCTGAATACCAATAAATTTTACAAGATATAACCTTATTTTGAGATTATAAACATTTGTTAACTGTATAATGCAAGAAAATCACACTCTAATATATAAAACACTTCAATTGTCATTCAAAAAAGGAAAAATGTCATTAAAATAACTCCATGTAATATGGACCTAAATATGCCTATAATGGATAAATATCACCGAATGGTGAACATGCTGTTTCGACACAAAATTCGAACACATGATGCAGAAAAAAAGGTCTGAGTGGAAGAACACGCACCTATTTTTTGTATATATTTTGAAGTTTTTCTTATATCCAATACCTACAGGGCATTGTAAAGTAAAATAAATAAAACAATTAGAGTAGGTAATGAAATTCAGAATTAGAAACAGAATACTTTCTAAAAACTTGTAAACTTTGGAATAATTAGGTTATAATTTATATAATGTTATTTTATTTGTAGAAAAAATAGAAATAAGGTGACATTTACAGTCTAAAGCGTTGCACTATATTTCCATAATGGAGTGAATAACCACCGACAATTACAGGAAACTGCAAACCGCGATAATTATAACAATAATAATGTGAACACGTTGAATTATTGTTTGCATGTCAACAATAGTCACGAATTAGTTTCGATCTATGCTAAGCTGATGAGATTCACAATAGATCGAAACCGGTCCGTGGCTCTTGTGGACAGGGAAACAATAATTCAATTTGACAAATAAAGCATTAATAATCTTTCTTCTCAATTTTATTTGATTAACCAAATGTACATTTCGGACACAAAGTGACCATTATATAAATAAAATTGTGAAGAAAGGTTATTAGTGCTTTATTTGTCAAATTAATTTGATCTTCACGTAACTCAAGCAACCAATTCAATAATTCAATGTTTTATATATTAGTATCTGCAATAGTTTATTGTATAAATAAAAGTCGCTTCGATATTTTGTGTTTTTCTTATATATTTTCATTTGTACCCAAGACCTCAAAACTGATATTTAAATAATTTCACGAAGAAACAATAGTTCAGTACTAGAAATGACTTGTAACTAAGTGAGGGTTTATTATGATCCATATAAGTAATTTAATTTAAATGTAGAGAAAATATTTTCAATAATCGGAAACTTCAAGAATCTCCGCATTTATATGAACGCTGCATATCATAATTTTTATTAAAATCATTATTAAAATAAAACAATAATAACATTTCTGCAGCAAAAATAATATCTCCATAATTACTATTGTATGACTTATAAATTTTTCAAAACATCACTGCAGATGTAATGTGAAAGGGAAGTTGAATGCCCTTGGCGAAGCCTCACTTGACATTTATTGCTTGTCATTATAAAATTTGCAAAATAATGTAGCTGGAGTATACACGGATATTTATTCAGCATGCAGGATTAATTTAACATTACAGTGATGTTAATACAATATAGAATGTAATTACATCCGTGATTGCAGCGTTTTCATGCCCGCTGCTGTATTTTCATTCATTAAAGATTCGCATATTCATAGCCATCGATATTTTTTTATAAACTCACGTATTCCATACCATTATTTATGAATAACGCTATATAACTGATTGCAATACACAAAAAATATAAAAAATCACATTTAGCAGATAGATGATTTGGTAAAGGACAATCAGATGAACATATACAAATATTATATTACTATTGGCATGATATATTTACTACTAAGATATTTCTTATTTACATTAGCCGATTAAGTGTATGTACGAATATTTACCATAATAAAAATTATTTCTACCAAAGACATTATTAGATTCCACCTCTATGTATTAGTAATGAGTACTCTTAATTTAATTTGATTGGCATCAAACAAAAACTCAATAAATTAATTGATACTGCAACCATACCTCCTCAATAAATAATGGTTTTAATCTTCAGCATGTATATAACATTGAACAGATTTAGATAAATGCATCGATAATATTATTTCAAATAATGAGAATAATGTAAATGGTTGGAAAATCAAACTTTAACTAAAGAAAGTTCTATAAGCCGCTCTCGATAACTACAAAAAGAGCGTAAATAAATGGCTAGGTCAGTATTGATAAGAGTGTTCCCAAGCATTTCAACAAACTGTGATCCCCAATACTTCAGATGGTAGTTAATTACAATTAAATATTTAAGAACATATTTTGACTAGCATAATAGCTAGGGAAAACGAATTGCTTCTCAGATCTGTTGTTTGGACTGAATCCTTTATCATCAATTTAAAATTTAATTTTTCTATAAGAAATAGAGTAGAGCTGTTTATAGTAATGATCAGACCACTTGACTTGCTCAAATAGGTGATTTTGGTTTACGGTAGTCTTACAGATAGCAAAACTCTAGCGTGCGCAACGTCGCTTTTAGATGCATTCTGTGAGATATAAAAATTCTCAGTATTTTAGTTTATCAGTTCAGTGCAGTTTAACAGCTGGTTGTACACAGCAAATAAGATTAAACTCCTCTTTCTAGAAAAAAAATTCCAAAATAATGGTACAATTATCGAAAGCCTCATAATATACTAATTGGTATTTATTTTTTATCTTATCCTATGGGCAAATGGCCAATGCAGAATCAAATTTACCAACTTTGAAATGTGTTGAGTTTTTGTGCCATAAAACTTAGGTAGACGGGAAAAATTTCACTTGCATTAAAAACTTTTTCAACAATTAACAGAGACTTTTATTCTTGGATCAGTTACGTAAAAAAATACATAAGTAAGTATTTTGTTTATTTAAAAAGGGTAAATTAAATATTAATTTACAGGTGCAGTATTATAAAAATAAAAGTAATAATTAGAATTAATTATTTTGAGCGTTTCTGCACAACTAACAGTTATGTAATTCAATACCTACGGTGCAGAAACACTAAAAATAATTAATTGTAATTATTACTTTTATTTTTATTTATTTAGTTTACATGATATTTTCTTACCATTATCATTATTGCTTTTCTATATTACAACTTATCACATTAATAAAATTTAATAAAATGATATCATATTATCACTGCAGTGGTCATATTGTTATAATTTTTTTCTGACTCTAAACAGTTTTTCAGATATTATAAACAAAAGTAGTATTTTCTTCCAAAAACCTAAGTATAACAGTAATATAATTTAACACTTTCAAGATTAACACGATCTTTCGTCTTGAATTTAAAAAAATATATATATTTTTTGCGTATTTTATACCTACGGCGATATCACTTATAAGAATCCTAGTGTAGATGGAATATCCATATTTTAATTTAGACATTTTAGGTGACATCATTAAACATAATATAATATATCATGCTGACATTAACAGCCAAAAATTATCTCCAAAAAAGGTAATACAAGAAGAATCAGAAACAGAAATGAAACATTCCAGATGTCGAGGAGGATCCTTGCTGCCTTAAAATGGTAATGGATTGGGTTTAAGTGGAAGAACATATTTAACTCTGCCCGTGCTTCTTTGGCCAAAATTTTACGTAGTTTTCTTAATAATTGGTTCTAAAGTGTATTTTTTAAGAAAGCAGGCGAAAGACAAGTAAATAAATATATTTTTACCAAAGGCTGCTGAAACTTAGCTCATTCGTGCATTAGAAAACAGTATCCTAATAATTAACTAGTACGGGTTAACCTTAAAGAAAAAATACATACAATACACAAAGAGTTAAAGCAATTTATTGATTTATTGATTTTCCTTTACATGTCTACTTAACAAAAATATTCTAAAAATTAATATTCATTTACAAACTACTTTAGAGCAAGGAACATGCGGGCGGAGTTCACGTTGTGTTCTTCCACTCAAACTCATATTACTGGATGATGGTATCCTCACCAGCAGTACATTTTAACCATTTTAGCTAATATTGAGATAACGCAATTGTTTGATTTTCAAATATTACATATTTTTGGCAACACTATGGCTTCTTCAGGTAAAGTAAATATGATATTTAATAAACCAATATTGGAAAAAAATCAAACAATTGCGTTATATCAATATTAAGTATGGGTTTTCAAGATAGTCCGAAGAAAATCAGCGACAGATACGTTCTGGTAGGGCTAGGATTATACAGAGGGGTCAAGAACGGTACCTAAGACTGCTTACGATACGTAATTGTCACGACACATTGCGACAAGTACGAAATGCCTTTGTTGCAGCAACAGAACATGTGGTTTCTAGGCAAACAGTTAATCGAAGACTACTTGTCATGGGCCTTTATGCGTTCCGTCTGTTATGGGTGATACCGATGACTCCGCTGCACAAAGCTCGTCGCTTGGATTGGTGTCGAGCCAGATTCAACTGGGATGTAGAGTGGAACTTCATTTGCTTTAGTGATTAGTTCAGATACTTACGGGCCCATGATGGACGTAGACGTATCCGTCGATTTCGCGGTGAAAGGCAAAATGTAGAGTTTGCCATAGAACACCACATAGCCAATACACCTGGCATCATGGTTTGGAGCGCTATATGGTTTGGAAGTACACCCCCCTGGTGTTCGTTAGGGGTAGTCTAACAGCCCAACAGTACATCGCGGAAGTTCTACAACCTATTGCAATACCATACATTGAGGTTATCTCAAACGCCATTTGTCAGCAATACTATAAACAAAATTTTGGCGTAGAGCATTGGAACAACACATTAGCGATTACCGCAGCCACAAATGACTTTAGACCAATTGCGCATCTGGATTCAACAGGCTTGGGACAGCTTGCCACAAGAAGACATCGACCACTAGATTTGGTCAATGCCCCGCCGAGTTAGAGAGTGCTACAACAACCACGACAGGCAGACACATTGCATTTTTGCTAGTATTTTTTGTTCAATCTGCACCAAATTGTAATCGTTTGTACGAACACGAAAACTGAACATAAATTTAACACAAAAACAATTCAAACATTTTTCTTTTAGTTGTTGCATTACTTTTGAGTTCTTGTGTATATACAAAGTTAATTATTAACAAAGTTAATTATTGTATATACTATTGAATTGATGGGGCTGTTGCTTGGAAAAACCCCATTATGCATTTAAATTAATAAAACACAGATGTTTTAAGAGTTTTGCTTTATTGTGTAGAGATATTGCTACAATTGTCTCACCACACCGTGGCTTCATAAGGCAGATGAGTAATAATTTTAACGAATTACGATTGCGACTTTTACACTAATCATCCACGTGGTGGGAAGTGTTACAGTAAAACCGACTACGGATTTAGTAGTGGAGAATTTAACATTCATTTAATAGAAAATGGAGTTTGTTAAATATATTAATTTCTTTCTGTTTCAATATCTAATGTAGACCTATGTAATTTTTTTAAATTTTCGTTGAATGATGTTATTCTTCCCGAAGGTAGTTGGTGTACGTTGAAGTTGTTTTACTCATGAGAAAATAAATTACCTGCTTAACCTTGGAAGATATTTCAAATATTCTTTAATTTGAATAACATGCGGCCAAATTAATCCAAGAACAGATCATATAATCATTAGGTATTATTTTCTGTTTGGGTTTAAAGGTATTAATGAGTATTTTAGCAAGATATTTCAATATGACTTATGAAATAGCAAATAATTTGGTAATCTTTAAAATATATATCATTTGCCGTGGCGGGAGAGTTGAACAATAACTTATGTCGACATTATCGGCGATTCTTGCTTCTTGGTGATTTTAAATATTATACGCCAAAAAATATTGTCATTAATTTAATTTTAATTCAAAATCACAGGGAAATTTAAACAATTTTCAAAGTTTTATACCACAATGTATTGTGTAATGCAATAAAACAAGTTTAAAATATATTACATACAATAATTACACTACTACTATTTAGAGCTTTGCAAGTCAATATTCAATTGTATCTGAATAGAAAAACAGAATATTAACAATTCAATGAATGTAAAAATTGTTCGATTATTCTAATTGATAACATGTTACAACTAATTCTTGAAAATTGATTGCTGCATTTAGGCGCTAAGTGCATTAGGGTGCATAGATTAATATTAAGAGCTTAAGTATAAGTTGTCGAAAAAATCTAACGACTGAAAGATTAAAACTTGAGCCTAAATTTAAAAAATGTAGGAATTTCTATTAATCCATAAGTGAAAACGAATGATTATATTGTATGAATGTATTGACATTTTTTCGATGATCTTTTGCCATCCACGGGCAACATCATGATGCCACTCTCAAAAAACTTCTCGACTGTCTCAATAAAAAATTGAATTCAATTGTTTGCCATTCAAAGAGTTTTGCAAAGAAACAAATTGCAACTGGACGGCATAAAGTCTGGTGATGGTCCATCAAATCCCATCCAAGCTCCAGCAACTTCTGGCAGGTGTCTAAACTTGTGTTCGTTGATGGCTTCATTTGTGTTCGTTGATGGTTTCATTTAATTTGTTCAATTGGCGACAGTCCTTAGTCATATTTATGATTTAGCATAAACTTCTTTTGGTGGAATTCGAAGTGGCTGCAGCTTGTTCACCGGGCTTGCACCATGATCGTTTACCTACAACGTTGTCGTAAACTATCCATTTTACATCGCCATGACAATACGATTGAAAAATCGTGTAACGGCGGTTTGCTTAGATTAATGCCAAGGTTTTAACTTGCTTTCCTGAACGTGGCGCATCTTTGATATTGAAATTACCGGAGCGGAATTTGGCAAACTAAGTCTAGCACTGACGTTCTGTTAAGCAATCTTTACCGTATATAGCATATAACCTTTTATGTGCTTGCGTTGCATTTTTATCTTTTTCTGAAGTAAAACATAGCGATATTCCTTGGTTTGCTTTTCCATCTCTAGACCTCTCGTTTATGACAACTACTGAATCGATTCACTTACTTTTTTATGGCAATTGAAGCGTCTCCTTTCAAATGGTATTTAGGCTAGATTGGACTGAAATAAATGTGTAGACAATTGATCATAAAAAAGTGCTTTACTAATGAACATTTATAATACGATTTCATCAAGAAAGTTGTGTTTTTCGCCGAATTTGAATTTTAAGTTATCTGAAACTAGCAGATAATAATTTGAGATGACTGATTATTTGTCCTAAATTTCGTGTTATTCATTTATTTGTTTATTTTCATTTATCGACAACGTAATAACTTTTCATGTAGTGCACATGTGTAAATATTATCTTTTTTCTTCATAGTTTTTGACGGGCATCATATTAATGACACATTTCTTATTCACAACTTTCAATAAATATATTCCAGATAAGAAAGTAGTATTAACTTAAACAAAAATCAGAAATTGAATGCAAAATTTTGTAAATATTTTAAAATAATTTTAGAATATCCCTTACTAAATATGATATATTTTGTTAGATTATCAACTAAGACGGTAGTTGGCACTTTCCATCGTACAAACAACTTTTCCTGCTCGCTGCGAGACCAATAAACATTTCGATATAACGGTTACTGGATGATGTTTGCGGGAACACGCGTATACGGTTCTCGTGAACTCTTCCCAGTTCAACAGAAAACCGAAGATGGAAGATATTTATGCAAGTAATTCCTTTCTACGCGTATACGAAATGTATTCCTAAGCATTGTTGAATCAATCAAGATAAAATGAGTTTTATTGGCTTCAACTTCGCATTCATTATTATAAATTATAACAAAATCTCTTAAGAGATTACAGATTAAAAAAAAAATAAAATAATAAGAGTAGTATTTTATACGAATTAAGTTTCTTAGACATCATAAGATATTTTTATTGCAAACATCCAAATTAATGTCGTTTATATTTATTATTCGCTGCTAATACAAAACCTGTTTTCAATGTTTAAAATAACATCGAACACAACAAATATTTTTATAGCAATTAATGGTCTTAATTTCTATAAAGATGGCATAGTACTTCAATGATTAAATGAATATAAATACAATATAAGTTTCATAATATGGTACTATCACTACTGTAAAATTATTATATTTAAAATATTTGACAACTACGTTTATAGAAGAAATGGTATTTATTTTAAGCAATAATATATTTCACATAATCATAATCATAGTTCTGGCCGTTACTAATGAGTAGATCTTGATATAAAAACTTGTAATAATGATAATAATTATTTTCCCAACAGTCTAAAATCTAATTACAGGGAAATAATGATACATGCTTATACAAAACATCATATAAATCATATAAGAATACAAACCAAAATACGGTACAAAGAAAAACAAAAGTTAAACGTAAAGAAAGAAAAAAAACAATATTATATTAATTATATACATCTTTATTCTTAATAATGACCTCCAATTATTATTTAGCATTTCTATTTTATATTATAATAAGGAAATAAACTCTGAACGTACGTAAAATATAAATAGAGTAATTGAAAGCTCAGCCAAGCCTTACTATTATAAATAATGAGGCATATTATGACTAAATTCATTTACAGCATATTTAATGAACTTAATTCCGCTCAATAATTTGTACCAAGAGAAACCATTTATCGGAGAACCGGACTAATTAATGACGGAACGAGGATAAAACGGCAACATGTGCATTTGAGGAATTGGTAATAAAAATAAACTGGTTTGAATTTTATTATGGGCATATAAAATCCCCAGTAATTAGGTCGAGTTAATGGGGTGCTTGTTGGGCTTGAAGGTAGGCGCTGGTAGGATAATTAAATTAATATCACTGTGCTACTAGAGATAGACAAGAACTTGTTACAATATTTGGAATGCCATTTATAATCATTAGCCATCGTTTTGGGAACGAGACGTTTTATGTAAATGAAAAGAAAGTTAAAAATGGTGTTGAAAATGGTCTTCTTTAAAATACTTAGTATGCAATCCTCAGCATTGTTATAATGAAATATTGAAAAAGTAATTCAGTTAATTTATTCGTAAAGTAATTTCAATTATTATATAAATATTGTATTTCATTGTTATTTCATATAAATTTCTAGTATTGATATATAAAACTGAACTAGAATAAAGAAATCTGTACTTAATTTTAGTAAACATTAAAGGGCAAGTGATTGAAGGTCTAATGAGTATACCTTAAAATAGAGCTCATGCTCATAGATTATTATAAATATCTATTAAACAACTAATTATAATTTTGATAGTGGTAAATTATTAAGGTTGGGTTAAGTTTAAAAATATTTTTTTTTTCTTCTTATGTAATAAATGAAAAGATAGCAAAATAACCTTTCTTGACTTTTATAGATATTTTTTAGCGTTTTTCCTGAAGGGAACATTTTTAATATAAAGAATTAACATATAAAATATATCGATAATGGACTCTGCAACATTCGTCGAAATTTAAACTTAATTAGAGAAGACTCGACAATAACCCCTAACCTAAGGAAATATAACAAATATTACAAGAACAAGAACAATATATCTATCACTGGTGTAAAAATAGTAGCAAGTGAAGTTTACATACAAAGCTCGTCTACAGTAGTTAAGCGATGTGAACGACAATAAACAATTGCAACAATAAAACCCAACGTGAATAAATATGTAATATAAATTATAATCAGTTCAATACAATATTTTTTAACCCAGCTAATGAAGTAGCTAAAAAATTGCTGATAACAGCCAATGATCCAATAAGTTTAAAGGGTGACACCAGCTAGGGTAACAGTAATAATCATATCTTTTTTTATTTATAAAAATTTCTGTTAACAACCAATGATCCAATAAGTTTAGTGGGTGGTACCAACTTGGGTAACAGAATTTAGCTAAAAATAAAGCAATATATAAGTTCAAGCCAAGTGAATCTTAATCATAAACATTCTATTAACTTAATGTTTTATGAAGGAATCAATGAGAAACAAATACACGACAGATTTAGGTATTTAATAACGACTTAACAGATTATTTGAAAATAAGAGCTAAAATTCTGCAAAATTATTTTCATGTCTAAAAACCAGTGTAGACAACTACAATTACTTACTATATTTAGAAAACTCTGTTATTGGATATTGAAAACAATGAGTTCATAAATGGTAAATGTCTTTCCTTTGGCCATATCAGCTTATAGATTGCATTCAGGTTTATTTCAATTAAAGCCTTACAAATTTTGCCTAAATTTTACTTCCAAATTTTGGTTACTTATTTTTACATAACACGAATACAACAATAATTTATCAGCAAGGAATATTTAAAATTTCTTAGATTGTTTCAGAACTTCAGCAGCAACAATGTGTTTTCCTACAAAATTAGGAAAATTATAGCAAGTATATATTAAAATATATACTGCTAAATGGTGTGACCTCAAGAAAGCAAACAGGAATACTCAATGTAATGTATTAGCTATTGTAGAAGTCGTACTTATGTAGGAAGGTTTAGATATAAAATTTAGAATAAACTAGTGGGAAATTTTACATATAAGAAATGCTAGTAAAAAATAAGAAGTATAAGTATATAATTTACGTAAAAAACGTAAAGATATAGTAATGTAGCTTTAAGTTTGTATATTAAGAAAAAATAAAGAAGTATATACAGCTCAATGTATGAAAGAGTAAGAGTTAAAACACTTTGTTGAATTCAAATAGAAAATTCTATAACTTAAGAGCAGACAAATAATTCTCTTTTCTAACGTAATTAAAATAAATGGAAATAATTAAAAATATTTTAAAGGTTTGGTTATTATACAACAATAGCTTTTTCAATGAACTTTTTCCCAATTGAAAAATTTCTACTTCATAATAATATCTTGTTTATTATGGTGTATAATCATTCTCTTTTACTTGTTGCTGTTATTGTTTACGACGGCCTAAACGATAATTATTATGTAACATTGTTTCAAACCGCTTGTTATATTAATTGGACAATTTTGTTGTAATTTGGGAAGATCCTAGTTTGGAGCGTTTCGGGCTTGGCCATTTAATATAAATTGACGTAATAACAGGTATTTTATAATTCAATATTTCTAGCTTCAACATTTTTTTAAATCATACTTTGTGATTTATTGGTAATAACACGCTTTAAAAACAGTACTATTACATAATTTATTAGATTAAAATTAATTTCATATTAATGTGAAAATTTTGCAGTCACAAATTTTTAGCGAATAATGATGGCGTTGGCAAATATACGATTTATTAGCTGTAACATAAAAAGTTAATAATATAATATAAGTACCTAAATGACTTCAAGTGTTTATTACCTTTTTTGGGTTAATTTGATCACATGCAAACTGATAATAAAGAGAATAATTATGGTAAATCAGCGGTAAATACTTGGAAAGTAATAACACGCATAGTATAAATTGCATTATTAAAAAAGACTAACAATCTATATTTATATGAAAACGTTACAAACAATTAAAATGAGAAAATCGTAGTACATCATTATATATAACATAGTTAAACCTTATCAATTTACAACGACTAAAAGAAATTACAAGACATTTTTAATATTTAAGTCAAGTTTATTGGAATTACACCAAGTAACAATATTGTTTAGATCACTTTGGAGTCTGTTACGGTCTTCTGTACTTTTGTACTATAGAAAATAATTTCAAATCATCTGCAAGCATTAAAAATTTAGAATAATTGATACATTACATCATTAATAAAAATTAAGAAAAAAATTGGCCCACAATGGGAACCTTGAGGTACACAAGATGTAATATTTGATGCTGTTGATACATAATTATCAATTTTTACAAACTGTCAACGAAAAGACAAAAAACTCTTAAACAATTTAATAACTATATCGCCAAATGCAAGCAATGATAATTTATTTAGTAAGATATTATGGTTGACACGATCAAAGGCTTTAGAAAGATCGGTATAAATAGCATCCACCTGATATCCATTTTCTAAAGCATTTAATAAAAAGCATTGATAAGTTAATAGATTTGTAATTCTAGATTTACTCTGCAGGAAACCGTGTTGTTCATTACAGGTTACACGCTTACATACTCATAGCACTTGTTTGGATACCAACTGCTCCAGAATTTTTGGAATAACAGATTGTATAGTAATGCTTCAATAATTTATTACATTTGATCAATCACCATCCTTAAACAGCATATTTATGAAAGAATCTTTCCATAAATCGAGAACTACACCACTAATTAGTGACCGACTAAGAAACAGACCTTTTCAGAAGATGCGGTGGTAAACCATCAGGTCCAGTAGTTCAAGCATCCGGTAGGTTATTTAAACAATTAAAAATATCAGTTCTATTGACAACAAAGGAATCAATGCAGATAAAATCATTGCATACATTTATAAAGGAATGTAACGGGTGTCCAACAATTATTGCAGTCCCGGGTGGCGTTGGAATAAAAAACGTAGGTCGATTCTTACATGTTGCAAATAAATGAACTGACATTTTTAATGCACATTTAAGTTATGTTTGACAATTAAAATGTCAGTTCATTTATTTGGCACATGAAAGAATTGACCTACGTTTTTGATTCCAACGCCAGCCGGGACTGCAATAATTGTTGGACACCCGTTACATCATCATTGCTGTAAACCATGGATGCACAGACCGCGGCCCGCGGGCCGCATGCGGCCCGCCGGTCGAATAATAATACTCTCGTACATTCTAAAAATATTGAATTCTATTCCAGAATAAAACCAAAAAAAATATGTTCGAAAAGTAATTTGAATCTCAAGCGCGCGCTATTACGGTGCGCCGTACGTGCGTCGTCGGTAACAGCGGTCGGTAATGTTCGTGCTGATCTCGGTTAAATTCGTTTGCTTGAAGAAGCGCGGCGGCCGGCGGCGCGATGACGATCGCTCGCGTAGATAGTACACGACTCGAAGCTTCCAGAGTCGGTTTCGAGATTTCTCCAGACAGTTTTCGACTCTATACGCGCGGTATAAAATCCACGTTTAATCGCCGCTAGGTGTATTAGTGTTCTGTGAGTTTAATAGAGGTTTTGGAAGGCAATAGTTGTACTCCACTAGCCGGTGTCATATATTTTGATCCACATTCAACGTAGATTTCCTGTTGCAGTGTTAACCGTCAAGTGCCGTGTATAATTGTGTTGTGAAATCGTAAGTAAAACTCTATTATTAATAAGTGTTTCCCTACCTATTTAATCAATTATTTTTGATAATTTAAAAAGGATGGGTAATTTAAGTAGGTACTGTAATTGTTTTTAGGTGCTGTGTTAATCCTAGCCAGGATTAGAACGCAACATGGACAAGCCAGGACCTAGTAAAAAACGTAAGGTTAAAGATGAAAATCGGCAATTTCAAGAAATTTGGACTGAGAAATACTTTTTTGTATGGTCGCATAACAAAGTCGTTTGTTTAATTTGCAAGAATTCTGTTGCAATTGCAAAGGAATATAATGTAAAAAGGCACTATGAAACGCAGCATCCTTCTTTTACCAAGTTTACAGGCGAATTAAGAAAGCAAAAAATGTTGTCTTTAAAACGGGAGCTTACGGGTCAGCAAGCTATGTTTAGAAAACCCATTGAAGATTCAGAAACAGCTACAGAAGTTAGTTATGAAATTTCTCGAATGATAGCAAAACGAAGTCGCCCCTTCAATGATGGGGATTTTGTAAAAGAATGCATAGAAATTGCCGCTAAGAAAATGTGTCCAGAAGCAGCAAAAAAGTTTGAGAAAATTCAACTGAATCGTATGACCATCCAAAGACGAATTATGTCTTTGTCAGGTAATATTGCGGAACAATTAACTGAAAAAACTAAGATCATTGAATTTTTTTCATTAGCACTCGACGAATCCACTGATATTAGTTCCACAGCTCAACTTCTAATATTCATACGAGGTGTTACTCAAGATTTTGAAGTCGTAGAAGAGTTATTAGGAATGTGTTCATTGAAAGGTCAAACCAAAGGAGTTGATATACTCAATGTACTTTTGGATGAGCGTTCAAAAACTGATTTGGACTTATCAAAATTATCGGGAGTTGCGGCTGACGGTGCTCCTTCGATGATTGGTGTCAATTCCGGGCTAGTTACTTTGCTGAAAAAGCATCTGCAAGAAAAAAACATAAAGGCTGAAGATCTCATGCAGTTTCACTGCATTATACACCAAGAAGCCCTCTGTGCTAAACAAATTGAATTTCAAAATGTCATGAAAGTGGTAGTTTCGACTGTAAATTTCATAAAATCACGAGGACTCAATCACAGGCAATTCAAACAATTCCTTGATGACATCGAAAGCGAATATGGAGATTTACTGTATTATACAGAAGTAAGGTGGCTAAGTCGTGGATTGACACTGGAACGATTTCTAAATTTAATAGAAGAAATTGGAATATTTCTGGCGGAAAAGCAAAGGGATGTCCCGGAACTTAAAAATCCTGATTGGTTGTGTGATTTGGCTTTTTTAGTTGACATTACAAATCATTTGAATGTCTTGAACACACGGCTTCAAGGCAAAAATCAACTGATATCCCAGCTCTACGCTCATGTATCATCCTTTCAATGCAAGCTGACACTTTTCAGATCGCAATTGAATTCTGGAAATTACAATCATTTTCCGAATTATAAGAAAATGGCTGAAAAATTCAACAAAACTGCGATTAATTTCAGTTATGTAGAAAAGCTAGATATTTTGATTCAATCTTTTCAAGACAGATTTTCGGAGTTTAAAAAAGTGAAACCTCTGTTGGACATATTCAGCAATCCTTTCACGATTTCAGTTGAAAATGCGCCAGAGTCAATGCAGTTAGAAATTATCGACATTCAAAACGACGAAGATTTACGCAACAAATTCAACGAAGGAGACTTGCTGAACTTTTACCGCTGCATTGATAAAAATATGTACAAAGAGTTGCGCATAAACGCTCTGAAATGTGCCAGCTTATTTGGTTCTACCTATATATGTGAACAAACTTTTTCAATACTTAATAATAATAAAACCAAAAATAGAAACCGCCTTGCAAATGAAAGTTTGGAAGCAGTTTTACGTGTTGCTACAAGTAAATTTGAGCCAAATATAAAAAAGATTGTAAGCACTATGCAGTGCCACGCTTCAAATTAATAAATTCCTTTTTAATTTTAATACATTATTATCAATTATTTATTGTCTTTAATTACCTACACTTCTGGCGGCCCGCCATCAGTTCATGATTTGCCCGAGTGGCCCCTAGTCTTAATAAGTCTGTGCATCTCTGCTGTAAACAGTAGAATAATATTTGGCAAATAAGTTTACACAATCATTATTATTATCGTAAAACATATGCTTAGGAAGACAATGCAGGTTAGTGCATTAATTGACATAATTCCAAAAATATTTAGGGTTATAGCCAAGACATTCTTCAGTATGTTTAATATATTGCTCATAAAGTGACTCGCTTAAGTTAACACAAAGAGATCTGAGCATTTTAAACTCTTCATAATCACATAATCTGCTATTGGCCTTAAAAGCAGCATGTGCCTTCTTTTTCCTAAAGATAAGTTGAATCAGCTCCTTGGGAAAGTAGAAGATTTTTTGCGTTTCATAGGAACATACAAACTTAATTAATAATTTCGTAAAAATTTTCCAAAGAAATATTTATATTAGGATGATACAAAACAGATTTTCAGTCCACCGATGCTAAAAAATTATTTAGTGAAATATAGTCTGCAGATTTAAAGCCATACTAAAATAAGTCACTCTGTCTATATTGAACGTTACCAGAAAACTTTATACTAAGTGAATAAGGTAGATGATATAACTGTTATTAAATAATCCATCCTAACACTTAGAAATATTTAATCCCTAATGTTAGATAATACTAAATCTAAAAATACGTTGCGTGAATTCGGAATAGTATTCTTTTGATTTAAATTATTAAATGCAAAAGAGTTACGTAAAAAGAAATGTTAGACTAATAACTAAATAATTACCCTGTTATGGTCTAATTTGTTTAAACAACTTACGTTTTATGATTAAAAAATAATATTGATCGCTATATTGAAGTCAAAAATCTAAGGCAAAATTAATAGTCCCGAATTACTTTTCGATAAAATGACATATGTTTTATTAACAAATCCTAGACAGAGACAAATAAATCGCTTTTATGAAAATGCGTATATTTTCAAGACTAAAAATATCAAATTTTGCTAGGTTAAGAATATCATCATATTAATTTGTTAAGATCTTTACAAAGTCTATATTTAAGAAATCGAATTAACAAATAGACAATTTCTAAGTGTTCTGTTTAAAAAATCTAATGCAGTGATGAGTATTTAATATTTTGTATATCCAAGTTTTCAATATTAACATATTTATAGTTTTTAGACAAAGAAATAAAAACTTTATTTAAAATTTTTTATGTGAAATGTATAATTTAATTGTGCTGTACAAACATTTATTTTTGGGCAGGATCATGACTATTAATTTAAAAAAAAAAACAAGCGTTCGATGTCTTCTCACTATTCACAAAAACTGGACTCTTCGACCTGCATGTTTTTTTTATACTCTAAGAATAGAGACTCTATATGATTCGTTTCTCATTTAAAATATTTTTTTAGTCTACTTAATTGGCTTTATAGTGACTAGGGTCTTAATATCAAATATATTATTTCAGATAAGTAATCTTTGTGGTTGATTGATTAAACGATCTTGGCCAAATCTAAAGTTATTTAACACATTAACAAATGCAAATGTCGGTAAACTTAATTAATTGTTTCAAAATCTTTTTCATTGTTTCTAGTGAACTCTTAATCACATTAAAATTAAATTTGATCTAAAATATATCTTTAACAGTTCAAATCAAATTAATATATTTAGAACTGAAAATATCTATTATAAAAAGATTTGATAACACTGAATACCGTCTAATTGTTCTTGACTACTTGCATACTGATTATGAATGGCAGTTATCTGAAATAATAAGCGAGGCGGATGAGAATTACGAAGACATTTTAGTGGAAATTAAGGAGAGGCGTGTCAGATTATCAAATGCAATTCTTTTAATTTTGACGAATCTCCTTCTATAGATCACTGCAATATTCACGATTTCAACAATAGCAACATACCTATACCAAATAATATAGACCAATTAAAACTACCAGATTAGGCAAAAAGTCAAAGAAGCAAGATAAATTCTCTAACTACTCTAACTCTACTAAAGGACCTGATGATCATTAAATATTTTAATCCGATCGCACTGAAACACTACAAAAATTCAAAGATGATGGAGGAATAAAAGAGCGAAGGTATAAGTTATAGTTTTCGTATGACATATCTCAATAGTGTGTATACCATATATAACTGAAATCAAAAGCTCTAATCAAGTTAAAAACTGAATATTTACTTTCAGAACTGTGGTGGTATGAGGACTAAATTTAAAGAATTTATATCTAATGTTAATCGTTCAACTTTTTATTTAATAATTTTTATGGAAACATTATTAAGTTTTAACAAAACAAACAAGTTTTCAACAGTATTGTCAAATGAAATGACGAAATATTTTTCTATTGGAATCCAAATTCCTCCACCCCTAATATCGCCGCTTATGGAACGTTCACATCTATACATATTATAATTAAGTTGAAGTTGGCTATTTGCAATTTAAATTTCATATAGTAGTCAAGTTGAACCTAATTATAATATTTATAGATGTGAACGTTCCATAAGCGGCGATATTAGGGGTAGAGAGCTCTTGATTCCAATAAAAAATATTTTACATCATATCTTATTTCTTCATTTCATCTGACAATACTGTTGAAAACTTGTTTGTTTCGTTAAAACTTAATAATCCGCTGTACATTATCATATACGCCGATCGATTTTTTTTCAACTACAAAATTGAAAATTCCTCAATTGATTATGTTGATATTATTAAATATTTTTGAATCTTTTTCGGCAACAAATTACCATTCACCTCTTATATAGCCATAACAAATAAGGTATTGCAAATATGGTGTTGTGTGTGGCATAGTAGCAAAGAACTGAACATCCACTGGTTTGAGAACGTTATATTGTTAATCGCGTAGCTATCTTGAGTTTGGCTCTGTTATGTAGCCAGGAATAAATCAATAGAAATAGTTCAAAATAAATTCATTCGATTTATGAAATTTAAACAAGGAGTACCGCATGAGGAAAATATGGCAATATTATGAAAGAACTTAATATAACATCTTAGAAGAACCGTTGGAAAATAGCTGATTTATGTACCCTTCATGGAATTTTAAATGGATCTTTGGATCATTATTAGAAAATGTATCTTTTTCCGTTCCTACTAGGAATTTGAATGTAATATGCTACATATTTTTAAATAAAATTTAAAAGCCATAAAAAAGAAAACATATCAGTATCAAAATGGTTATCAAATTTAAATACTATGCCTCAATGCATTGCTTTAGACTACAATGATTGAATAAGGTAAGCCTATTTTTGTTTATTAATTTTAAAGTTCTCATATTCTTCGCATATAAACATTTCTTTAATGGTACTAAATTCATACATCTCAACAAAACGGTGTGCAAAGCTCTAACTGAAAACCAAAGTTTATCTTGGACATGTAAAAATGCACAGACGCTGAAAATAGTGCCAATAATCAAATACATGATGTTCTTATTAAAGTAGAAGAACACTGACTTCTGCTTAATTCCATTTTTAACATTCTCAATACCAATAAAGATAGTTCAAATTCAACGTTTGATTTAACAAAACTCCGTCCATCTCCGTCCGTCCATGGAGTGTAATCGAGTCGATCTTATAACAAGTAGCATCCAATTACAACAGCTAATATAAAAAATATAAAAAAATTAAAAAAAGTACTAATAAATATAACACTGTAATCAGTAATAGAACTAGGTCTAAATTTTCGTCGGACAACACCGTAGTCTAATAGTATATTACACTACAAGTGGAGAAAGTACGTGTTTTGCTCACGCGTGTACCAATTTGCACACGAGGCGACAGCCGAGTGTGCGAAGGTACACAAGTGAGCGAATTCGTAACTCCACGAGTGGTGTATTACGTTTTGTTCAATCCTGCCGAAAATTCATTTTAAAACGTAGGTTCAAATAAAATAATAATGTGTATTTATAAAAGCGTGAGCGAAAGTGACATAAGAGTGGGCGAAAGTGACACAAGAGTGGGCGAAAGTAAATCTCCATAGCAACCATTTTGCGTGAGGTAAACTGTAACTTTCTAACCACAAAACAACGTATGAAAGTTCTATTTTCTACTGCAGGATTGAACAAAACAATATTATCCAAACTCAAACTCAAAATAAAACACATTTATATATGCAGAAAGGCTCCAATGGATTTCTACCGGAAGATGTGTTCAGTTTCTACTATAGACTCGATTATGTTCAAAATGTCCTGGATATAAAAGACGTGAAATGCTTCGAACTTATGAGAAATTAAGACATTATTATTTTCCAATGCGTGTTAATAAAGCACCCACGACAAGATTTTTACAAGGCGACACCAACAAGACCAAATGTTTGAACAATTGTATTATCAAAAACTGAGAGGGCTTAGAACTAAATGACTTTTATTGTTCGGTGGTCTCTGAAGATTATCTTATCATACTACTTACAGAGACTTGGTTGGAGCGGGGAATTTCTAACACTGAGATTTTTGATAGTAGATTTAGTGTATATCGTACAGATCGTTCTTCAATAAATAGTTCTAAACTTCGTGGTGGTGGTGTCCTCAACACATTTAATACATTTCCCGTTATTACAAATTCAAGTACGGAGGAAGTCAAGGGTCAAGGTATTTGTCAATAGTGACCAATATGTTCTGAGATGTGTATACATACCACCAAGCTCAGGAGTTAAGATTTATCTGTGATAGCAATAAGTTAATGACTTCGAGGGATTGTTTCCAGTTAACGTTAGGAGTAGCTCGAGTGCTAAAAGTACAAGTGAAAGTGTTGTGTGTAATGGTTATGCGCTTTATCGTCTTTCACAATATAACAATATTATAAACGATAAAGGTGGTATGTATTTCTCAACGAACTCGGTTGAAACCATTTCAAAATGTGATCCCTTAATTACTTGCGATACATATAACCCTTTTTAAAATTGTTTGTTCAACTATTACCTCCGACTAGGTATCTAGATTCTACTGTCGTATATTATTTTAAAAATGCTCATTTATTTTATAATATTCTGTTTGATTGTTTTGAACAATTTGTTCCATCAAAAGTTATATATGAACCTAAATTTCCCCATTGGTTTAGTTTTGAACTTCAATATCTTGTACCTCAAAAACGTGTAGCTCATAAAAGATTTAATGTATTAAATTTACAAACTGATTATAAAGAATTTTTGGATCTTAGGAAAGCATGTCGAGCTCATACTAAAGTCTCTTATCACAACTATATAACAGAAGCAGAAGAATAACTTAGAAATCCAAGTTATTTCTGGAAATTTGTCAAGTCGAAATCTGCAACAGGTAAACTGCCTTTGTCTATTTTTCACTATGATAAGAATGTGAATGACGGCAACAGCGTTGCTAATGAATTAGAAATATATTTCTTATATGTAATGTTGTTCTCTCGGAAAGTAAATAGTTCCCTTCTCATTTACAAATTAGATAACAATAACCTAGATTATCTATACACGAATAAAGATCTAGGTGTTTATTTGGATAAAAAGCTTTCGTTCTCTTATCATATAGAAACAGTATTAGCTAAAGCCAATAATATACTTGGCTCTCTTAAATACATAACTAAGGATTTTACAAATGTACATAGCTTAACTATTCATCACATTAGTACGTTCAGTTTTAGAATATCGCAGTAATATTTGGTCACCATATTTTAGATATTTCGTCGACAGATTGAAAATGGTACAAATTAATTTTTTTAAATATCTAAGTCATAAATTGTATACTCAAGGTATAATTTTAAATTTAGATCATATAGGGGATTTTGTCAATTTAGTTAGTCTTGCAAAACGGCTAAAATTTTATGATATATGGTTTACTTTTAAAATTATTAACAATCTAATTACTTCTGAAGATTGCTTGGAATGTTTTTCTTTTAATGTACCTAGTTATAACATTAGACATTGCCCACTATTATATACTCCATATAGTCGTACATCATATATGTTATTCAGTCCACGTGTAAGGATATCGAATACAGTCAATAACTATTATTATTATTTATTTGTAAAATATTTAAATGACGTCAATATATAATAAATATATACAAATAAATATGTAAATAAATAAATAAATACACAATGAAAATGGCCATAAAGAAGTCTAAAAAATTGATGGAAAATTAATACAGAAAACAATAAAAATCAAAAGACAAATGCGTATTTGGTTTTCATTGTTGAGAATATTTGTCTCGTTTCAGTTGATAAACCTCTACAATTTCAAACATGAAATTCTACAGTATGAAAAAGCAATAAATAGTATAATATTTTTAAGTCTTTAATTATCATAAATAATACAAAAAATATATAATTATCATATCGTTACCCATAAAAAAGAATGCATTTCAACCCGAAAAACTGAAATTATATTATACCATCCTATAGTAGCTCAGACAAGACTTGAGTATAATGCTAAAATTAATTATTATAATTAATAAACCTATCTGAATTTACAAAACTGCTCTCCACGTATGGAGTTTACGATCTCATTATAATATCTATAGAAATAAAATTTCCGCATTGTGCTTGCGTATGCGTATTTAAATAGTTTAATTGTCCATCGGGTGTTAAAATTTATTGCTTCAGTATAAAGACATTAAGCATTTTCTAAGAAGCAGGTTTGTAACCAGGACGTTTACCTTTGGGTGACGATAAATACTGCCATAAACATTTTACGTGTAGCTGTGGTCTATATTTATAAAAGCTATTCCAATATGAACTCTTAAAGTTTAGTATATAATTATTTTTGTTTTAAAATTGATTTTATAAGTAAATGTAACGTCCATATTAAAACAGTAAATGTAATTAACTACATTCTATTTAAATATTTTCCTTTTGTAACTTGTTTGTTTAGAATGATTTGTTGTTATATATTTATATTATTGTTTTGTAATATTTTTATAAACGAGTTTATTTCTTTTTGAAACGATTGGTATAACGATACCTATTAAACGTTATTTTTGTATTCCATTACGTAGTTGTTATAAATAGGATAATAAAATCATTAACTTAAGTCATCATTTGTATGTAAGTAAATGTGCTTTTTTGATTAAGTTTTACTTAATCTAAAAAAAAATATCCTTAACTTTTTTAAATTTATTTAAACTATGAACTTATAAAATAATTTGTATTATGTACGGAGATTATAATATCTGCTTAACTGTTTTCTTAAAAAGCAATTTAATAGAATAATACTTTTATAACTCGTTTAAAAAATATTAAAGCAGATATAATAATTTTTGTAAAATTGCAAATTCTTTTGAATCCAGTACTGGTACCTACTATAGCCTGAACATCTATTCGGAAAATAAACCGTCGCAAATTACGAATACATTCTCTTTTAGGTCGAATGTTGTTTACAATCGGGCTGCGCTCTGCATTTCTTCTCAAATGCACTACCGACCGTAACCTATTCATTAGCACTTCAACCATTTTATAAATGAAACATCCGAACCTATTCATTACAGTCCGTAGCGTAATGAATGGTTGTGGGAGATGTGGATTTCTCTCTCCGCATTCAAGAAGGTACCAGCAACATATTTCATTCCGAACTATTAAGTGTACGAAAGGGAAATACTATACGTCCGAAGGAGTCGTCTGGGGTCCGTTTTCAGATGCCGCAACGGTCCCATATTTTTCATCTATTTACCAAATACGGAAACTTAACGACTTATTATATTCATCGTGTGGGCAATCGGGCCGGCGGCCGAATTCGTCTTTTCGGCGCTTTGCACCTCCAAAAGTATCAATTTGAACTAATCGCTCTGGGCGCACTTTTATTATGCATAATGAAGATATAAATTGTTGTGAAGACGCGTTGTGAATAACAATAACGAGTTCGTGCGTGTGTGAACTCGGATTTAAGATTATTTACGATGTATGTAATTATTTTCGTAAATTATAGGTTACAATTTTGGTTGCGGTCTATGGAATAAGCATTGTTTTGCATGTCGAATATTACGACCTCGCATAATAGAAAACATATAAAAAATCGTTACTAATTTATTGCAAAATTCTAATACGTGGCATATTTATATCAATAATAATAATAAGTAAAAACTTTTTCAATCAATAAGGTTACTAATCAAGATTTAAATACGGGAAAAGGAAGGATAATATTTATAGCATAAATCATAAGTCGGTCTTTTACGCAGAATTTTCCTTTTGTATTTTTTTCAAGTAATTACCTGTATATATAAATTTTGTCGGTTTTCCTTTATAATCATGCCGTAACAAGCAAAACTCGTTGAGTAAATGTACAAAAGCGGTAAAACAAACTAAGTGTTAAATTATTTATATATTGCTACAAAAATAGTTGTTTCGAAAATTAAAATTAAGTATCATAGCATCATAGTATTTTCTATGTACATTTAGGCAGCAATATTATTATTTTTAATTTCTATTTTTATCATTGATTATAATTATATACAAATATGCAAAAATTATTTCAGTTTCAGCGAAACAATTTAAGTTAGTTAAATATAAATTGAATTTGTCGAAAAACAAATTATACGAGCCCAAGACAGGATTCAAGTTGTAACCTTATCACAAGCCAAATTAGCCAGTAACAATGCTTTACATGTTGTAAATAATAAAGCGAATGCGCAAGAATTCAAAACAGTAACTTACAAAAAGGAGACATAGACTCATGCAAATAAACACACCAAGAGACCTCCACAAGTGACCAATGTTGACACCTTATTCCTAAAAATTGCTCCAAAGTACACATGGCTGTCTTTTTATCTGGACACTCACCTGATACTGATCCGGATGAAATAAAGAAATATTTGAAAACTAATGGTTTTGGGTAAAATTGCTTATGTGATAAATAATAACCAGAAGAGACAGGCAGAGAAGCTCCTTTAAAGTATCAGTACCAAGTGAACATACGGATCTAGCTATGGACGTCAATAAGTGGCCAAGAGGAGTGATCCTTAATCATTTAAATCTAAGGAGAAGAATCAAAATTATATTACTATCACCTTTAGGGAAAAAACATATTCCCTCAATCCAAATATCAAATTACGTAAAATTAAGCCAAATGTTACGTTGTTTACAATAGTCGTAAAATTAAGTAATTAATTCACAACTATGATATAATTGAAGTGTTACTTCAAATGCAAAAAGAGATTTTAGATCTTGGTGTCTTGTTTGATGATCAACTGAGTTTTCGTTAACACGTAAATAATGTGGCCTCGTCTGCCCTAAAAAATACTGTGATTTATATTGCGTATTTTAAAATATTTCATGGATATTACTGTTTTGAAGGCATTATATTTAGCATTTATCAAGTCTAAATTAGAATATACGTCAATTATTTGGTGCCCGCATTATTTAAACCAATCACTTAATGGTGAACGCATCCAAAGGCGATTTTTAAAATATTTATCGTTTAAGCAAACTGGCACATATCCCGATCGTAATATTGATCCTAATTGCTTGTTAACACAACATAATATCACGTCATTTGCTGAATGTAGAAATATTACAAGCGCGTTTTTTGTGACAATACTACAGACTGTGAGTATCTACTTTCAAAGTTAAATTTTTTAATTCCTCGTTTGTCGTGCCGTCATACTTCTACTTGTTTAGTTCCCAACAGTAGAACTAATATAATTAATAAATCACCAATTAGCCATATGTGCTGCAATGAAAATTGTAGTGTATTTAGTTAGTTTTTAGTTACTGAATATTTTTAGTTGTTATTTTTGGTCATTTATAATTTAAGAACTCTTTTATTATATTCTTCTGTTTTATGCATTCATATTAAGTTTAAATTTGTATTACTTATTTTATATTTGCGTTTATAAGTTAATATAATGTTAGCATTAGTATTTATTTCTCTTTTAAGTATATCATTCTTTTGTTTATTAATATTATGTTTGTTAATTTTTTGTAATGATTTTAATTTTGTCCTTGGACAATAAAGATTATTGTTATTATTATTATTATTATTATTATTATTATTATATGAATTAAATTTGAAGTGTTTTTGAGAACAGATATTAAGTTTTTCAGTATTCAGTTCAGTATTTTTTTCAAATACCAAACTACCAAAATTAGAATATTTGTTGTTTATTCAGGTGTACCAAAAGGTACACGCTGCTGTCCAAAATGGTTTTTATTTTACATTAATCAATGAAATACTGAAACGTGCTGTTACCACCATTCCGACGTTATGCCATTACAAGACAATAAAACTAATATATTTGGATGGTGCGATTGTAATAAGTTGCCCCTAAACATAAGGAAATGTCATTTTATTTCATTCAGTAGGCGACAACATTAAATAAATAATTCTATAATATTAGGTGAAAGTAAATTATATCGAGTAGATAAAGTTAAAGATCTTGGAGTTTGTCTTGATTATAAACTTAATTTTAGGTCATATCTATGTAATATTGTTAAGAAAGCGGAAAAAATATTACTATTTAATTTTAAAATTTTAAACGGTTCAATTCACACAATAAAATTTCTTTATTTTTCCTTGGTAAGATCAATTCATGAATATTGTTTCATTAATTATAGTTTTCATATTGAAATATATTGTAATATGTTTGAAAAGGTAAAAAATTAATTCTGATTTGTGTTATTTTCATAAACTTATTATAGTTAGGGTAAATTGCCTTGTATTTGTCTCTAAGATTTGTACTCGTCTCCAAGAATTATTTAATAGTATCTATATTGGATAGAGAAACTAATCAAACATCTACATTGATATGAGCCGTTTATTTTGAAAGTGGCCAAGTCCATTTTTATCTTTTTTCAAGTTAACTGGGGTGACATTTATAATTTATGCTGAACTGTCAAAAAAATAAATCGGCATTGAAATATATTTAATACATTTGAAAATTTTGTAACACGTACATTTTCATATAAATATAAATACTGAAAATCATCATTTTGAAAGTGACCTAAGTCCACTTTTTATTGATAATGTCAAAAAGTGCGGCCAAAATCTTGAAAGCAGTGATGAAAGTAATTTAAATTAAATTACATTATAATATTGAATTAATTTTTAAAGAATAATATTTAATCAAAGAAATGATTGAGATAATGGGAATAAAATCACAAGATTCTTTGATTCTGAAAGTGAAGAAGAATTAAAATCATACAACAAATATAGAAAAAGAAAGAGAATTTTATTTTCCTTGAATTTCGTTTAATTTTACGAAGTTTCTGAATATAAGTATCACTTCTGTTTTCTCTGAATCCTTCTCTGAAGCTGTTGTTTAGTAAATTCTCATTCTCAATTAGTTCTTATTCCTCTGTTGAAGAATGAAGTACTAACAAAATAATACGATACACAAACAGGAAAAATATTTCAAAGTAAAGATGGCGAAGAAAAAGTATTTTTGAAATGTTTTGGAACTTAGGAGACTTTAATAAGCACAATATCCCAATAGAAAATATCTACATCCTGAACTAACTATAAAAAATGGTTGATTTGTATGAGCTTCACTATAAAGAAAATAATTTAAAAGCAGTTAATGAATGGACTTATGGAATAGAAAAATTTTAAAGCAATATTTTAATCTACAATTCCACCCACCACACACCCACACATGCCTAAAATGTGATCTATTAAACTATAAGTTAAAGCATCAGAAAACCACGAAGAAGAGAAAAAAAACTTATGGAAGAACATGATATTCATTTAAAACTAGCTGAATCAGCTAGATCAATACCAAGAACTAGTATCAAGTAATCCATCTCATTATTTTGGCTTCTCCGATTTGTAGAAAGCGTTACCACGCTAACTACTTCAGTAGCTTATTATAATTGCAACATGTATATTTTAAATTTAGGCATACACAATTTCCACAATGATCGTGCATATACACGTTGTCCCCTGAAATTTTGAATACGGGCATTTAAATGCATTACTCGTTACTTAGTTACCACGCTCGTGACGTATTTTAATGGACTGACCAACGGGAAATAATCATCAATTTCTAATTTGTAAAAAAATTGGGAATTAGAATGAAACATATTTACAGAATTCTGACGTAACGAATAACAAAACACTAGAATGTTCATCTTATTCAATGTTCGAAAACATTTCTTTATTGAGCCAAACAATATCCCAGACGATCATAAATCATAGACCACAATTTTTTAATATCAGGTCATTCATTTTTACCTAATGGCAGAGATGTTGACATTATAGAAATGTCGTTAAAAAGAAATCATGTACTGTATGTGCCAGAAGATTATTATAATATAATAGAAAATGTAGAAAAGGTAATACTTTCATATTAAATGAAATGAAACAAGAGGATTTTATATGAATAAGAATCTTAGAAGAAGAAGTTTACAAAAGATACAAAAATACCAACGGGGAAAATATAAACTGACTGCAAATATACTGGATGCGATTTTTAATAAATGAACCATATAAAATTTTATATAAAACAACCATGGATGAAAATTTAGAGTTTAAAAAATTCTTGATTTATTGCCACATCAGGGTAGACCTAACAAAATGGAAATATTGTATTGCCATCATTATACAAAAGTATAAGAAGCATCACATGACTAAAATACCGACACATGATGGACTTACTGCGATATATACCTCCGGAACATCATAACTACTTTCAATCTCTTCCGCATACTGAATAACAAGTTAACGAATAACTTGTTATTAAATTTAATTTTTTTCTTCTAAAAATATAAAGTAAATCAAATGTTGTTTTAAATATGTAACAGACTTAAGCTCTTTCACATTTTATAACAAAACGAAGTTTTATTCTGAAAGTGACCTACATTTTTTTTTAGTGAAAAAGTGTAATTAACTTTAAATGTATTTATAGATTATTTAACAGTATATCCAAGACTACAATCTTCCAAATGCCACAAGTGAAAGTTCTGGAGAGAATTTGTTGAGCTTAGGGAATAATAGTTATAGGTTCCAGCAAATGTTTTCAATTTCTACCACCTACTCCAAATGAACCAGATTTTAAATTATAGGAACGTGCTACTGGATGTAGTACTCTCCAATTCTTCTGGATTTTGTATAAACCATGCTAGTGATAATTTATGTGGCCCTGGTGATCATCAAATGCCGTACACGTTAAATGTTTCATGTTTATCGCTGGAATTACTTTTGAAAATCCGGAATCAATATATGATTTTAGATCAGCGAATTATAACGAGACCAATGAGTTTTTAGAGAGTGTGTGGATTGCGATCAAGTCTTTTAATAATGATTTGTATGCCAGTTTTTAATATGTTTGTTCCAATTAAAATTTTAAAATCCTCCAATTACCCAAATTGGTTTAATGTTAAGTTAATTATATTAATTCAAATGAAAAAAAATGCAAAACATAAAAAAGTGGTTTATTCTCTGATTATGAGATATTTAGAAGCAAGTGACAACATTGTTCTGATATGAATAACTTACTATATAATAAATATATCTCTCGTATTGAAAGTATTCGTAATGACCCAAAACATTTTTGGAATCACGTAAATACATATATGCCGGAAAACTATTTCCAAAACAAATGTACCTGAGGAATGAGATAGGTGACACAACTGATGTGAAGGTTTATTTGTTTGCATCCCATTTTGCTACGGCAAGGATCCCTGTCAGGCAGGTTCTTACTTTAAAGGAGATAAAACTATTTATCTGAGAAATCTCAACGTTACTCTTACAGAAGTATTTAATTGATTATTGTCTCTCTCTGAGTCTTGCGACAGTGGTCCAGAAGGCATTCCTGTATATTTTTTAAAGATGTGCGTGTATATGTTAAGCCAGCCAATACATACTATGCTCTCTTATTCATTAACTTCTGGTGTTTTATAGAGGTGTATCTACACAATCAGTTAGATTTGTTCAGTTCTAAACAAATTATGAGGTCTTCTGAGCAAATAATTGTAAATCAGCAACATGTTTAATTAAAGACAAATCGACTGTGGCCAACTTAATGCTATATCACACGTTTTGTTGAACATATTAGAGAATGGGCTGCAGGCCATTTGATGTTTTGCATAGGGGACTGGATCATTTTCAATTTTTTTTTTTAATGCTTTTTAGTTACTTAATATGTTATTGTTTACTTGTAAGTTATTGATTGCTTTTGTGTTTAGTTACAATTTTCATGTATTTATTTATATTGCTTATTTGTTCCATATATAGTACTTAAATTCAAATTATTGCAGTCAAAATGATACCTTAGGTTTTTCTAATTATATATATTTTTTAACATTCGTAATGTTTTCATATTTGTTAAAGAAAATCCAAAAAAAAAATCAAAAAAACGGTCTTTTAATAAAAACTCACTTCCGGTGGCCTTTATTTGGATATTCTAAGAAAGAATATAACAATGACTGTGAAGTCTGATCTCATACTTTCTGGTGCTTTTTGAGAAGTTTTTAAAATGGTATCACCAAACAGTATTACTTCTAAAATAGTTCAAAAAAATCAGGATCATTAACTTTTACCCACTTCGTACAAGGAAGGTAAAAATCTTAAATCCTGTTAAAGAAAATTACTCTCTTTGTTTAGTTTATATTATTTTTTATTCTCATAATAGCAAAATGCCACATTTTAAATTGATATCAACATTTTTATAAATTTCTCTTAGATACAAGCACATATCATAAATGCCAAGTTAATTAAGTTATTGCCGTTCCTTCATATGTGCATGAAAATTGAAAATCGAACATAATTATTACACCGTCATATATAATGCGTTTCACATCATTAATCTTATCAGGTGCCTTTCTGCATTAACGATTTTATAACTATATTTTACTTTTATGATCGGTAATAAATAATTTTCGAAGATTCACATTTCCAGCGGCCGGTTTCAATTTTAGATGCAGAGATTAGTCCATAAAACGGTTCGTTAACTTCACTCCGCATCCACTCGTGGAGTAATTGCGATTCATCTAAAATTATGCTCGTGTTGTATTGTTGATTCTGATTCGAAGTTGCAGCCGCCATTAACGCTCGTTTAGATGGTACTAGTTTAACAGTTTCGAAATCATCGCACAATCGGCCGGTTTTATTTGTAAAGCGTGACTGTTCATGAAACATATGCTGCAAAAAATACAATTTGACTTCCAAGTACCATAAGTATGTTGTTGGACGTAAAATACAGTTGATGTGTGCGATAAGTACTAAAAGTGCTTCATTTAGTCAACAATTTCATCATCGCAAATAACTCATCCATCAACTTAGTTTATAAGTACTTCTATATAAAGAGGTTTACATTTTACTTACTGATTATATTACTTAATAAAATATTGAAACAGTTATATGGTTTCAAAAAATTGATTATATTAAATTTTAAATCCGTATTTAGTTCTATGTATTATTTCCACCTTTACTATATAAATTTTGTAAAATAATAAGTAAATTAAATGTTATATATATGGGTATTTAATTAGTTGATTAAATTAAGTTAAATATCGTGTTTCCAAATATGTAGTATTAAATTCAATTATATACACAAAAGTTATGTCTGAACTTATAAATTAATTAATACAATCATCACATTTCTAACAATAGAAACATATTTCACATTAATTTATTGTAATTAAATGTGTGAAATAGGCGGCGCTTTATAGATCACAGGAACCTTTCTAAAAAATATTATAGACCTTGTTAATTACTATTTACATTAATATTTAATAAATTCAAAAGATTTGTTAATAGTTTATTGAATTTTTATCAAAGATTTCTCGAAAAAGGGTATTTAGAAAATTATGATGGGATTCCTGTTAAGTTATTATGATTCATTTATAATTATGATTAGTTACTTTGAATTTTTATTAGGTTAGGATGATTATAAGGCAAATATTTACCTCAGAATCCTATGGGTGTGTAATAATGTATTCACTATACATATAGTTTGTGTTTTATTTAGCATTATTATTATATTAATTATAGTCTTAAAACATACTACTCTTGGAGTTTTATCTTTACTTATTCTATACATATTTACTTAGGCTGTATAAATCATTAAAACAATTATGTCAATAAGGTTAAACATTTTAAATACAAATTTTAAACCTGGATTATATCATCAGCATTACAAAAAATTATTGACGAAACCATCAACACAAAATATTATTTTCATTTATGTACAGTATACTTGTGTAGTTAATTCTAGTGCGACTTAATGTGCTTTAATTGAAACGTGCGCGCAAATAATTACATTCACTCGCCTCAAGTTATATATATTTTTTGTAGTTAGTAGTTTAGTAGAACAAAATAAAAACTTGCACGGGGTTTAAGCTAGTGTGACTAATGTTAGTGCATAAAAAATGGTGTTAAATTTCCTACTTTACGGTGGATATCACGTTTATACCTGAGACATAATTAACTTTACCTGATGGCCGACGTTAGGACGCTTTAAACCGGTTTTTGAGCACTTGGAAACGTGGAATTTTTAGGAAACCGAGAAAAAACGTGTACTCCAAGCTGCAACAAAATAAAGAATAAAAGAAACGTGAATTATTACACAAAATTAATAAAATCCGCTGACATAACCGCATATCACTTATACGTAAAAAATATATGAACTTATACATCTGTACATGGTATTATATATAATTTATATCTTCATATTACATTTAAAAATATAAGATGATATAAAAATTAAAATGCCTGTAGTATTTTATAACTAAGGATAACTGGAACAAAATTTTCTATATTGTTATTTGAAGCTTCTATTTTCTTAATCGAAACACGTGTCTACAGATGGTTATAAAATTGAGTATTGAATTATTTAATTGCTTTTGCTAATTTATTTTTAATTACATCAACCTAAATTCATTTCTTGTTCCAAATTACCATAGTATAGTCACTCACAAACTATTTTAACGTACATTCAATCATTTTTAGTTCCTTTTACAGAAAGAAATACGTTCAAACTAGTGTTGCTTTGATAGCCTTGCTATTTTGTAACACGCAAATTACTTTTGTATTATTCAATGTCTGTCGAAGTATTAGCTAGAGAAGTAGTTGTTTCAAAAGGGATTTGTTCTTGTAGTCTTAATAAGACTCATTTGTTGTAGATTTTACGAAAATATTTTCGTGTTTTTTCTATTTATTAATTGATAACGTGTTACACAAATAAAAATTACCAATCTGATTTCATTTTATGGTCATTTTTAATTATAATTTTCGTCAAATACTATGACATAATTTTTTGAAATACCTCACCTTTTATAGGTACTAAGCTAGCTTTTATAAGCTCATATCGCGTTTCTCTTTTGTGGATGCAATAATTCAGGAGCAAAATATTGCGCCTTCTAATAAAGGCCCTGACAGTAATATTGTTCACATATCTCATAATTGCACTGTCAACGATATTATCTTTATATTATATTGTGATTTACGTCTATGCGGTTACTATCGCTCCGGTTTTATTATGAAGATAAAAATTAATGGCTTTCTTAGCCAACGTGAAAATATAACCTTTTTTATTAATAACTAAATCCGCAAATAAAATAAAAGAGAAATATTATTTTATTCGCATATTTTCTTTATAATTTAACATAACATAAACATAAACATTTGCATTGCGAGTGGTTCGTATTAGAGATAAATTGTTGTTTGTTAATTCTTGATATTTAGTAAATAAATAATGGATTAAATAAAGTGTACAGGAGACGTTATGGGTTTGAGTTTGAGTTATGTTTTTTGAATATATCAGTTTATATTTATATTTTACATAATCATATCCGATAAAGCTAAAAGGTTTAATTTTTAGACACAAGAGCATCAAATATTAAAGTTTAAAGTTTTTTTAGATACGTTTAGTATCAAGTAACCGAATACACTTTTTTCAGATAGATTGAAAAACATGTTTAGAGCAAATTTTGTAGTAGCATAAGGATTTTATAAATGACTTTTAAAAAACGATTGAGTTGTCATCAAAATATTTTGTTTTGAAATTTTTGATGGGTCGCCATTTTGTTATTTGAAACAATAACAAATAATTGTAAATACAAATGTTAGGCCAAGAGAGCCAAAAGTTACTTCTGAAACATTTTGGTTTTTTAAAATAGTCCTTCAAACGAGTTTTAACTGCCATTTTCAGTTGCAACGACTTAGAACTAACACCCTGTATTTACAGAATAATATAGGCTGTAAAACAGAATCTTATAAGGCACTGGGATCTACATTAGCTATTTCAGAAATAATATTATTAATATTTACCACTTGATTTCTTCGTTTTAGAAAACTAGCAACTAGAGCTATTGTTTCTATTTCAAAACCAATTTAGTGAAGTTTGGCCAGTAAATATCATGGTTTATTGTATCGAACGCCTTGCTATAGTCAATATAATATAGATATCTATGATTAGTTGCTGAAATAATATTATTTCAGTGATATCTAATAAAATGGTAGTATAACTGTAATTGACTCTAAACGCCGACTTAAATTTTCATAACATGTTCTAAACAGAAATGTTCTAAAAGTTTTGACAAAACAGGTAAAATAAAAATCGGAGAACATTGAAACTTTTAGCACATACCAATTTAGAAATAGGTGTAATTGTACCTACTTTCCATATATCTGGGAAAATTCCTTATTCAAGGCAACAATTTGTGATTATGATTTAGATTTCTTAACGCAAAAGATATCTTTCATTTTATTCAAGGAATAATTAGCAGTAATTAAAATTTGCAAAATAGTACTCATACGAACAACTTCTTTGAACATTGCTGCACGATTGAAGATATAATTTTGTAGGGCACAACTTGAAATGTTTCTTTATTGCACTCCTCACTTGTTCCTCGTTCGTGTTTTAAAACGTCAGTTCGTGCAATAAAAAAACACTTTATAGACCTGTACCTTAAATAACTATAAGAATACTAAAAACAATATGATAGCATAGACGCTGTAAATAAGATAAATTTACAGAAATATATTCAATCATATAATAACTGTAAAGGAATTCACTAAACAAAATAGAAAGTTTATATTTTAATTCAGAAATAAATATAATCTATTATAGTTCTTAGTGAATAGATAAAAATCAACCAAGATTTGCATCCAAATCAACAAAATAAAGATAATGAAGTAATGTAAAATTTTGCAACATAATGAACACATAAAACAACCAACATAAGAGCAAGAAGGAAAACATGGAAGCTTGGAAGAGAAGAATGCAATTCCATAAATAGAATAAATAACATATGTAGAGAGACTAAATCCAAATTCATTGAAAATCACTAAGAGCTTTTAAATAATTATATTTTTAATTTTACACATTAAAATATTCTTAAGAGAATGGTTCCTTTAAAGACTCAATTTTAATTATTAAATTGAAGCAATCAGATAATCAATATATGCGGAATATTAATGCTGCATATTCACTACAGCTATATAACCAGTTGATAATAATGCAAATACCAAAATAAAAAAGCAAGTAATATTTTTGTGTTGTTATTTAATTTCTCCTACTTGTTTCTCATTACTTCAAGTGGCTTCCGAAGCAGCTCATCGGCCAACAAAAGTAACTGCGTAAGGGCTCGCACTTTATTTGATTGGAATGTACATTTAGCATTTAGTAATATATAAACACAATGAATAAAGTGATATCTAACTTATAATATTAAGTCTCTTCGCGTATGTGGAAATACCAACAAAATCTTTCTGTATTATGAAGACTCAGCTCTTCTGAAACGAATCGTCATAAGTATAGAGAGCTGGTTTTCTACGACTCTTCTAGACAAAGTATTGCTCACAGTCTCTGATGAAGACCGACGTTTACTACGTGCTGAATTTCTCGAACACAGAAGAAAAATTCCGTTGTGTACTATGAGGCATTTTGAAGACTACGCAGTTTAAACAAAAACAAAAAACTGGAACGGTACTGCTCGTGGATGGTGTGGTTTTGATCCATGAGAACACACGTCTAAATGTGTCCAAGGTTACACATGCGAATCTACTAAGTTCAAGTAGGAGCAGTTTTACCATCCACCATACAGCTCGGACATATCGCCCTGCGATTAGTGGTTAGTCTCCTGAAAATTCCTGAAAGGGCAGCGTTTAAACCCGGACAAGGAACTCACATGTCACGGCCACAAGATTTTTGGGAACCCATAAGCCTTTGGGAATATACTTGGAAAACAAACACTAACGCTTTCTTCACAATTTAATTTTATTTTGCTAGATGTATAGCCTATAAACAATTGATAATGAGTGCATAGTACTCGAAATGTACATCTAGCAAAATAAAATTAAATTGTGAAGAAAGTGTTGGTGTTTGTTTTCCAAGTGTATAAAATAAATCTTCACTTAACTCGAGAACAAATTCCTTTGAGAATCGCTATGCTAAGGCCTACGGTGTATACTTTTAATAAATACTTCTTTTAATCTCACGGTGTCGTTTCGTACCTTTTCATTTGAACATCACTTGCACTATTAATATTATAATTAATTAAAATACGCTATGAAATTTTTAAATAAAATAATTATAATCATATGGTGATTTTAGTAAGAAACATAATAATTTTTAATCCACTTTTATATTTAAGTGTTTTGCGGTACTAATAATTCACATGGAGGAGAAGAAATCTATTAGAAGGGCCTCATAGAGATACACATATTTAATATATAAGAGATAGTAGGAAAGTAGTACCCGTTTGTGGAGCGCTGATGAATAGAGTAGCGCGTGTTTTTATCCCAGAGATCCTATCAGTACAGCTTTTATTATGAACTTGACTTTAAAGAAACAAGAAAATAATTTATAGATATAATGAAAAATTGGCATGTCTTTATATTATTATTAAAGGTTAATTTAGTTAATAATTTAGTAATTTAACATAATTCCAATTCCTTGAGTTTGAATTGTAGCTATTGCAGATCAAATCAATAAAATAATATCTTTATTGACATAAATCAAACAGATATATTGTAATAATAAATTTAAAAATAGTGATAACTATGCAAGAACAAAATTGAATCGAATCGAAAGATATTTAATAAAGTTACTGCTTATTGCGCTACACTCTTGATGGAAACAGATATGTATTAATATTAAGTGAAAATTAGCACTTTTGTTACTTTAGCTTTGATAGTGGTATGCGAAGACCGAAACACATGCCAGGCAAATGAAGATAATAACATGATAGGACAAGTGTGATACTCTTTACATAATAGAAAGATATTTAAGTTTCTAGATAAACTTATAACTGGGAGGAAAATTGATATAGTTGGACATCTACTCAATGAATTGAATTATGTAGATCAGATAAGATTAAATTTAAATACAGCATTTTTCTAGCATTTTATGGGAACAGAAATCAAAACAAATATTGATGAACTAAGTACTTCAGAAACCTACAAAATAAATGGTGGATCAGTGCAAGTTCCAAAGTATAGAAAAGTTAAATACGTTTTCTGTACTGCTACGTGGCTCTTATTAATAAATATTTAAACTACGTAAAAGTTAATTATTGTTCCCTTTAAACAAAACTGGGCTATGGTTTTGGTCTATTTTGGATCTCATCATCGTACTGCAGTTGAAGACTGAGAAACGATGATTTCCTATTGAACTCTAATTGGCTAAGTAAAAGTGTTTTTTTTTTTAATTTGTATTCAGTTAACTTTTTTACGGTTGAGGAACAGCCGTATTTTAAATAATATATAGAAACCATTTGGATACTAAATTCGTCAAAGGTTTATAAAAAAAACATACAGTCATTTAAAAATATCTTTAATCATGATAAAACTACATAGAAAGTTTATTTTTTCTAAGCTTTATTAAAATTCTTATTGCACTGGAAAACAAATAAATCTATTTAGGTGTATTTTTAGAAATCCAAGTCTTTTACTGCACAAACCATAACATAATATTAAATTAAGTCTACATCTATGGGTTAGGTATATACGGTACAAAACCCGAGATAAAGATTTCTGTCAGTCTCATCAAAGACACCACGGTGTTCCAAGCAGAGGCGATAGCTCTTCACCACTGCACAAGAGAAATAGCAAGACAAGACACCAAAGGTAGATCAATGACTATATTCTCCGACAGCCAGGCGCTACTAAGAGCACTAAGCTCTACACAGGTCAAATCTAAGCTAGTGTGGGACTGAACTTGACTGTCACAAAAAAATAACAATCACCAGGTTCGGGACACGGAGGACATTCGGGGAATGACAAAGCAGACGAACTGGCCAAACAACGCTCGTTAAAACCAGTAATTGGCCCGGAATCCTACTGTGGATCTTCAAAACCGCAGTCAAACGATCCATAAAAAAATAGTGGAGACAGGCCCAAACCTGCTGGACGAACTCACCAGGACAGAGACAGGCGAGACAGTTCCTTCAGAAACAATCGCCAAAATTCATGACCGAACTTCTGAATTAAGACAGGAAAATGGTCAAAACAAAAGTAGTTCTGATGACAGGAACTGCAAGCTCAACAAACATATGAGCAAACTAGGCCTGGTGGAAGAAGCACCATGCAGATTCTGCCTAGAGGAAGAAGAAGATTCGTTCCACATCCTATGCCATTGCGAGGGCCTAACAAGGATTAGATATCAAAAGCTGGGCACTACAAACCTATGCGCGGAGACCTATACCCAAGCCCCCCCCCCCCCTGGCAGGGCTAATAGGACGAATCAAAGACGCAAAGCTAGAGCTGGTCATCTGAGATAAATAGGGATCCACAATAGATCTGAGAAGGTCGCGGTGGAGCAGGTGCCAGTGCCACCCATATAACATCTACATCTACGTGGGTTAGAAGGCATAAATATCTCCTTAAAGCAGTTATATATTAATAAAAATAAATAATTTCTTAAAATATACACCAACAGAATTTTCAACGTTTCAAAAACAATATTATTTAATCCAATTCCTGTTGATTTTAGATACTAGCCCCAAATTACATTTACCCACTGATTATTATTAAAATAAGTTTCACTGTTTCTTATTTTCATCCACCTTTCTCTTTTATTTTATAGTTCATACTTGGACACGTAAATTTAATTTTGCCAATCCAATTATTGATATTTATGAGAACATAATTTAAATATTCGAATACCAATTAAATGTCAGAAAGAAACATCCAATAGAATTTTTACTTCTGGAATTACTTATTTCCAAATAATCCCAACTTTTTTACTAATACATTTTCAACCAATTAAGGCGCATAGAATGGTTTTAATTAATTGTAATTTTAATCGGTATCAAAATAATCAAACATCCTATCAACCCAAGAGGGCATTAAAAATCCGATCATTCCTTTAGATACGAAAACAAAATCCTCAAGACTCCGGGCCCCCTTGTCTACTAATCTTATCAGTGTGGAAATATATATCCAGAAAGTACAACCAATCCTATTAAAAACTCAGCGTTCCACCTTCATTATCCCAGCCTAATTAGCCATGCCTGGTGAATTTTAAGTAAAAATGAATCCGATGGAAGCTGAATAATAAAAAGCGCTTTTTTTAGTTTTTTTTTTTTTCAAGGGTGCTTAAATTAATATAATCCCGAGACGCCACCGGTGTCCAACGAAAAAACGAATCCATTAACCAGCCATTCCGATTTATAAAACGGCAAACACGCGAAATGCACGATTATTCGATTATTTTTTTGATTGTAATCGAATATCTTAACGGTCCTTAATTAGGCATACCGGACCCTTCTGGTAGCAGAAACGGCACTTAATTCCGAATTAATTGACGCACGAGCTTATTACTTTGCAATTACAATAAACATAAAGTCTGATGGCCCCCGCCGATTATCGTAATGTGAATAATTGTAATTTCGAAAATAAAATAAGCATCGAGCTTGTAATCTGTTATGCTCTCCAAGTGTGTGTGTGAGTAAATATCTCGCATGCCGTTGAAGTAGTCACGTTTGTATCGTTTCATCAAAAATGATACTTATAAATGAGGACACGGAAACGTGACGGGCCATGTCAACTACAGATGTTGCTGGTTCACATCATTGTTTGTAAAAGAGAGAATCATGTTTGATATTTGCAATTTAATTTACAAATTATGTATAGTATATTATATTAAATCAAGATATCTTACTCACAAATTAAGTTTAGTAATAATGATGAGAGTAGCAATATATATCTCATAAAAATTATGCCTGCCCAAAGACTAAAATGAGGTAATTTCAAAGTAATATTGAAGGGTACTAAACTAAGTTTAGGTGGTCCTTTCTTAACTAAATGTAATTTCTCACATTTTTATTTATTCGCAATATAAGGAAGATGTAAATAAATAAACAAATAAACATTTGCGCTGGCGAATTTCATTAACTGCATTATTATTTTATTTTTTGACATATATATTTAATATTTATTTTCTGTATCTCATTTTTGTAGTAAACAGCGTAAATAATTAAAAATTTTAGCTCTAAAATTAACAACATTGCCAAATACTAAGTAAAATTGATGATATATACAATAAGAAACATTACGGCAACAATAAGTGAAAGTTCATATCAAACTAATAATTTACATATTAAATTTGTGTAGGTGCAAACAAAATATCCTGTAAATAATTCATTAAATATGATAGTAATCATAACTCAAGAGTTATAATAAGCACGAAAAAAAAAACGGAATAGCACTAATTATCATTTTCGGTAATGAGTGGGCTAAAAACATTCACGATTGATAGTAACAAATATTATAATATTAAATTATTAATCACGACAAGCAAACATATAAAAGTATTTGTGACAATTTAATTAACCTGCGTCTAAAGTATCAAAATCAACGATTTACATTTCCAGCTACGCATTACTACTACTTATAAAATTATCATTCACAAATCACTTTAATAAAGCTGAGTTGATTTTTAGATATTTCCAGTTTAGCCGCCTTTTTGAATTAATTGGCACTTAAAACAAGTTTCCTTGAATTCTATAGCACGTTATATTAAATGATTACAAGTCGATGCAGATGAACTTCCAGTGATTTAAACCACTTTTTGCAACAGATGGCGTTAGTGTATTTTAAAACTGGTTAAATATAAATTACATAAGTAAAAATAAATTTAGTAAATATCTTAACAATCATTTCGATATAGTAAAGTGTTAGAGAGATAAATGATATTGCAATATGTATCTGTATAAACGATCATTTATGTAACATCTTTATTTACAGTATAAGCACGAACAATAATAAAATGCGTGATCGTTACTATTATAAGTATTTTTAAGCCATTTTATATACATTGCAGTAGTGTTAATGACGCGTTTGTATTTGAGATAAATTGTAGTATTTTGGGGTAAGCTTGTTAATAAGTACTATGTTTGAGGTTTTTTGAAGAAAATTTACCCATGATGAATAAAATGCACTTCACGAAGGTTTATAATTTATCTCACAAAGGAGATTGCTGAATAGATTATGGAGTGAGTTGCTGGGGTGACGTGGTTTAGTGAGAATCCTCAGCGCAGAGCTGACCGCTTATTAATTAATATTTTATTATGTTTTGGAACTGGATTGGGAAATATGATACAGTCATAACTAGCCAGGAGATAGCAAATAGTTCATCATTTTGGAATGTTTGAATTATAATTTGCTATTAAACCAAATGCTTTAGTATGTGCAACACTCAAAGGAGATTTAAATAAATTATTGATTAATAAATTCGGTAGTTAATGTGTAGAATTGTGGCAAGGAATAAGTAGCTTTGATTTGTTGGAGTTGATTTTGATGCACCATTTTGCGAACCATTGTTGTTGTGTATCAACTGCTTGTAGGGGTGTAATGACTATATTTTCAAACTTTATTTAATTATGAAGTTTCTATAATGTTTATTAACTATCGTATTATTTCAATTCGATCTAAAAAATGAACATCTTTGAAGAAAAAGGATAGGTATAAAGTAATAATTAGAAAAAAAAAACGTAAATCTAGGTTTTATTTTTTTCTAATTATTAGTTTATTTTCTACAACGTAGTCCACTTTAATAGATATTAATAGATATAAAGATTAGATATTGCAATAGTGGCTTGTTTCTGGATTTACAGGAATAATTTACATGTTTTATTACATCGCAGTCATATAAAATAGTTTGTATGCTTTACTAAATTGGATATAAGTATGCATTTATGTAATTTAAAAATGCTTAATGTTATAATCATAAACTGTTTGGAAAAAATAAATCTACGTTTTGAACTATAATTAATATATTTCTAGATGTAAGCTTATCTCATAAATACAATAAGTGGCTCCTAAAATTTTCGCAAAATTCTAAATGATTTTAAATTTTCCACATTATCTAAGAAACTTACAAAATTGCTTTTCTGTTCTTATGACAGAGAAGTCCTTTAATGCAATATTTTCTAAATCGAATTACGTAAATAAAGTTACCTCAAAGAAAGGCTACTAACGCGTACCTTTCGTTATTGCTCGCAATTTTAAAATATAAATAGTTTGTTACGAGCCCAAATTAGAAACAGAAATTGAAACGGATATTGCTAAACATATATTGCGGACTTTCTCTCCGTGTGCTGGTAAGATTCTTAGGATTTGCCGCCTCAGGCCTCTCCAACGATTTCTCGAAACGAATTGTTAAATCTCATCCTTCCCTGCCCACATCATTTTTTTTCGGTAGAAATATTGAAACCATAAAACCACGTTACACTTTTAGCAATAAAATTTTGAATAAAAATTTCCTTATAATGCTTTTAATGTATTCATTTTTAGTTAGTTAGTAAAAATACGACAAAATGCTTCATACTAAACTGTCTAAACGCGTCTCAAAGAACATGAACGACCTTATCGCTTAAGATATAACAATTCGACTTTTGCAAACCATTTATTAGAAAACAATCACAATTTCGGAAAGGATGTACTTTCAGTAATCCACTTTACCGCTAAAGGTCGTAAAATGGATTTACTGGAAGCACTTGAAATTTATAAAGCCAAAATTAATCCGGGTTTTTCCATTCTCAATGACCAGACCGACGCAATTTATTCTCCTCTCTTCGATAGTATTTAAGCAACGTTTGTAATAAATTTAGGTACTTTATGTTTGATAATGATCAGCTTATGATCGATAGTAGTCACAGTTATCCAAAATATAGTGATAAAACAAAGTTATAAAGTGTTTTATTTAAAATTCTTAATTTCTTTCAGAATTAATTTTAGCTTTTACATAGTATCATAAAGTATACTTAACACAAACTATTATTTATTATTTATTCGGATACATATATTTTGCATTTACATGCTTATTTTCCCTTTATTGGGCGATAAAATAAAATTTTGTCATTTTGACATTGACAAACAATAGCAGCATTATAAGGTATGTATATGCTGATAAGTATAATATATAGTATATTTAAAAAGCTCTACATGGTCTACTATGAGAGTATTGCGCATGATTTCATCGGGAAATGTGGTAAAGGATCTGCCTTTTCTATGCAGCCGTTCGCCAGTTTACTTTGATGCTTCAAACGGCTTTAAAGGGTGACTCCATTTCAAGGTCACATTTCAGGAGATGGCTATAGCCGTTCAAGGAGGGCCGCCGAGGAACCCCATTCTAGACGACCAACAACGACTTTTTTAAGTCCCAAGGAATCATCCATTTTGAGTTTGTACCACATGGAGAAATTGTCAACTCATCCTTTTATCTGATCCAGGATCGCCCGCGTAAGGGCTGACATCAAAGACACGGTGAGGATCCATCATGAAAATTCCCCCAGCAACACGGAACGAATCGTTATCAGTTGCCTTGTCCGGGGCAACACCTCGCAGGTCTCCCAGTCAACTTACATGAGACTTGGCTCTATGAAACTCCATTTGCTTCCTCGACTGAAGAGAGAGCTTAAAGTAAAACTTTGCTACTCCGTAAAAAAACAACCAAACGCAACGTTCCTAAGAGGTATTCCCGTTGAGAAGTATCAGGATGCCTTCTAGGCATTGTAGACTCCCCAAGTGGATTGGTGTCGAGGAGAGTATTTTAAAGAATTTTAAGTATTGGAACAGATACGATAATTAATATGTTTTCTCAGAAAATGACATTACTTTGATAAAAGACCCTGTGTATTATAATAAATAGACAGTCCAACGACTAAAAATGAAATTAAAACAACAAATGTTAAAAATCGAAACAAAAACAATAATTTAAAACTGTTTTATAGTTCTTTATTATTTTTAAACTTTCTTCATCAAGTATAAACAATATGTAGTTTATACTACAAACTAAAATTTTAAATCAAGTTTTATTATTATTTTGCATTTTGACTAACAATAAAATAATGAAGCCACCACAATGTCCAATTTGAACAGATTATATATGAATTTATTATTAATATATTAATAATTTGATAATCTAGGCGTAACCTTTTATTTTGGAGTATAATATGCGTTTCACAATCATTAGCGTGACATTATCGTATCAATTTCTCCTAGTTTTATAGTACATTACTACGTGATATAGTAAAAATGCTTTTGTTGTTAGAAAACTTTTGCAGATATTCAGCGAAACGTTAAACACCAAAAGTAGTTCCAGCAGTACAAAAATGTTATTTAATCAAGTCCTTATTCTTGATACCTTGATACTTATTAGATTCATTTTTTCTACATCAACTCTAAAACGGTTTTGTCTGTATTTTAATTAGCATAGTAAAATCTATCATATCATAGGGAAAGGTTCTAATTTAAACAGTAATTATAACGCATACAGCAACACCAGAGTTCATATTTAAACAACAGAAATATAAATAGAACAAGAGGTACATATGAACAATTTCCAAATTATTTATGTTTATGTTTATTTCTTTTAATTCTGTGCCAACAAAAAAGCCTAACACATACAAAAATACATAAATAATATTAATTACATATTTTGGACTGCACAAGAATTGGGCATTGAGTTCATCCTAGATGATCTTCCACTCGCACCTCGAAGTATTCTGCGGACGATCATGCAGAAACGTGCCAAAAACTAATATTTAGGTGTATTTTAGCCTTAAATCCAGGTATGTTTGTCCCTAATGTGGGAATTATATGTCAACAGGACGGGATACCACCCCATTTAGCTCGCTTTGTTTGAGATCATTTAGAAATAACATGTCATCACAAACGTATTGAAATAAGGTTTACTTATGATATGTCTGCGTCAAAGGATTTTAATTTTACTGAGGGCGATTCTAAGCTCTTGCTATCTTTTACAATGTCTAGGGTGCAAAGATGCGTAAATGTTCTTCAACTATCCGAGTTTGATGGAGGGCGGATAGAGGGTCGAATATGAAGAACTAGAGGTACAGGACCACGTCGAAGAACCACATAGCGTGCAGATCGGCGTTTGAGACTGTTGGCTTTAAGAGATCGTTTCTCCACCTCCAGGTCCATTGCAAACCAGTTGTATGAAGAGCATGGAAAACAGATTGGAATGCGAACAGTTTACCGCCCGATTCACACTTTTGGCCTTTTTTACATTCGAGTCGCACTGGGTGCTTCCTTTAACCGCCGAGCATCGACGAAATGGTTTTGAGTGGTGTAGGACCAAGAATGGAATGATATAGTAACGAATCTAGATTCTGTTTAGGGATGAATGATGGTCAGGCCAGAGTCAGAAGACGACGTGGTGAAAGAAGAAATCCACAATTGAAGTTATTGTATGGGGTGCCATTGCTTATGGCCTCTAAGTCACCTTTAATTTTCGTTAGAGGCAACGTGACCGCACAGCATTACATCGAAGAAATTCTGGAACCTCATCTCCTACAAAGCTTCAGACATTGCCAAATCTAACTTTTCAGCAGGATAATGCTCGCCCACGCATTGCAAGATCCTCAATGAACTTCTTTGAGCTCGCTGAAATCAATTCGTTATCTCCAATTGAGAATGTGTGGCATATCATGGGCCAAAGACTCCTTAATTTGTTTGGAATGAGATACCACAGGGGGATCAATCACCTTGGCCCCTTAGAGACTGTATAGCCCACCATCGTGCATCGACACATTATAAATGTTTTTTTTTTTCATAAAGTTCATTGAATCGAAAAGAAATTTTGTTCATTTGTTTACTATGTTTTCCCTTCAAATTGTACAAAATATTATTAAATAAATTAATTTATACTGGGTGTTCGGATTTATATGTCACTTAGTATAATATTAATAATGGTTTTTATTTTTTGCCTTTAGATTTTTCCTCCAATTTACAAATTATACAAGAAAAGAAACTAAGTAAAAAATTCTGTACACTATAACAGAGATAAAGTGAAATGTGATTCAGATGCATGTCATAGCTGTTCTTCCATTCCACCAAATATTTAATATTTAAACTTCTAGTAAAATAAATTTAGGAAAATATAAATTTTATGAAAAAAGGACAAGAATGCCAAGTGATTAGTGACATATATTTAAATTGTGGTTTTTTATGCAAAAGTGAAGATATTATTTTTAAATTTCGAAGTAAAATCGTTGCAGGAGATTGAAATATTTTTTAATAAAATTACGATGGTATAATTAGATAATCTCTTGAATAAACTCGTTTTGTGTAAAGGCGGTAATAAGCAACTGCGACTCCTTATAATTAACCTTATGAACATCACATCTATAGGACAGCTTTTCGAACAGATATGCAGGCGATTTATATTTAATAATATTGTGAATTAAAGAATAATTTTGCAGTATGAGTCTATTGTCCATATTTAGCCAGTTTATATCTAATAGTTTGTGGCTAATTTGTTGCTACTTTGTGTTCGAAAGGTGCATATATAAAAATAAATTTGTGAAATAAGTGTTAGTGTTTTTCATACAATTTGCACAACTTCTTTATTTGTTTAGGCATGGATGTGTTAATGTAGAACAGCAAGTGAATTAAGATAGAAATGACGAATCGCACAGCAAAATGTTTTTGCATTTTTTCTTAGAAGTTCTTTATTGAGATATATAGTCTTGAGATACCTCACACGATATATACTTATGATATCTGAGAGTAAATTGGTTGCTCGAGTTACGTGAAGATCAAATTAATTTTACGAATAAAGCAGGAATAACCTTTCTTCACAATTTTATTTGAGTTACCAAATGTACATTTCGGACACAAAGTGACCATTGTCAATGGATTAGCACTACTGCTTATTATGAAGAAAGGTTATTAGTGCTTTATTCGTAAAATTAAAAAGATCTGAGAGTATTGTCCAGAGTAATAGGTAGGCTTTTTTCAATGGGGGTTAATGTTATCTGTTGGTTATTTATTGACGGTTTAAATTTCTCTACTAATTAGATACATTTTCTTTTTAATCTAAAAATAATATAAGGAGCCTTTAATGGATTTAGAATGAGCCCATGAGAAAGTGATGCATTATATAATATGTTAAGATCATAATTCTATTTTAATAATGCATCGTGATAATTTTCAGGTGGAAAAGAGATGTACAACTGGGTACCATCCATGTACATGTGATGATTGCGATGATTTAAGTTATTTATAATAGACGAAGTGATATTAAATAGAATATAAAATCCACTAGACTTTTTTCTATGGGATTATTTAACATGCAGGGCTTATATTAACATACTAAACAACTTGCAAGAATAACCTAAGATAATCAAAGAATTTTAGACAAAGTAATAATATTATTACTGCTAGTAACTATAGTTTTATACAGGTCAAGAAATATTTGATGGGCGACAGATCACAGTAAAAAGAAAATTATAGTTAAACTACTGATTTCTTGATTACATGGAAACATTATTATAAAAATTCAAATGCAATAAATGTGAACTAGCTGACTAAAACTCAAGTACAATTTAAAATTTCACAAATAATAAAAGTAAAATAAGTATATACATATAAATGTAAAAGTAATAAGAAATTTAAAACTATAAAAACACTACTCAGACAGATATAATACATAAATTAAAGGACAATAAAACGGGTAGATTAAGAATTTAGTGTACCAGCGGAAAAGACGTAAAATGAAAACTATTGGGATAAATGTGTAGTAAATATATACAAATATTAAAACTATCAGGGTGATCCTAGTGAAAATTTAGATTTTATTGAATAATCACTCATCTATACCATAGAAAGCATGAGCAATAAAATACCTTTCTAAAAATATAAGAATTATTTTATCAGACCTTATAGCAAGTGGTAACAAATTAGCAAAATAAAAATACTTTTAGTCTAAACTAAATAAACGTTGTTTTTTGTTTTGGTAGATAAGAATGACTTGCTAACTCTGGTTAGGTGGTTATGAATTTAGTCTATATACCATTATTGTAGTAAATTGTAATTAAAGTATTATCACTTTCATCACAAATTGTTTTTATTGACTAGATGCATATTTTGAAATACGAAGTGTTCTTTATCAATAGTTAAAATGACATTTTACAATTTACTACATAATAATCTTCACGTAACTTACAAAAATATATTTCTATACCACTATTGATTTATGTTTCTTCGAACATATTAATTGCGTTTCATTAAGAAAATTAATGATAGTATAAAAATATTCATTTTAACAAAAGTTGACTGACAATCATCCATGTACCCTGATTATTCGCACAGCTTTGCGTTGAATACGAAATAATCGAATAATCGGGTATGGTCCCATATTAAGAGAAAGATGATCTTATTTAATTTAGATGAAATTACATCAGCGTGTGAATGCCAATTAAGTGTGTTGTCTATGTTTAACCCTACAAATTTTACTGATATATTTGCGAGTTCAGTTGTTTTGCTTGGGTTTACTTACATTCAATATAGCTTAACCACCTTTTTTGGTTGAAAGCAACTCTAATATTTTAAGTAGTTTCGTCTTACTATCGTTATTGCAGACAATACATCAGTTGATTTGTATAAAGGGTAGTATCAACTGCATATAATAAAATATCTGAATTATTTACTTGCAAGGATAGATCGTTTACATAAAGTACAAATAGCAAGAGTCCTAGGGGGTACACCATATGTTATATTAACCTCAGAACCGGTAACAATTGCATTAACATTGACCTCTGTCGTCTAATACTTAAATAAGAAGATAATAGCTGACTGCTCTGTGGATGAATATTATAAAACTAAAGTTTTTCAGAGAAAAATCTCGTGAAACACACAGTCAAATGCTTTGCTGAGGTTAAGGAATGATGGCACTAAACTTATACCCGTATAAAGCGGTTTTAGAATTACATCAGAGAAGGCTAGGACTACAAGCTCAAATGTTCTTATTCTCTTAAATTCATATTGGAAATTATCGAATATATTCATTGAATCTAGAAATATAGACAGTTGTTTTAATAAAATTTAATTCAATAAAGATAATGGTCTAGATTTATTCATATCTGACCAACAACTTTTTGAAAATCGACACAATGCAGTCCAATAAAAGAATACATGGATTCTTTCGTGCCTTTATGCATTTACTAATTCATTTACATAAAGATAATATGATAACGTCTATAATACCTTTTGGTAAATTGGTATACATGCTGTAGATATCCTAAGCATGAGAGTTTTTTTAAAGTGTTTACTATATCTCTAACTTCATTACTGAACTGAAAATAGGGCTAATCGGTACAAGCAAGTTTATTACATCAAAATTCAAATCTGTCTTTATTGGTAACATTTCAATAAGATCTTCTGCTATTTTACTATAAAAAATATTTGGTTCATCAAGACTTATATGACAACGGTTATTTATTACACTGTGTTTTTTTTTTCAAGAGTAACCACATTAGAACATTCGAGTATTGTTGCCTTGATTAATAAATTTATTATTTGCTTTTACCCGGTTTCTATTAGAGTATCTTCATATTTTTTCCTGTACTGGCCTAGTTTTAGTTTACATTTTTTATTATCTTAGTTTTAGATAATAATATGCTTTTTAACTGACTACTAGTTATTATTAGCTTTATTTACAATCTTCGTTGGTATTGAAATAAAAATTATGTTTTGAATTCGGAATAAAATAGTTTTACAAAGCTAAACTAATATATAGGCTTCTACGCTGATATTAATAACGCTTAAACCAGAAGTTTAAACTTGTTAAAAAACAACAATTACTGCAATACTTACATTTTAATTTCATTTCGATATCTCTAATAATTCGAGAGATATTTACTTGGTTCCACACATTTAGTCATCACTGTATTATTAACTAAGTTCATAATGGAGTTTCGCCAAGTAACAGCCTCATCAATTCAATACACTGTATTATTGATCCTGACTATTACATTAAGCTACAATATTGGTATATGTAACTAGACTTCGACTTTTTGTATAATATTCAGATCTAAATGTTAAATTAATTAAGTAAACATAATTATCGTAAATATTATCTATTTTGCATATTAATAATTTTCGAAACTTAAACCATTTTCTGTGATAATTATTGATATGCATTATATTAATTAATTCATATTTACATGCATTACATTAAATGAATTCGTTGATAATTATGTTATAACAAAGAAAAACAATGAAATGAAAAAATTATTAAATAGGAGACTATAAATTAGGTTCGAAATTATTTTTACTTTCGATCAACATTTTGTTTGAAACCACGGCATTTGCATGTTAGCTTGGAGAACACGTCATGGTCTGCTATTTTACATCTATTATGACAAGCGATTATACAAACAGGTTTTAAAAGGCTGAACAAAATTGTTTTTAAATGGCGTCTATTGGAAAAAAATTAATTTAGTTAAAGCAACAACATTGATAATTTTATATTATACGAAAATATTATTCTGGTGACGTGATGTTTAAATATAGAATTTAATTGAATAGAAGAGATTACATTTTGGTACTAAATATATTTAAACAATAAGTGTGCACATCATTACATCATTGTATTGATAGTATTACATATATTATGATTCATAAGATTAGAACAAAATGATATTGTTGATAATAAAACACAGTTACTTAGCTCGATTATATAACCTACAAATTATTATTAAGGTTATTCGTTGTTAATAGGTTTTAATAAAGAAAACACGTATCAATTACAAGCCACAGACAACATCGTTTACGGTTAGAATTCCCATATCGTCGGTCCTGTTCACATTCCATAACAAAGTGAATTAAAACGAGACAACGCTTCGTGAGAATTGGGTGGAAATAGTACTGACTCAGTGAAGGTGGAATTCTTTCATTGGTCCGAGGCACGCTGCTATTAAGTAGGCGTGCACATTTCAATGGCTATTGTTGAAGGCCTTGTAAAAATAACGACAGGCAAAACTGCAGAATCCGTAAAATAAGGACTTAGCCCGACTTCGTAGTTGGAATACCATAAATAATGCTTCGATGAAAGGAAATACTATGGACAGGAAAAAGTACTTTGCACTAACAGGGTTCGAGAATCACACACGGTGTGTACCATTGTAGTTAAATTAGATGCGCGTGGGATTCTGCGTTTCTGAAAAATAATAAGGAGAAAAGCGGCTTTTGTGTAAGTGAAGGATGGCCGAGATATTAGTCGAGATTATCTCCTGAATTAATTAGACGGTCGTAAAAAATGGGCGGTGAAACGACGACCTTCACGAGCCAGAACCAGTCTGCTTTTCGAACGAGTAGATAATGAAATCGTCAAATTTGTTCAATTAAAGTATTCAGCGTCGCGTTTAATACCAAGAGCTTAAGCTAATGATACTATTTGATGATGGCGATGGCACGCAAGATGAACTAGGCTACCATTAGTAAGAAAACATAAGATAAAGCGGAATGTGTTTATAGCGAATACAGACGTAAAATTGTTCACCTTGTTCACATTGAAACGATTCTATAGAATATAAGAGAATCGTCCTATCGTCATTATGTTGTAAAAACACTATTGATGGTTTGAGTTTATACGAAGTGTTTTGAATAATAAAATAAAATAACACTAAGTTTATTCCCTGCTTCACTTATTTATTAAGCATTAGAAGTACATTATCAATAACAAACTAGTTTAATTAGAAGGTTAATTTTAAACGTTTGGTTTTTTTTCACTATTTTTATATTTCTCCGACTAGTTTTGACCGTTGGTCATTATTAAGGAGATATGTACAAAAATTTACAGTTTTGTAATTTTTGTTGATATTTTAGAGTTAAGTAAATTTTAAGTTAGTTTGTTATTGATAATGTTCACTTTGTGAACGAAATGTACGTATAACTCTTAATAAATAAGTAACTCAAGGAACAAGCTCGGTGTTATTTTATTATATTACGTTGTAAAAAGTTTATGTTTATTAAAGAAAATACAAATAATCAAAATCTAGATGTTGGAATAATTTGATATACATTAGTAAAATTAGTACTTCCTATAACTCTTTTCCTTTATTTGTCAACAGCCTCGCTTTAGTTTATATACCATTAGACATCCAACAGGGATCTTAAGAAATAAAACTAAATCTATGTTGTCATTTACGACAGGGATTAAACAGGGTTATAAAGTCTTCTCGTCTAGGGGCTCTTCAAGCCCCCTATAACTTTAATTAAGGTAATCTCAGTTTCAAGTTTATATTGTAATTTACTATTTGTGAATAAGAAATAGTTTATATTATTCTAAACATCACGTCAATGTTACAAAATAATTGTAAGTTCTTTTGTAGGTAATTTTTAATACCTAACTAGACAGAAGTTTATAATCTATTTACAGGTCTCTATTTAACTTAACCTATTATTAAAATAATATTCTGAAATATAGTTTATTAATCATTTGTGTCAGTAAAGATTAGATGTTTAGTAAACAAAATTTACAATACAAAACTGTGTTTAACAACTAGATCAATATAATATAATTTTAAAAGTAGCATTTCTTCAATTTAAATTTCTCACTTTTAAAAATCACTGAATAGATTCCGTATAAACAAAATCCCAGTTTTAATATATTCTTGGCAACATCAAATCATTAATTATCTATGATTTATTACAACGTACTGGATGAACATTATAGAAACGATGCTTTTAATGAGTTTAATATATTTCCACATTGAGAGATTTAACGGACGAAATAGTAAATAAATAATAAATAAATGTTTAACATGCCAGAAATACATCCTGTCAACATTACAAACAAAACTGGGCAATAAATAAAGAAAAAAAGTCAATTAATAGCTATATTGAATCAATTTCATTTAGATAAAATCAGTTTTGTTTGAAGTACACGTAACTTGTATTTTACGCTTATCGGCCATTAAAATTAAACAGGTTAAGCACCTGGTAATTAATTTGTTATAGCGAAACTGTTACGATGTATGACTCGTATATATACCGGTTTAGGGAATATTATCCCTTGGGGCCCTGTTCAGATAATGAATGGTTAACAGTTATCTATTTTCAGACCTCTTATATAATTTAAATTTAGGTTGTTCGCAACGGATAATTTTATTTTGTTCTGAGTATTTTAAATTATCTTAGTTATTAGCATTTAGTGCAAAAGTATGGCACTCTTGTAATAATTAATTATTTAGTTATATTATATTCATGTTAAATATAGATATAACAAAACGAGTGTGTTTAATGATTTTGCATGTAATTATAAATGGTGTCTCAAAATTAACACTATATTTGAATTTGCCGCCTTTTGGGCAGTAAATTGTTACCCACCCTGAAAATAAAAATAATTAGACAGCTGAATGTTTAGAGTTAGTAAAAATGGAGCCGTTACACGATGCAACACAACGTGCTTTCATTGTTGAACAATATCTCAAAAATAATGAAAGCTCCGATGCCAGTTCGTAAATTTCGTACAAAATATGGCCGGAATAGTGTTTTATCTTCGTCAACTCTGAAAAGAAAAATTCAAGGAGATTGGATCAGGGGCAAAACACACTGATAATTCCAGAATTTCAATTCAGCGTCTTAGAGAAGGATTGCAAATTTCAACGCATACTCATAAACAAACCATGTTACCATGCTTGCAAAATTCAAATAATACAACAACTAAAGCCTAATGACCACGCATAGCGAAGAGAGTTCATTGAATCGATTATTGAAAAGCAACAAGTGGATACTAATTTTTCGAGCAAAATCATCCTAAGCGATAAGTAACAGTTTAACACCTTGATGGCAAACAAATGCATCAAAATATAGTCCATCCGTTGGATCTTCCGTCCTACGTCACAAACTATTGCTTCAAAAAACGACAAAAGTTTTACAGTTCTTTTTCTAACGCATTTGGTTTACTTTATCAGACTGAATGTTTTTGTGTCGTTTATCGAAGCGATATTTTGTGACGTAGGATGGAAGATCCAACGGATGGAATATACTTATTTGAACATGAGGCTGGTCGTCACGCAGTTTGTCAAAATTAGATGACATTGATATGGCCAATATTTCGACAAGACGGTAAAAATGCGATACAGTCCGTGAATTCAATTACTGCATGTGATATCTTGGTCATATCGGTAATCACAATTGTCCTCTAGATCGTGTAATTTAACGCCATTATATTTCTTTTTATAGGGTTATTTGAAGTCTAATGTCTATGTTAACAACCACGCAACTAAATTTCTTCGCACATTGATCAAACATTTGATATTTTTAATAAAAGTCTTTATCTTAAATACATAATGAATCAAAAACAACAGACTAACATAAGGGCGAGGATCTTTCTAATGTATATCGCCTAGGGAAAAGAGTTGCGAAACTCTTGGAATTTATTAGTGGCTGTAAAAAGTCACTAGTTTTAGCTAATGCTAAAAAATTAAAGGGGTCGGCAATATACACAAATCAGGACAAGATAGTCTTCGGCATAAAACTTTAAGAACTTATCTTCGAATTGCAAAAGGAAAAAACCTAAACGCCTATATAAAAGATTTTCAACTAATTGTTGGAAATGACGTCTTCGCGGCAGATAAGTTAATGGAATCTCCACAAATTAAACAGGAAGAAGGAAAAAGAAGTAGTAGTCCACCATCCTCGGAAGTTAAATGTGGATAATGTGTTCGGTGAGGCTTCAGCCGTCTATACAGAACAAAGAAAGCAACATACAATGCCTATTGCACCGAAGCCCTCAGAGAAAAACGCCAAAATGACCTAGAGTCCGTTAGCGCAACGACTGCGCGAAATTTGCTCAAGAAAAGCAAACAGTAACACCACTAAATTATTAGATATTTCAACATATTGTAAAAATAATTGCATTATATAATTACATATATAAACTATACCGATATCGCATGTAAAAAGTGAAAATAGTGCTCTATTATAGTCAACAGTAGACATTCATTAATTTAACTGTAATAGTCAAATTATGCCTAGTAACTTTGTAAATGATGTGATTGCGACATAAACATGGATCAATTTATACGAGATTTTAATACCAAGAGATCACCACTAATGTAGTAGATAATCCAAACGAATAGGTTGCACTAATTTAGAACAAGCTAAAACATGTATAACGATTTACTATTCATCATAACAACATTAGAAGTCTTACCAAACATTTTTGACAGCTTCAAATATATCTTAGAAATTTCAAATATGCCTTCGACTATATTGTGCTCATAAAAACATGGGAAATTCCCGATATAGAGTGCTTTTAACTAAAGGGTTATGTTACTTATGCTACTAATCGAAGATATAATCAAAATGATGGCATTATTGTATTCATAAGAGAAAACATTATTTTTGAGGTAGAAGACGTAAGCACTGGTTTAACAAACTGCTTGAAACTGAACCTTAACATCAAAAATCATAACTTTCAAATAACTGCAATTTATCATCTACACCCTTAGATGATTTTACAACAAATCTAAAAGTGTATCTGAATCAAAACAAAACAAAATACACTATAATAATATAAAATACAATAGTTGGTGATATTAATATAAACAACGAAGATACAAATAACATACACGGTCAAGAATACTTCATGTCAATGAATGAATATGGCTTTTATTCTTACATAAATACCATCACATCAAATAGTGTAATTAATCACATTTTCTTCAGTGAAAACAAAGAATTGATTAAAACAATACCTGTAGTTATAAAATCAAACATTACTGATCACCACATCACAACAACTTCTTTAATTCTACCATTACTTCACAAATCTAAAACGACAAAAACTATAACAAATAAAATAGACCGGGTAATGTTCGAGTCGATACTTGGTAAAGAAAAGTGGACTACCGTTTATAATGATATAAATCTAGATATTGAAACCAAACATTTCATTCAAAAAATCACGAAAGCTACTACAAATTCTATCACAACAATTAAAAGAAAACAATATACTAAAAGAAAGGAATGGATCACAAATAGACTAATTACATATATCAATCGAAGGGACAGATTATATCAATGTGTGAAAATAAATAAAAATCCTCAATTAAGGGAAGAATACAATAAACTAAGGAATTCGATACATACACATTAAAAGCAACAAAATGTTTTATTGAAAATAAGTTGAAAATAACTTGAATTCCATCTCCAATCTTTAGAATACAGTAAATAAGTTAACAAATAAATCAAAACCTACCAATACAGAGCAACTTAGAAAATAAAGTTCTAACGAACAAAAAAGAAATAGCTAGGTATTTTAATGAGCACTACATTAAAATTGAAAATAAAATAGCTAGACAAATAATAACAACAAATATACAAAGTTACAGAATACAAAATGGCCAATCATAATGTCTCTCACCAATAACTAAATTTGAGGTACAACAACTTATTTAAGAGCTGAAACTAAACAAAACACCGGGATGGCAAATTAAAAGCAGAAGGCCTACAAGTTAAGCAGTACATCTCACCACATATTATTAATTCTTGTTTTGGCTTCGGTCACTTTCCAGAATTATTAAAGAAGGCGGTTATTGGAACCTTACATAAAATGGTTCTAAATAAGAGGTAAGAAATTATAAACCGATTATATCTAACATCGCATAAATAATCGAAAAAGCAATAAATACAAATTATATTTTTATCATAATTTGGGTATAGGAAGAATATGTCAACTCAGGATATAATAGCTAAAAGATATATAGATACGTTGATGAAAAAATTCTGGCAATGGTAGTATTTATAGACCTAGCCTATTAAAACTTGATATAGTAAATCATAAAATATTACTCAACAAAATGGAAATGTATAGAATTAGAGGTGCCACATTAAACTTATTCAGAAACTACTTAACAAATAGAAGACAATGTGTTAAAATAGGAACAGACTTGCATATACCGTGTGTCCCGTTTGAAGACGCATCATAGGGAATTCCCATGTAAAATTTTCAATTGCAGTTTGTATCTTTATTATTGAATGAAAATTATAAAAATAAAATTATAATGATTCCTTTATCTACTAAGATTATTTCAGAGGGTTTGTTTTTGTTTCATCTTTAGTTTTAATCGAAATATAGCTTAAAAAGTGTGAAGAAATATTCGATAATAAAATCCTCAAAATAGTAGTTGCTATGAAATGTCAGTGTTTGTCATCTAAATTGATTAAGCCACAAACAAATAATTCAATTCAAAATAAGTGCTTACAGCACAAAAGAAAAAGTTCAGATCATCAAATTGAGTTTTGGTGGACATTTGTGACTTATTTAGTATAAATTTTGAAGCCTGTCCAGCCAATCAACAATTATTAGAATTGATCAGAAATTTGAGGATAATGTTTGTGTAAACGATGAACATATTGTTAGGAATAAAGGGAGGAAATCTGAAGAAACTGTAACAAATGTGTTGCAAGGATAACAGTACATTTAAAATCAAGTGTAAGCTTATAGTTACCGACCCTATAAAAGCCAAAATCATAAAGAACTGAGCAGTGGATCTTGATTCAAGATCTAAATGTTGTTAAATTATTATGGAAAAGTGAGAATAAGAGATTTTCAAATAGTGTGTGTTTTACAGATGAATGTACTTTCTATTTAGTGTCTGAAAATAACGAACAAAATAATCGTCAATGATCTCAAAGTGCATTCTTTATATAGTAACATCAAGAAATGAATATCCACGAAAACTTATTGTATGGGCTTGAATTTTAAAAATAGCGTTGTTAGTTTTATTTTTATTGAAAGCAATTTAAAGTATTTATCGGTTTCACTTTATGTTTATTCTTTACGTAAGCATTCTTTCTAAATTTGGAATAGTATAATAATTGTAATTTAACTGAATGCGGTTTAGAAATTTTCTAGAATATAAATGAGAAATACTAAAAAGAGTTTTATTCTGTATTGGGCAATTGTACCTTTGAGTTAACTAGTTTCAACAAGAATAATGAATTTGTGCCTTTGAACTCGCACTAAATTTTTCTTCTGTGTTGTAAGCACTCATTTTAATTTAATTATTTATTTGTGGGTTATATAATTTCGATGACAAGCACTGACTTTTCACAGCAACTACTATTTTGAGGATCTTATTATCAAATATTTTCTTACACATTTTAAGGCATATTTTGACTAAAAATGAAGATGAAACAAAAATAAAACCTCCAAAATATCTTTAGTAGGTAAAGGAATCATTTTAATTTTATTCTGATCATTTTCATTCAATAATAGAGATACAAACTGCAATTGAAAATTTTACATGGGAATTCCCTATGATGCGTCTTCAAACGGGACACACGGTATTTTAGTAAAAATCATTTAACTATAAATACACAAAAACCAAATTACATAGTATTTACATTCTATGCCAAGTATCTACCAGGTCTCAACCTACTTAAAATTAAACACCAAAACTCAACTAGTATTACGGCAGCTACTGGATAGAGAAATCCTTGCAGATCGATCTTATCAAATAAGAATTATTGGCATGCAAGTATTTTTATTATTTATTCGGAAAGTTATTTGGCTTTTTTCCCCAATAGATAATATATTTATAATATCATATTTTTTCGCAACTAACTTCATACTAAAGCAGCATAATTATTATATATATCGACAGCTGATATAGAAAGGCATGCTTCTGAAAGATATTTAAAAACATAAACAGTAGTTTTCGGTTGGAGGGAAAAGGCAAAGTACTGTTCAAGTAAGAAAAAGATTAATAGAAAAAGCGTTCCAAAACTGGTTTGTAAAATTTCGATCCACAAGTTAATGTTTAAGTTGCACAACTTTCTAGAAGAATTGCTGAAAATATCATTGATGCAAACCTTCTAGAATAACAACTTGTAAGATCGTAAGATAATGTATAGCTAACGATGGTCAATACTTCGAATAAAATATTTTTTATCATTTTCATACAATAAACATGTATTTTCTATACAAAAATTCCGGTTTCATATTTATCCAAGAGATATGGAGTTAAAGAGATGAACCTGCTCGAAGCATTTTGAAAGCCGATTTTCGTAAAAATAGTAAGGCTATCTCTTCGATGAGATTTCAAAGGAATCGGTTTTTAAGATTTTTTGAACATAACGATCAATTCTAAAGTGTCGCTAGCTTCAAAAATTAAATAATTTACTTACACAGAAAAAGCAAAAATTGTTCAAAAGATAAGGCGTAGTGTTCCACAGAGTTAATTCTAGACCTCATAAAGTTTAGTAACTTGGTAACAGCTTTTTTTTAGTTTTCATGGGAAATAATTCAATTTTCTCACGATCTTGCACCTTCTCATTATTATTTATTCCGGTCTCTACATTGTTTTTAAATCGGTATAACTTTTACAAATACAAATTTTATAGGTGTGGAATCATGCTATGGACAAAAAGATGACCAGAGCAATTGGATCAGAATGACAATATAAAACATTTATTTAATACAAAAAAATCTTTCATTTCGACGAGAAAGAAGCTTTACTTAGAAATTTTAGAGAATAATTTATATCTAGAAATACTGATGATTAGAGTGTTCGAGAAGTAAATAACTAAATGCAGACAGCTTTACGCTTTGTTTATAAGTAATTATATTTAAGTAATTATATTTGTAATTACTTGACTAAAAACAGAACTTCAAGAATAAAGAATAACAAAGAAAACAGATTTCAAGCTACCTAAAGCGAGTGGTTGCAGTGTTAAAATTCAAACACAATGGATTTTTTCACTGAAATCTTTCGAATTTACTGAATTTTTATAAACAATATGTAGGTATATATTAATATGATATACTACAAACGTGAATAGAAATTTATGAATAATCAAAGGCAGATAAACACAATAATAATTTAAAATCTTAACTCTTCCCAAAAATAATGACCCATTCTGTCTCATCATTATAGTACGATAATTTATATAGTTTAATGTGCTTAGGTGAATGAATACAAGAAGTAGGTATTAAAACTAAATATTTATCGTATTCTTGATGGAACCAAATTGGGAGAAGTAATGCATTTCTTCTCCTAATTTTAAATAATCTGTTCCTCCTATATAATATAATTAATTTCAGTGTGATAATTAAAGTTTGAGAATCAATTAATAATTAACAAGGCGCGACGAATTAAAATTCACCAGGCAACATAATTAAAACCAGCGAACATTCGTGTTATAAATTAAATTATCAAATATTGCATAGTGAGAGAGCACTTCATGCCTAGTGCAATTACCCGAAGTGTTCGTGTGTAATGAGAAGTGGCCAAGATAACAGTCTGACAATCCATTATTTAGTAACACGTAGCGACACATTCACTGCTTTCTTTATTCAAACACCGTACCATATTTACTCACTTGAGCACACAATCCAGCTGCGGGTTTATTTATGCGGTCGACACGGCTTCTCTCAAATACACCTTAAATCACTGAACCTAATTAATTGTAATTTATCTTGGGCGCAGTAAATCAGCCGGCAGTAAACGAAAGATATTGCTTTTTTGAGGCGCCCACGCGCCAATTAAAGATTCATATTATTCGAAAGGTATCGCCGCTCATTATACCTTTCCCACTTATCATAATGTTTGGCCGAGATAAATTTCGTCGGCTAATTTGATATTGCGCTTGTTTATGCTAATCCCGAAATTCGGGCGTCACAGAAATTTCAATTCCCATTTGCATAGTCGCGGGACGGCTAGGAAACAAGAAACGTTCCACACGTCCAGTATTTACATTCTGAAATTAGATTTGTAATGGAATCGATACATCATTCGGTTTTACAACAATGTGATTTCTAGTCTGAGATATTGATATTCACTCGTGAGTTGGTTCGTCATATTTTTAATTAGTTAGAATGTCAATTTTATTGATTTATTTTTTTCAATAATTAATTTCTTTGCATTTGGGTCAGGACTATTAGGTTGAGTTTTAAGTAATTTCGGTTTTTTACATATAATCATGTAGTGTCCATTTTTTTTTCGAAGACCTTTTTCCATCTTTCAAATTCATGATGCTGTGTTTAAGAACTTCTGGCCTTTCTCAGCAAAAACAAGAAGCAACTGCTGTCTAACACCATTGTCTAAATTGATTTTTTTTTACCATTAAAAGATCAGAACAAATAGTGGTCGGACGTCACAAAATCTGGTGATGTTGTCATGGTAGAACATAACACCCTTAAGATTTGCCAATTCTGGCCGCTGTTCGTTGATGGCTTCATTCAATTTGTTCAATTGGCAACAGTACATAGACGTTTAGTTTAATTTTGTGATAGCAGCTGAAAATACACGATGCCTTTGTAATCCTTCAGTTGATGGATATTTGCTTTTGAAGTGATTGCAACTTGTTCACCAGACTTGCATCATGATCATTTTCGCACGATGTTTTCGTAAACTATCCACTAGATCATTTTCGGCCTGTGACAATTTCATTGTTTTTCAAGAGCTTGCCACAGGCGTGTACGCGTTTTGTTAAAAGAATTTCTTTGAGTTCACTAACACATCCCAACTTGTGCAATTATCTTTCCATGGTCGGTTGAGTAATGTTTAATATTTATGAGACCTCTCAAGTCGTGAAACAGTGGTTTGCTTCGATTGCTTCAGATTGATTGGTCTTCCTGAACCTGGCGCATCTTTGACATTGAAATTACCAGAACGGAGTTTGGTTCTGCCAGCAGAATTGATTGGAACTGGCATTCGGTTGAGCAATATTTACTGTACGACTACTGAATCAATGCACTGTTTTTTTCTAATGACAATTAAAGGATCAAATGGTATTTAGGTTAGATGATTGGACTGAAGAAAGTTGGTATAGACATCTATCTGGTGGAAATGAAATAACTTAGCCCAATAATATAGACACGAATTAGTAACTGAACAATTAATAAAATACTGTTATAATTTTATTCGATCAATTTCAATAAAAGACTTGGAGGGCGAATTATTTGTGTAATTCAGTATCTATCGTGGTACTAGCCAAATAAATAGTTGTTTCAATAAGTGATTTTTTTGTGTAAAACATTTAACTGTGTTACAAATGAGATACTTATTCAAAAATTCCGAAATTTCACGGAACCAGTCAAAATTTGCTAAGAAGTAATGGAAGTATAACAGAACCATTACTTATAAATCACGGTGTACCACCGGGCTCAATTTTTGGCTCCTTTCAATCCTTTTTATGTTAATAGTTGAAACGTGATTCAATTTGTAGAATACACGACTTTAGTTACAACAATAGTTTGCTAGTAATAGATTAAATTTAAATGAGAATCTGGATCAAGGCTTAATGTGGACAGAACAAGGAGAGCAAATTGCTATAAAAGTAGATAAATCATTTTTTTTTTACTTCGTAATCTGCATTGTAATCTATCTCCATCTATGGTGCTCGGCTTACTTCTCCTTAGTTCAAACACACTAAGCATATGATATAATTATATGGGGTCATTCCTCGTGCCGTTATAGGTTCTTTGCCTTACAGAGGAGGGATATTAGAGTAATTGCAGGTTTTGGTTATCAGGATGACTGCAAGCAGTATTTTATTAGACTAGAAATATTGACATTACCCTCGATGTATATTTTTGAATGCCTGTTATATGTAAAGAAAAATATACTGAATTATTCGAAACACAATCATATTACACATACAACACAGGGTATAAGGGAACATGTACCAGAACACTATTAGATTAGCGCGAAGTCAAACTGGAATAAATTATTTTTGTATTAAGTTCCTTAACAAGTTACCCTCAAGTTTGCGCCAATTATAGTTTAAAAGGTTGAAACAGAAAATGAAGGGCATCTTAACACCTAATGCCTTTTATAGTTTTGATGATTTTAATATGTAATAGGCACTATATTACTCCTTGGGGATTATTGTATTTTAATCTGTGTACCTTATTTTATAGCTTATAGACTAGCCTATCTTTATATAAAGTGTTCCTAATTTATCAATTCTATGTATTTGTATAACAACTAATGTAAGCTCTATGTAATAGCACAAATAAACATATTATTATTATTATTACTAAACTATTGTACTACTTAATCAAGATTATGTTGCAGAGTTTGACAATCGTCCAACGTGTATATAAGGGCAAATATTTTAAAATCATCTGCTAATATTAAGATGTTTGGCTTGACATTGTCAGTTCATCATCATTTATAAAACAATTAAATAGCAGAGGACCGAGATTAGAACCCCGAGGAACATCGAATGTTGCAGAAAATAGTCTTGGCCTAAAACCCAGTATTCTACGAGTAAAGATCTTGAAAGATAGTTGTAAAAATAGATCACAGTGATCCCAAATGTTTTATTTTATTTATAAGTATTCTATGATCTTATTCGGGAAGCCTTAGATTCCTGTAGAAGTGCTAAAGAGCATCTCCTGGCAAAAACTCCTCGACTTCATAGAAGATACAGGAGTACACAGGGAGTAAAACATCCAGAGGCGCACAAAAGGACCACGGGGGCCACAGAGTCGTACCACCTCACGAGGAAAAAAAGAGATCAATTCTATCGAAAACTTTCGATATATACGGTAAGTATATAACATCTGCCTAAATTCGTTTGTCAATATATTTAGAGAAAAATTGGGTTTGTAGCAAAATGTTGGACCCGCCGATATTTTTAGGTCTAAACCCATGATGCTTTGATGATACTTTAACAAATCAATTCAAAAAAACATTGCTACATTATAGAGAATAGTAATAGGTCTATACTTTAATACGCCTTTTTTATAGCCTGATTTAAAAATAGGTACAATAAGAGCACGTTTCCAATAAGAAGGAACCATGGTATTGTTAAGACATAAGTTGAAGATATGAGTTAAGGGTGTAGCTAACATATAACAAAAATCTTTAAAGACCAAAGCAGGACCTGCACTCACTTTATTACGTAACTTCGCAAGTGCCTCAGCCACAGTGTTAGTACTAATTGGATATCTATTAAGATATTCATATTAACAGACATGTAATAAACTTTGCCAGCTTTAGGTTTAGATCAAGTATCTCATATTTCACATTGGGAGGAACAGATGATTCGTTGCATACAGAATTGATAAAGTTCCAAAATTTACCTAGTTCTTTTGATATATTTTCTTCAGGGCTGTTTAAGAATGCATTATGGTCTGTTTCAGACAGTAACTTTACTTCGCATCGTAATCTAGAGTAACGCACTTTATCTGAGATAAGGAATTTGATGTTCTCAGCTTCAGGAATTTATTCTTCTCGCAAATATTTCGTTTAAGAATCCCAAAACTATGAAGGAGCTTTATTTGAAATACGCGTGACCAAGCGAACTTTAACTTGGAAAAATTTAAACAATTTAACATATAATATAATTGGGATTAATTTTAAGTGCATCTATAAATAACTCTAATGTTGGGTGATATTTATCTTGGACGATAATTGGATCAACTCGATTTATCAAGCAGTGTATATTACTAAAAACTAAGTCCAGTGTTATATTATTATAATTTTTGATAAAATTGAATTGTTATGCAAATATGTATTAGATTGAAGTGGCCAACAAGAACCACATTGTTGTTCAACAAAAAAATCAAACTTTCCAAAATTTGGATAACAATTAAGAGTTGATTCAAATGTACAGGTGGGCAAATATAGACATGTATGCTGTACATGGCAACATTATCATATATGCCAAAGTCATCAAAACTGGTGTGAAGTATTAAAACAATGGTCACTTTGTGTCCGAAATATATATAATATATATATATATATATATATATATATATATATATATATATATATATATATATATATATATATATATATCTGTGAATTTAAATAAAACTTTGTGAAGAAATGCTTTTAGTGCTTATTAGTTTAATATATAATATACCATTAACTTAAAAACACTAAAAGTGAAATATTTGGATAATCGAAAATTGAAATCACTTAATAGTAGAGGCCTTAAAGGGGTTTCCTTTTTATTATATTTTTTAATTTCAATAATCGCTGTGGTAAAACCAACAGTTTTACTCCACTAGTATAATCTTTTGATTAAGAAAATCTCAAAAATTGTTGTGGTATTTTTATACACTCAATTATTTAAACATTACTTTATAATATATATTTTTATAATATTGAACTGTATACATAAAAATAAACTAATTTATGAATAAAATGGCAAGTCAAGGCTGCAAATATGCACAATATCACTTGATCTATATATAATTGGTGATGTATAGACCATATTTTCTTCAATATTAAAATGTGTAAAATTGTTAGTTTTTCTCGGAATAAGTAACATGTACATTAATTAATAAAGCACTAAAAACCTTTCTTCACAAATTTTATCGGTGCTTTCGCCTAAACTCTCACTCTTTTAAAATGTAATTTTATGTGTAAATTCTTTGAACTACTTTTAAAACTTATTACAACTATTATTAAATCTTATTACAATTATTTGAACTATGCTGTATGATTTAAGTAAATTTGAAGACTTTTAGTAGATGTTAACAGTTAAGATGTTTGCTTCACACCAGTTTTGATAACCTTGGCATATTTGATAATGTTGCCATGTACAGCATACATGTCTATATTTGCCCACCTGTACATTTGAATCCAGTATTAAAACATTGATAATGGTCACTTTGTGTCCGAAATATATATCTGTGAATTTAAATAAAATTTGTGAAGAAAAGTTTTTAGTGCTTATTAATTTAATCAAATTTATCTTCACGTAACTCACAAAAATCACATTAAAATATTATATATTATTTTACAACTAAGAATAGCCACATGATTGAATAAAATAAATATAAAGCAAATAGAATATTACACAATTAAAATTTTGTATACAAGGTAATGTGAGGAAGCCATTGGTTCCTGGAATCAAAATATGGTGATTAAACACAAATTATCTATATCCAAAAGTTCATGGTTAAGTTGGAATTAGTCTTTAAAGTTCAAAAAATATTATTAATTTTGTAAAAACAATTGAACGCTATATTCGATCAAGGTAAAATTTATTACTATCGATTCTCATTAATAACACATCTTTTCAGTAAGTATCGCCATCATTGATTGGAACTACTTAATCATTTTATTTATTAAAATAACATGAATTCAAATTATGTCATTAAAACATTCTATGACATTATTATGAATAAATTAACGTCATTTCTTAATAAAAAGAATATATTTTTCTAGACATCAAAGCACCGATTTATAAGAAAAAATAGTTAAATTGGATTTTGTTCCATACCAATCGATACATTTTCGTTCCAACCATTAATTATATTGAGGCTTAACGTGACTGGAATCGACGAACGGTTGTTGCTGATGAACAGAACAACAATAATTAAATTTACATTCAATTAATACAATATTAATATTCATCATACCCACATGCTATCGTATTTCTTATTAATTATAAAGAAATGGTTTGCAGCGGCATCTGAGTAATAAATACTATCGAATTATAAATGCAAGAATTCTTTAACAATTTTTATGCAGCGGTCATCGCATTATAACTGCGAATATATAAATTATGCATTTTTTATTACCGATGAAGGAACTAATTAGGCATAGGTAATTAGTACCTATTAAAAGTTGTTTATTGATATTTTTCACAAGGGAATTTATAACATTGACTTTACGCAAGGTAATTACGTTCGACTTGACTGCTTTTAAGTTAATAAATATTCTTATTACGTTGTATTCCTTGTCAAATACTATTTCATAAAGTAATAATTAGAAAAAGACGAAAACATTTCGTAAATATACAACAATGAGCCTTATTAACACTACATTTGTAGTTTTAATAATTAATCAATAATAATAATTAGTTAATTTTCTAAATCGTAAAGTACTTTAATATATTTCATAAAGATATACCATTGTCTTAAAAGTTGCACCAAATTTCCCAAATTGATTACATCTACAATTATAAGGAACTGTCAGCAACGATAATTATAACAATAATGTTTCCCATAATTGCCGATGATTATTTACTCACATAATGAGAAAATAGTGTAACGCTTTAGACAATAGATGTCACCTTAATGGCATATTTTGCTTTATGAATACGTCAAGTTACAAAAGCTCACATTAAAAAAATTCTCTATGTTCAGCTGCGCTTCGCTGATGCCGACCAAAACATATCAAAACCGGTTTGTGGCTGTTTTTACAGGGAAGTAATAATTCAAATAGATTAATTAATAGAGCGTTGAGATGTTGGAAATCTATATTCACTTTGTATAAATACAATTCTAGATAACTTTTTGACATTAGTTTTGCAATAATTCGGACGAATTAAATTTTACAGAAGCATTAAATTTGCGAAAAAATTAACACATATATTTGAAAATAATAAATATTCAAAATTAAATTTCTACAAAAGATAATGGAAATGCTATTCTGCTTACTGCAAGTAGATTAAAGAAAAATATAATGTATTTACACAAAAATATTATTTCTATTTTAAAAAAGTACAAAACGCTACATTATTTTTGTATATTATTTTTTCTGATAAAAACTTCATCAGCACTTTGAAACCTGGATTATATTCTAAGATTTTAAAACATATTTGAACCAAAAGTGTTTTCCCATGATTACCCTCCATTCTCCTGGCCACACATGCTCCATAAAGACTCTTTTAATGGAAAATCATCAAATTTACCAAATATGGCATTTTGCCCTAAAAATGATTTTTATTTGCGAATTATACAAGCACAGTGTGACGTTCTAAATTGAAATAGCCGGGGAACAGATTAACCACATTACATTAACATTTTGTTCAGATGATTAAGTATAAAAAATAACTACATGTGGTTCTAATCAACATATTAAATAACTGGAAAATTAAATTTTTTAATTACAAGTTTCGGATTTTTTAGAAATTGAGTTCATAATAAAATGTTCATCCACTCTTGAACAAAACACCAATCAAGAATTTCTATGTTTCTCCTACCGTAAATTTGTGTAATTTATATATACACAAACACAAACTCACAAATAAAATTTCAACTTGTTTAAGATTATTAACAAATAATATTTAATAATGACCTAAATCAGTTCGAACTTATTTTGTGTTCATTTAAATAAATGTACTGTCAGAAAGAATAGTAAATACTTTTCATTAATATTTTGTTATGGATTAGTAGTCGTAGTAGTAGTTATTCCTAAAGATCTTTCAAATATATGAAAGCTGAAATCGGTTCTCTGTAGATATTATTAATATTAATGTTGTGATTATTGCCGCATAAATCAAGCGTGCAAAATATTTTTTGTCTTACAAACCGATCAGTCTAATAAGCTGTGGATTGGTGTGATTTGTATTCATAATGTGCTTGCCTTATTATCGATAATTTTCCAATTATTTTCGAATGTTGTAGGAAACTTTCACCGATAAGTTTCCATCATTAATGATACCAATCACATGCGCAATCTAAAGTAATATATTTGAGTAGTGAACGTACAGTCGAAGTGGATGTAATTGAACATATTGCAATTATTGAAATATGCTCATAAATTGAATTAATTAATTTTATTTATAAAATCATATGTTTTTAGTTGAAAGATAGGGATAGAGACTGAAGCATTGATAGTTCGAGAAAAGTTTCAATAAAATGAAGGGAGAAAGAATTTAGCCTAATGTGATTAGGTCTATATTGCAACTGTTAAACAGCAATTTTACGGTTTCCAAAAATCCTCTGCAGGATTCTTTAGAGCTTAGATTAAAAATAATATGTTTTTTAAAACAAAAGGTCCTTCTAATTAAATACCACTTTCACAAAATATTAAAACATATCTTAAGTTTGAGTAAATATTTGCGTAATAGAACAGTTTTGCTATTTGTAAGATTTTTGATTTTATCTGAACTCGCAGCCCATTATTAGCCTTACTTCATTACTGAGGTAATAAATAGAATAGGTGCACAAAATGAGAGTTTTTCATCTAAAATAATTTCCAAAAACTGTGTATTATCAACAAACTGGTAGGTGTTATTATTAATTGACATATCATTCCAAAATTAGGGACAAAATGTCCGGATTTAAGGCTAAAATATACTTAAATATTACTTTCGGGTGCGTTCCTGCATGGGCGTCAGCAGAAGAATACTTCGAGGTACGAGTGGAAGATCATCTAGGGCGGTGTTTCCCAACGTGGGGCCCACGCCCCACAGGGGGCAATTTGATTGTTAAGGTGGGCAATTCGAAAATGGACTCTTTAAAATCCGATTTTTCATCGAAATCGGATTACGATGGGCAAAACCTAACCTCAATACACAATTGTATTGTAAATATTATATTTCTTTCTTTGAACTCATAGTAAAATGGGTGATGCAAGCAAGAAAAAAATCGTCAATATTCGGATGAATATTTAAAATTGGTTTTTTCAATTTACAGTCATTGCTTATATATTATACAACTAGGCGAACAAAATAGGGGGGGGGGGCTAATGTCGAGGTCAAAACAAATTATAATTTTTGATTTTCCTAATATAAATGTAAGATACTATATATATATATATGCAATTATAATTATGTTAAATGAATGTATTGTTATTCGATGTTTAACAAAGGTGAGTTATTGATCATTTAACAGCATACCGCGTTTGTTATATTTATTTATTTCCATTGATTCTAATAGATTGAGTTTGAGGCCTTTATTTTGTCTGTGTAATATTTTGAAGTTGTCATTAAATGAATGTCCGTATTCTGTTAAATGATCAGCGTAGGTTGAGTTGGATTTTCCTTGAATGAAACAATTTTTATGTTCTTTTATTCGTTGCTCGAAATTTCTGCCAGTTTGACCAACGTACACTTTTGGACAATCTCCACAATTTAATAGATACACTCCTGATTCTTTATTTTTATTAGTTTTATCTTTCGAATTATTTATAAACTTGGATAGGGAGTTATTAGTTCTAAAGGATGTGGTAATGTTAAGGTTTTTAGGATTTTCGCGATATCTTCTGATGATTTTCCTAGGTAAACTATTGATGCATAAGGATTCTGAGGTTTATTTTGAGGTTGGGGAAATATTAATGAAATAATTTGTTGTTGTTGTTTTTTGTGCAGTAGGTTTTTGATAGAGGAGATTGGGAAGCCATTGTTTTCAGCGATTTTGTAAATTCTGTTGAGTTCAATATTAAAATTAGTTTATTCAAAAATTGTCTATATTGGCATAGATGACATCTTGGTCTGCTTCACAGGCACTAATAGACAACTACAATCTCTCTTAAATTACATAAATTCAATACATAGTAACATTAAATTCACGCTAGAAGTTGAAACAAATAACGCAATTAATTTCCTAGACCTAACGATTACCCGAATAAGCAATAAACATGAATTCAATATATTTTATAAACCCACACAGACCGATACAACGATACATATGCAATTATTTCATCCAAAATCCCACAAATTCGCCTCCTTTAATTCCATGTTACACCGTCTTATTAACACCCCCATATCAAAAACTAATTTTAATATTGAACTCAACAGAATTTACAAAATTTTTATTATTAATAATAAATTTCATTCAAATCGAATAAAGCGTTCAATTGGTATAAACAAAAGAAATAAAATTTTTTGAAACTTTGAAGACAAATTCCGGCTTAACCATAAATTTTTGGATATAGATAAGTTGTGTTAAATCGCCATATTTTGACCCCAGGAATATATGGTCCAGCCATTTCCCCACATTAACGGGACACCCTGTATATAATAAAAAGCAACGGGGCCAAAAATGGGACATTAGTATAGATATGTCATTTTATGGTTGCTCTCAACAGAAAAGTTTCTCGTCGTCTATTAACGATACAATTAAAAGGGACTTGCATCCCAGTTCAAATTGACATACTGAATATTTGTGCAGAAATTATAAGGAAACGACTTTCTAAACCAGAGAGGGCACTTGTGACACTAATATTATGATTATAATCTTCCCGAATCAACTGGTAAACCTTATGTAAAATTACAGAACGATTTAAGTGCGATTAAAACTATTTTAGGTCCTAATTTTAACATTTGTCTCGACTAAAAGTTCGTATCGGCAAACCGTCAAGTAAACCGAATGGTTGATTAAAAAAACTAACACATTCTTTACAATTAATTTTTATTTCGCTAGATGTACTTTCGGGTACCATGCATCAATTATCAATAGCTTATAATTATTTGAATAACTAAAATGAATGAATGTAAGAAAAATTAATTGTGAAGAAATAGTTAGTGTTTTAATCAAGTATTAATCATCTTCACATAACTCAATAACAAATTTCTATAAATAAACCGAGTTTATTAAAATCAAATCATGTCATGCGATTTTAATTTACAGCGAGCGTCTTGGACAATAAATGCTAAGCATATTGTCAACTAATACTTATCATACATATGCGCAAATTCTAACCAAAACATAAGAATATCATAATTTGTATAAAATTAACGTTTTACCAAACAACTACGGGGTGTACATGGATTTAGTTTTCTCTAACATTTTTGTTTTACGTTTAGATGATCCATTTTCCAATGATAGCAACCAGCATATACCTTATTCAATATGTGTGGTTTCTTATAATATCAGTGAATCCCTTTTATTTGATTTCATATTTAACTTTAAAGCTGCTAACTATTATGATATTACTATGTTTTTATCAAGCATCTCGTCTTATGAATATCTAGATCACGGTGATGTTAATATTATTCTGGATAAATTTAATTCTGCTGGTATATATGCGATTCAAAAATATGTTCCAGTAAAATGCATTGAATCATTATGTTTTCCTACTGGTTCAATTCTACTTTAATTAAATTGATTAAAATAAAACATGTTCAGTATAAAAGATATGGCAGTTAACTGATTGCGAACAGTTTAAATATCTGCTTTCGCAAAGCAAAAGATTAAGCGAAGAATTATATCTTAATTATATTAACAAAAATCAATCAAACATGTAAGTACATGCATCTTAAAGAGAAATCATGAAAAACTGTATAAACTTATTTGTGGAATATTTTTCTGATGTATATGTAAATAATGTTCACAACTTACTGAAACTAATTCAAATAATTTATCCTATTTGCAAAATGACACACTGATATTTTCGTTTCCATTAGTATGTTAACGAATTCATGTAATCCTGGCCCGGATGGGATACTAGCCCTATTTTATTGAAAAATGTATATATTCTCTTTGTACACCATTAAACAAGATATTGAATATTTTTTGAAAGCATGTGAATTTCCTTTGATATGGAAACAAAGGTTTAATATATTAATTGATGAGGCTGTTATATGTTTAATGCTTTAAATTCGCAACAATTGTTTCGTCACACTGTTGCTTCTTCGGGCAAAGAAATTGTAATATTTGTATTTGTATATACAATTTCTTCGCCTGAAGAAGCCATAGTGTGGCGAAATAATTGTTGCGCATTTAAAGCATAAAAAGTGATTTCAAAATTTAAGTGTTGTTTTTACTTTAACAATAAAACAACAACGTTTTATTTACGTACATACCAAAATTATATCTTAAAGACCTTTGAGAGCAATTCTCAAGTTGATTCAGTGTACACTGATTTTGCCAAAGCATTTGATCGGGTTTCTCATACCATACTAGTATATAGGTTACATCGCTTGGGTTTTGACATTGCTGTAATTAAATGGAGTACAAGCTATATGACAATTTATTATTTTTTTTAACGGAATTTCAGCAATAATTTCTTAAGTAGAATGGTCAGACTATGTATGTATGTATGGTTTGCTCTTCGCCTAACTTCATATTATACGTAATCTCATTAGCTATATTTAAGCGCCATTTGAAATTTATCGTTTTTTCGCCTTAAATATGTTATTTACTTACTTGTCAGTATTTTGATTAATTTAATTATTATCTGCTCAGGTGATTATCTAATGTATTTATTATTGGACTAATATGTATATGGTTGTGTATATAATTAAGTATATTTATTCTCCCTTATTTTACTTAGGAAATATTATTGTTTTAATTATATATTGTAATATTACTATATTTGTATATTTGTAAAATGGTAATATCGTAAATAAATAAACTCAGTATTAGCTGAAACAGTTTTTGAATCTTTGAAGTGAAAAATTAAACATATAAGAACATGGAAGGTATGATATTTTAAATAAAATGACACCATTTTTTGAACAATGGAATTAATACCACGTGACATATGAAGTAAACTAGTTTTTAAAATGTGTGTCTAAAAATTAAGAGCAAGAAGCGATAATAATTTATTGGAATAATTTAAATTTTCTTAAAGACTACTTCGGTTTCTAAAATAATGGATATATCCGATTTCTCTTCATTAAAGAAGTTCGTAATAATTGATAATATGATTTGTTTGCATCATGAACTGTCTGTAATCCTTAGAAGAAGTTCATGTATAACGCCTATCAGAACAAGAATTACTATATTATTTCTTACAGTTATATTACTTTCATTAGATTTAATCGTAAAGTGTCTTTATTAAATTTACTCCACAATAGCATTTAAAAATTATATATTGCTTCTGTCAATTTGTACATTTTCTTCACAAAAATACAATAACTATGAACAAAGTTGTTTAAATTAGGTAAATGCAATAACTAATTACTTGTAGCAAATTTTCACTTTACATGTTTCTTAAGAATATCTGATAATCTTTGAAGTGAAATATTGTCTACAGTAGTTCAAATTGGATAAAAGTATTCAACATACTTTAGTGTATTTGGAATCGGTATTTTCATTGAAGACTTATGTCTACGTACTTTTATCGCCTAAGAGGTAGTTCAGATATTTATTATTTACTTTAAATTTGGGTATTGTAATAGTTCTTTTTCTGCATATCTATCCATTTAAATTAGATACATTTACTTATAAAATGCAAATTCGTTGTTATCCTTTTAGGCTTTATCTATATAAGTAATATAGCAAATTATTAAGCCGTATGCATACTTCCACTAAAACAAAACCGTGAAATCATAATAAAAGGGATAACAATGAAACATGTAACACATTTTCATCTATATTCCGATATTTATTTAGAGAAGTTTATATAAATAACCTTGTTGTATCATTTCATCACACTTTATATTCTAATGCTTAGATATATATGCATATATAAGATATACAAGTGTTACTTATATTGATTATTCTCTTCACGAAACTCAAAAAGAAACATCGTTTAGAAAAGTTGTTCTTTTTTATTTTTCTATATAACAGTTTATTTAAGAAATTTGCGAATGTAGAGGAACAAAATAGATAAAAATGTATCCAGAATTTATTAGCAAACGTCGTTTAAAACGGACGAGAGACAAAATTTAAAAATTTAGGTCATTCGATAGCTAGTATGTTGATGATGTAAAGTTACTCTATTAAATCGTGTTAATAGTTTGAAATTATTTTAATTAAACAACTATTGAATAATTAATAAATTTTTGTTCAGATGCCGAAAGGCTAAGTTTTAATATTCAATTTTTCATACATATAAGATAGAAGATGAAATAATTTACTTAAATTAATTTAAAAAAAGTTATTTTTTAATTTAATTTTATATAATAAACAACTCTGGTAAATTCACGAGAAATAAATCATTGTTAGCAAAATTGATTTTTAATTTGAATTGATCATCACTAAACTAATAATTAAGTAATTATATATTTCTATATACTCATCAATAATATATGCATTTATTATTATTAATAATAAGTTAAGACATTTATTGATAATACGTAATTATTTACATTTATGTATTCATCAATCACTGGTTGAGATACCCATAATTGACTTCATAATAGTTTGATATTTATAATTTGACATTTAGATGTTATTATCGTATTGACATTTACTGATATATTTAGTTGGAATATTATATTATGATTTTTATGAAATTTATATGAATTTCGTTACTCTCAACTTTAAAATAAAACATTAATAAAGGGATAGTTTTCATTAAGGAATATTAGCAAAAATATTTATGACATTCCGTATTTTTTAGACACTAAATATGTGATATGATTGTTAAATGCAAAATCAGCTACGAGAGTAAGTTATTTGATATTACTTTTATAAATTAATTTCTATTGTGCTAAATTTTTTATCAGTTGTATCTTTACTACCAACGGGAATTTCAACTAATTTAATTTTATCTAAAAACACATTGTGCTTACGAAATTTATATAATGTGGCATATTACAACCTTCTATATTACTAAAAGATAGGTAAACACAGTCCTTAAGGTCCGGGTATGTAATAAATCAATTTAATACTTAATTTGACAAGTACTCATTGACATTTTAGCTGATTATCAGATTAATTGGTACATTATTTTACCCAAGCAACTGTAAACAATTCAATATCTAACTGAGGAATCTAATTGCTAACTGAACTTTATATACCATTAGCCAATTTGATTGATTTTAAAACTCGGCAAATTACTACATATGAAAAAAAATATAATGTTATATTTGTGGAACATGCTATAATATACAGATATAATAAATTTTACTCTTAATCTATCCTGACGTAAATTTTATAAATAAAAATGAGACATGTTTTTACGGTAAAGCAAGAATATAATAATTTGTAAAGTTGCGGACTTTCACAAACGATTTTGCTCATCTTAATGAGGTCTATCACAACCTTCATCTAAAGCAATAAGTTACAATCCGCCTTTCAAAAGGTACTATTTACACATAGGTGCAGTAACCATAAATTTCCCCCCCAACCTTTGCGTTGCAAAACACGTTGTTTATCTAAATGACATTCACAAGAAATAAACCAATATGTAATATTTTCAACGATTGTCAACATTCACTCACGATTTGGAATTACCAGCTAATCTCCTTAACACTTCAGATTCCACTTTTCAACGAAACCAAGAGAATTAATATACAATAAATTTGACACAAATAAATATTTTTTTAATATAAACCTAAACTTAAAGGAAAAATAAAACGTAATAAAATTTGTTCAATTTTAATTTAAAAACACAAATAACTTGGACCCTACAAGTTGTTTGATTTAAAGAGAAATATAACAACTTAGATAATTTCAATATAATTATTATCTTTATGTACCGAAAAAATACATGTAGTTAATAAAATAAATTTTTTATTAAGACAACTAATTGTTTTGAGTCAGTCTGGATATAATTTGTATCTATAGTGGTTAAATATAAATAAAAAAATAGTATGTATAGCGATTAATTAAAAAGCACTAAAAACCTTTCTTCACAATTTTATTTAAATTAACAGATACATATTTCGGACACAAAGTGACCATTATCAATGTTTTAATGAGTATTAAAACATTGATAATGGTCACTTTGTGTCCGAAATATATATCTGTTAATTTAAATAAAATTGTGAAGAAAGGTTTTTAGTGCTTTTTAATTAATCAAGTTTACCTTCACGTAACTCACAAAAATCAAACTATGTATAGCGATAAAATATGTCAATAGATTTTTAAGAAAGTAAAAACAAATATAAAGATATGATGCGTTCATCATCTTTAGTATTATAAACTAAAGAGAAATTAAACTTCAATTTATATTAAGATGTTATACAGTTTCAAGTTTTATTTGTGTAATATTACAAAAAAAACCAGGTTTAAAATACTTAAATGAGGCCGAAAGACCCCAGGTCGATAGTCATTTAGAAGAAATTTTTATTTTTCAATTATTTCGTTGTAATGTTGAATTACTATGTAAAATTGTCTGCAATAAAGATGTTTGTATATATATACTTAAATGAAATGACAAAATGTTAACAGATTAAGTCTTAAAAATTTACAAAATTATTAATGAATTTCTCGGAAATCGTTTTCAAGAATAGAGACCTATACAAAGTTAACAGAAAATTATGTTGGCTAAGCGATAAGTAAAACAAAAAACATCTATGAGCTTCATATATAGAACTTACATGCTGACCTAATTATCGGTAAACTAGAAACGAGAGTTTCGTATCTTTTAATCTTATTAAAGAAGAACAAATAAATACAATAAATTACTTTTTTCCTAGATGTTGAGATTTACAAAGTCAATAACAGCATTTAAAAAAATCCTGCCGTTGTTTAGTAAGAAACTAAAATATATACTTACAGAATAAATAAGAATTTAAAAATACGAAAACATTTCGTGAATCTACAACAATGAGTCTTACTAAGCTACAAAACAAATTAATTTTTAAACAACTACTTCTCTGGCTAAAACCTCGACAGACATTGAATAAAACAAAATTAATTTGCGTGTTACGAATAGTAGTAGTAGTAGTAGTAGTAGTAACTATCAAAGCAACACTAATTTGAATGAAATTATTTCTGTTGAATAAACCAATAAATGAATAAACAGAATAATATATTGGTGCAGGTGGTATAAATTTTAACTTAACAAATGATTGGGATGGCCTCCTTGTGTTTCACGAAATTCTTACTCGTGCTGAAATTTGCGTGTTTCGCAGAGATCAACCAGCTTACCTACATGTTGCCATATAGAACGAAGGTGTTTTTTTATTTTTAGGAAATCAACAAAAAAGCATCAGCCACTTTAAAATTGTATGTTGTAACTAGAGGCTTATATGATATGGATGTCACACTGGATGATCCTCATTGCTTTAGCAATGAGTTCCACCTTCTCACATAACTTGATCTACGTCGATTTTCAATTGTGAGAGGAATGACCTCTACTTGGGGTTGAAGAATACGTCACAGCTTTCACACAGATAACTTCAAAGCCATCAACACGATACTAAACTTTCAAGTACACCATAGGTTAGCGGCGGTTCAAAGCAAAAAATGAGCCGAAGATTTAAATGAGCGGTTTCTACTTTAATCATCATTAAAACAGTGGGAATCCTTTTGACAATTTCACAGTTCATCGTCTTAAAATGGTTCTTCATAAAATTGAAATCTCCCTATTTTTTACAAATGTAAATTCCAATCTAAATTAATTTTCGGATTTTACGGGGCTTGTCGTCGAGATGTGTTATTAAAATTCACAGTAGATGATATCGAGGATCGTGAGAAGTATATGCTTGTAAAGCTACAGGTTACCAAGATACTTCCAGATCGTTCATTATTCATGATTCAAGTGAATCTTTGAACCCATACGAAATTTTCCAAGAATATTTAAAAATGCGTCTTTTTGACGTTGGATGCAAGCGCCTTTTTTGGGATACAGGCAAGGAAAGTACATTGCCCAGCCTGCTGGTATGCATACAATAGATGGTGTACCTAGCAAGGTGGCTTTCCTTGCTTTAGCCTACCCCGAAAATTATACTGATCTAAGATGATGTGGTGGCAGTATAATTGCAGAGTCTTGCGGAAATCTTTTACCTGTCAAACAAATCAGCGGTTGGAAATCATCGAAAGTGACGAGGTTGCGAAGATGGTACTTTCTACGGACTCCAGCCACAGTCGGTCAACACTAGTTTCGTCTGATAACTTTGATATGGCATCATGTTCGAGGGAGGAAATTTCAACAAGCACGAATATTTCTCACACTAACCCAGGGACTTCTGCTTTCGTAATTACAGCGAATTCGAATTGTACTATTAACGTAAATTTTTGTAAAAAAACATAATTGATATTATTTTGAATGGTTAATACTTAATTAAATTCATTGAAATAAGTATTTTTATGTTATTTTGTTTGATCAAATGGTTAATATAGCAGATAGACGTTTAAAATAAGATACGTTGTCATGGTATCCATGACAATAGCCCATAATAATTTTTGAAGGTGCTAGCCCGTAAAAAGTCTCGTAACAGAGTTAAAGAGTTAAATAAATAGTTATTTATACTTCAAATGCCCATAAATGAATGTACATTAAGCCGAAGTCTTAACAAATAAAAAGATTTTGCAAAATACAGTAAATATTACTTGGAAGTCATTTTGTTCATCACTATGGAGTTTGTGTTACAAGATATGTTAAATTGTTTGCATTACTATTACGTAATTAACTATTACAAATACGGTATTTACTACTTATTACTTTACAGGAAAGTCAAGAAAGAAATTGTTTTATAGTGTTGGTTGAAATTTCTGTATAAGGTAGTATTTCTGTTGCAAATGGCTTCCTCCCAAAACGATCCACTACCCTTCCACTTATCATCCTTACCTCAAACATCCAAAAAACACACCTTGAAGGAAATTCAAAAAGCCTTTGACTCTGTGTGGTATCAAAATCTGTTATACAAATGCTACCTCCTTAAGATTCCGACACATATTATCTTCATTATCAAGCAATTCCTTTCAAACAGGTCTCTTAAAGTCAAAATCAACAACTCCTACTCTCCTCCCTTTACTCCTATACAAGGTCTACCCCAAGGATCCCCTCTATCTCCTCTACTCTACAAAATCTTCTGCTTTGATATATATATAACCCGGATGCTTTGTACTTTAATCCCTCTAAATACCTCCTTCAATTTGAGGACGGCACAGCCCTAATCTCCCACGCACCCTCTGTACCTAAAGCCCTTCAATCCTTCCAGCAGCTTATTGACACTCTACAACACTGGTTTTGCAAATGGCGAATTAAATTCAATGCCCATAAATCCCAGCTTCTAATTCCCTATCACCGTAACAATAATCCTGCTCACAATATTCATATTTTCCACACAACTGTTTCCCCTTCTACATCCATAAAATACCATATAGCAAAAAGATAATTTTAAAAATCACACAGCTCCAAACAAAATGAAAATCATTACTAGGGCCAAATTATTCAGAAATTTAATTTACAAAAACAAGGGAATTTCCACCAAATCAGCTGTTAAAATCTATAAAATGATTTACCGCCCTATACTCGACTATGGCTCCCACTCCTGAAATCCTACTCTCCACAATATCAAAGATAGCGAGCGATCCTCCTTAAGAATCCTTACCAAAATCCGCCATCCTAATAATCCTCTGCATAATCCCTCTAACCAACTCCTATATGACTCTACCTCTGTTATTCCCATCAATGAACGCCTTCTATACCTCAGTGAAAAATTTTACAAAAATTCCTTTAACCATCACATCCTATCCCTTTACTGTTTGCGCAGAAATCCTAACCAAATCCCAAAATACAAAACCCCTTCATTCACAACATTTGAATTCATCGCATCACATCATTCATCACCATCATCAGAGACAGACTGACGAAACACTCCGACAATGACAAATCCAGGCTGAAAGACCGCTGGTCGATAGTCATTTAGCAAACTAACACACTAACGACAAATGTATCATTCATGTATTATATTAGCTGTATTTGTGTTTGTTAATAAAGATGTTGTATATATATATCTGTTGTAAATATTTTCATTTAGATATGATAATACAATGGGAATTTAGGTCAACAATGTTTGTATAACGCAACTTTGTTCTTTGTTTTTAAATTTTAATTAGGTGTATTAGTAAGGAATAAATACGATTTGTTAAAATGCGACTTTTATTTTGCTTGTTATACAATTATCTACCATTGTACTCAATTTTTCATATATAGATCTATTTTCTGAAATGAATAATTTTGGATTCTTTTGGTAGAAAAATTTCATTCAATATTATGGAAAAATAAAAAACTGTAGTACAAATACCAAAATTATTCACAAATATTTTAATTTTAGCCATAATATATATACAAAATATATACTTTAGCAGATAAAACCACTAGTAAAGAGTTGGTTTTATCTGCTAAAGTATATATTTTGTAGATTCAAAATATAAATATTAAGATTTACTTACTTATTTGATTCCAAAAAAATGTACGTTGTTATAATACTTCGTTATCTAATCTAAATATTGAATTAGTAAATTCTTAAATTAAGTAATTAAATGTAGAGAAATCGTTATGCATACTTGAAGTTGTGAAACTTCTCTTTCCTTTCTTAAACTGCTCTACGCCGATGAGATTCAAAATAAAGCAAAACCGGTACCAATAATTTAAGTAATTAAAATTTTATCAATCCAAAGGCCTCTCGTATGAAACTACCCAAATTACATATATATTATATTAAGCCTCGCTACTAAATTCGCAAAGAAACTATCAAATCTATCCCTTTTAAATAAATTTTGTATTTCTCAAAATTCAAATATCCCTTCGAAATATCAGCATCATCCCCTCACAATTCATCAATTCCGTTGTGTGAATTACAATGGCAGTTAAGCTAGCGTAGCAAAGCTCTTTTTGTTTAAATTAAATCCAATATATGCCAAAAGTATTGCATGTCTATAACCCAGCCGAACTAATATCACATTATTTATTTATTTTTCATGTAATTGTTATATAAAAGTCCGAATAAAGATTATTGGTACTATTACTTGCCTGATTATTTTATTGATAATTATTCGTTGAAGACGGTGACTTTGGAGTAGTTATACAGGCTTTTTATTTGATGACAAATTTAAACCCAATTTTCATTAATATATAACTTTTGATGAAGTCGATTCTATCATGCAGGTATTTGGTACAAGGCACTTCTATAAATATTACTTTTTATTATTGAACTGAATTGGAAACATTAAATAAGTAAAAGCCCAAAATTTATCCAAAAACCATTAAGAAATATAGACTTCATTATCTTATTTTAAACTTAAATTTAAAGTACGTTGGCCAAATTATTTCTGATGATTACATATTATACTTTTGAAAATTATTAAAATTTTCGATTATTTAACAAAAAAATACCAGTCAAAGAATTCGTTTACGACAGAATAATATAAAACAAATTTTTTAAATCAAAAGATATAAATAAATAAAAACCACACATTTAAAGAATCTACTAAAATGTAAATCATTTATTTGATGTTAAACGAGAGTATAAAAATAATAAGAACTATTATTGTATAAATAATATGACAATAATAATAATAAATACAACATTTGTTAAAATCTTGATAATTCTAAGGATTTAATTGCGAAACAAAAAAGAATTCTTCTTTTTCGCAAAATCCTTTGAATTTTCAAGACTTTTTTTGCTAATCTAAATACATAATAACAATAAATATAAATACAATAAAAATAGATGGTGTTAGTCTGTCTAGGCTATAGACCTGAGGTCTTTCAGCCCTGTCTTTGAATTTAATGTGAGAGAAAAAAAAATTCTTTGCTAGCTAGCTTAACTGTCCTGATGATTCGCACAAATGAATTCATGAATTGTGAGGGGAGGATGTTGATATTTCGAAGGGATATTTGGGTTTCGGGGGATACAGAATTTTGTTAACAAAGGTTGGTTGTGGGGATTATTGGCAAATTTAACGCTAAGGCTTAATATAGGTTCGGAAATGGGTGGGATTTGGGTGGTTTCGTACAGAAGATCATTTGAGGGATTGTGGAGTGGGTTGGCAGGGTGTCGGAGTTTCGTTAAGGTTCTTAGGGCGGATCTTTCGGCAACTTGGAAGTGGTGTAGGATTGATGGACAGATTTGGGTAAAAAGGATTGCACCATAATCTAACAAGGGCCGGCATATCGATTTATATATGTGTGTTGCAGTTTTTATCGATATCCCTTGTTGTTTATATGTTAAAGATCTGAAATACCGAGCCCTGGTTTTGATTTTGTTTTTTTATTGATAATGCATGGGATTTAAAGGAGAGTTTTGAATCGAATAGGATCCCAATGTAGGTGCGATAGATAATAGTATTGTTGATTAGGATCGTAGGAGATTGTGGTGTGATTTTGTGGTTAAGATACATATTTTTCCATAATCATTATGTTTCAACTAAAAATATATTAAAAAGAAACGGCTATATTAAGTATTTTTATAATAACTGTGGCAATGTATATTGACGAAGAAGCTCAATAAATATAATAATCGCAATTACATCTTATTGTTCATGAGCCCAACGACATACAAAACCCGTAATGCTACAAGGACATAAGATTACTATAGTACTTCTATATAAGGCATGCGCACTAAAACATGAAATTACAGGAATTTATATATAACACAAGATAGTCGAGCAGCAATAACTTTCAACAAATTATCTTACGCACGCACTTTCCACTCACGTCAGCATATGAAGTGTTAAAATCCTTTGATTATCAAGCATGTCTGCTAGGAACGTTTGCACTTTCTACAGAAACGAACGTCTGTTTGAGATTAAACGAGATACCGGGTGCAATAATTTTACGAGCGGAGCTTACCGCGCTCGCGAATAAATATCATCTGTTCATAAAGTATGCTAATTTTATGTGCCAGTAAAAGCATCACTCTTATCACCATTCCCTTGCTGGTGAATATTAATCGTGATTATTTTGGGCATTTCGCTCCTTGCTCATCTAAGCCAGGAGAAGGTAATTGAAATTCTATCTGCGTCGACAGAAGACATGTGCTCCTTAAAAATGCGACACTTTCTTGTCGTACGGACATATGTTGAATTCGCTATGTACGTAATGTTTACAAGTGAAGACAAGCTGGGGATATTCAACTCGGCTACTTTAACATTCAGTCATTGGCAGTCAAGGTGACTTGCGAATATTTATTTGCATTTTGTTATCTGAATATTCGATGAAGGATCAGAAGGATCATAACACGCTGAGAAATATACGGTCTTGTTTAAATAACAAATTCAAGCACTTCAGTAAGTTAGCTCGAGTAAAAAACAACATTATTGGATGGGACTATTTTGGTTCTATATTATGCAAGTTGAAAATTTACTTAAACTTAAATTGAAAAGGGATTGTATTGCATTAATTTATAGAAAATATGCCGATTATATTTCGACAAAGATTCTTGAGCAACATATTTTGATTAAGGTAGACATGTTCTAATTTGAATAATGCATATTGCTGCTTTGAAAAGAGAAATGTTGAGGCAATACGAAAACCTGTCGCTGAATTTGCATTGAAACGACATTTAATTAATTATACAAAGGATACGTTTAATTACCGTTAACACTGCTTTCGGGCTCTGATAAAATAAGTAATTATTCAGATAGACGTACGAAAATAAGGTAGTTATCGATTTAGGTGCTGTTTTATATCTACATACATCAATCTTGGCGATAATAAAGCGGATGAAATTTCTTGTTATTTGATTAAAGCTCAGCGTAGAGATGAGTTGTTTTTTACAGATAGGCAGATATTTCTTTAACGCAAAATAAAAAAAACACCATCTGATCTGATTTAAACATTTAAATACTTTACATTCTTCTGGAATAATTAACTCATTTCTTAATGAGATTAGAATCAACTAATTGTGGATGGAAGATATTATAATGATTATTATTATTCCTTTTTGGATAAGGTTCTTCTCGAATAAAGAATTGCTGCTTAATGTATTTTTAAATATGTCAAGTATCAACAATACAAATATATTATAAACTGATAAAACGGTTCAATGGCTATATGAAAATTCTAAAACGTTATAATTAAACTATTATAAATTATGTTTCTCTAGATAAAAAAAATAAAAACATAAATCTCAGGCGAAGTTCACTGGTTGAAAATAATTTCTGACCCATAAACATTTGTCCTACCGTATCGTTTATTTTTGAAATAAATAAATCTTACATACATTAAGTATAAAAACGAATAATTCAATAGGGAACATGTTAAAAAATAATAGTGATCAACCAAACAGTGTGGTGGAGTGGTATATTTGTTGTTGTTGACTTGCAATGACTGCCAAAAATTATACGCAAACCAAATGGAAGATAGTTCAGTACAAGTATTAAAGAACACAATAAAGCTATGAATGTGGAGAAACAAACTCAACATACCTCACTTAATAAATAAAGGGTGTCTGTTCAATACCACTTTCTTAATTATACATATATGGAAATAAATAAAAGATAACAAATGATATATATACTGAATAACCAAATGAACATCTCTCCAACTCACCGATTTAACCACAAAACTACCCCACCGACTCCACCACACTAACCTACAAAAATATGTAATTTGTTGCATTATTTCTTTGCCTGAAAAAGCCGTAATATGGTGAATATGAAAGTGTTTGAAAAATGAACTTTCAACTATCAGTCTCAACAATTAAATTGAATCGTTTGAGTTCATAAGATGTTTATAGATATGTATAAGACTAGTTTGGCACTTTTTTACGTTTTTCATAGGTATATATTTGGGGTTCTTCTATAGGGTACTGAAATCCACTACCACTATTTCAATTTACTCTTAATCACTGTAAATAATTTGTTCAAAAGTGCATCCAATCTATGTTGTGACTTGATTTTAGTAAGTTTTAAGTGAGGTTTATAAGCTGAGTTTTCAACCTTGTGCGTTTTTTTTTTGTGTAATACCTTGACATTTCTAATTCTCATTAAAAAATTTGTTAGTACCTGAAAAAATTCTAAGACATTTTACTTAGATGAAATGATAATAAATTTGAATTAGATAAATATAGAAAACCCGCCCATATTTATAAGTGCATATATTTTCATTCTGAATCTCCAATGAAATACAAAATGGCAGCATTCAATAGTATGATCCATACAACTTTTTACCACCCCTTAACAGAATGTGACCTAACCGAGCTAAATAAATTAAAATAATTTATCAAATAGTAGAATTGTTAAACAACCCCAAATATATAATTAAGAAACTAATTAATAAGCACTCATTTAGACTCTCAACTCGTCCAATTCCTTAGAATCAATAATCGAAATAAAAGATTTAAAAAATCATCAAAATACAATATTCCAACAAATCTAAGCATACCTTGAATATTGAAACGACAAAAAATAAATTTAATATCTGCTTTCCATAAAGTAACGATTTTGAATGATCAGGCATTTATTTTGTCATTTATTAACACATTTTAAGATTCAAAGAACACAATTCAAGTCAGAAATTTTCTGTAAAAACTGTCAAATTGTTACAACATTTTAGTAATAACAATCTAAATATGTTGAAAGCAATTCATAAAAGGGAAAATTGCTAAATTTTGGTTAAACCCCCTCAAATAATCCTTAACTAGAATTTTAGTTAATACTAGGAAATTGGAAATATACATTTAGCGATATATATACAAAGTAAAAAGGTGGCAAACTTGTATTTAGTGTACCAAAATGTAGTAATGAATCTAATTTCAAACTCACCAAGAGATACATCAACTAGCTGATTGAGTACTTCATATAATGCAAGTCTAAACCAGTCAATGCGTATGTGGTCTTGTTCCTCCCAACAAAATCTCTCGCCGAAATTCAGATCATCTACGTTGGCTTCATCCAAGTTGAACAACATGGACTTGAATAACGCAAAGAGTATCCAAGAATATATCAACTTAAGACCAAAACAAACCAAGTTACTCAGCCTGTTTTGGAATCATCCTACATCGAAAATGAATAAAGACGTTTCACCATTACTACAAAGGTGTCAATATCAATTGTCTACGCCATCTTCAGCAACTAGCAGTCCAAAATCAGATGATAAGAGTTCGCCCATGAATAAAACCTCTCAAGGATTGGAAACATGGAGGAGGTTGAATGTTGACATTGTAGCCTTAACACAGTGGAATGAAAATTTAAGAGTTTGGATGTTTCAAACAATTTTTTGCAGATTAATCAAGGAATTAGAGAGTATTAACAAAAGCCTTCAGACCCAAGGACTAAGTGATATTAGCATAGGAAACGTTTGCTTGGATCGTTTGCGTAAAACGGCCCAATTTTGCAGACCATTGCGAACTTACTGACCAATGTCCTATTTCTTGAGCTCCACTCCAACCAGAAATAATTAGTCAAGATGATTCGGGAACTGTGTGATAGTAGTAGCTACAATGGAATTAGAAAATCTAATTTTTGTTCTTAAAAACGTAAAAGCAGATGTGATTGAAAACTTCACTAATAATTGCCGCGTGTAAATCTCTGCAAACATTGGTGACGTGGGGGAACCCATAGGTAGTCCATTTAGTTGGGTGTGTTCACAACGGCAACTCAATATGTTTTTACATGAATTAAATAAAATTCATAAAAACATACATTTCACAATAGAGATAGAAGAGCATGAAAATATCAATTTCTTCAGTTTATACTTTGAAAATGATCTGTAATGACCGAAACATATGTCAGGCGCCTGAAAATAAAAATATCATGGAACATAACATGTGTTTTTCTTCGCCAAATTTATATTATTGAATTACTATAAAAATGTTTAAAGGATATTTTGTCATGAAAATTGAAAGCTCTAAAAATACATTTTGTTAGGGCTACATTGAAAATACAGATCCCTAAATCAAATTGCCATGTGAGTTATAAAATCTAAAATACATGTTTTGTTTTTGTTTAAACAGTAATTACTTGGGAAATATAAATAATTCCTTATTGCAATTTTGTGTACGAAGATAACTAAAAATAAATTCTACAATACTAACCCAAAATTCTAAACGTAAAAATTAAGAAGATATCAGAATCCAAAGAAGGAGGAAATTATTCTTAATGAAAGATATGCAGGACCTTTTGATCATATGTTAAACATTATTACTATATTTACTTACATTTACTTTAATTAAAAAGCATAAATACTAGGACTTATATATTATAGATTAATTGTAATAAATAATATAAACATGCTAAGATTTTTTCTTAGATTATGGAAACATGTTATTATAAAATGAAGTTATCCTTTATTATATTCACCGATTTTTGCTTCAGGCATTTAGACATGAATTTTGAAATGTTCACAATATGCCAAAAATTATATCAAAAATATGATATGACAAGGCATATATCTTGTAATCTTTATCTAATAAAAGATAACTAACTTGATTTTATAACAACACATTTCTATGTTCTAAAATGACAGATGCATGAAGATGTCAACTTCATTTGATAACATTCTTAGAGTGATAAACTAATTTGTAATTTTGTAGTTGTATACTTTTTTATATTGGTTGATAGATAAGGCGTTGAGGTGTTCCATATTCATGTATACATTAAAGTTGTAAATAACCCAGATTTTCAAAAATGTATACTTATTTTCACTGCAATTGTTTCGCAAATTTATTTATTTTATTGTAAAGTTTCATTCACATGAAGAACAATAAATTTGCGAAACAATTGTAGTGAAATTAAACACACATTTTGAAAAATCTGAGTTATTTACTACTTTTTTATAGTTTTAATAAAGAGTTCTGAATATTTTAGAACAAAACACCAAATAATAATACTTTTGAGAATCATAAAATAAATTACATTCTTAAACGATGATAATTATTTCATGCATATAAAATAATCAAGCGTTCTGTAAACATTTTTAATTTGTAAGCATTTTTAATTTGTATAAATTTCTTCTTTTATTAGACAAGTATAGGATAATCATAATGATGGTTGCGACCGTTACTACATGGTAATTCATAATTAACACTGAATAATTGTAGATTTTTGCCAATTATGACATGAGAGAATTTTTATTATAACTAATTCAATAGAGTACTTAGTACTAACTTTATTAGTAGATCTCAAACAATTTCTATTTGTTCTAATACCTGTATATCTGTTGGATGTAAACAAATTTTGTAATTACTGTGTGTGGAATATCCATTGCATGATAGTTATTACAATCTAAACAATTCCAGCGTTGTTTAAAATATGTCTAGATTTGGCTATTCTTACTAGTGTATTATAGATTTTCCGAAGGTTTAAATCCAATTTTTAGTTTAGTTGTCCTCCAAATATTAAAAAAAACTTAACTTGAATTTTATTAATTTTAATATATTTGATATACAAGTCGATTCTCGATCTAAACAAAAGTTGTATTCTTTATTTATTTACTCTTTATCATACTTGCTCAAAAACTTAATTTATTACACAGGTCTTATAAAAACTAAATCACGGGCATTATTAAGATTTGAGTGACTTAGTAACTAATGTCAAAGAGTGAATGGTACTTAAGAGCCGTGACTTCTTTGTCAACGATCGATTCTAAGAAAATGGGAAGCAGTTCTTGAAGTAGATAGCGACTAAGTTCGGAATAATTATTAAAGAATCTATTTGTTAAAAACGTTTATCGTTTTTGTTCAATGCAATTTGTTTAAAAAATAGTGGCAATTATAATGCATCAACATAATACATTATGTGCCATTGCGGTATAGCAATTTGGAGGAATAATTTCAGCAAAGATATTCCTTAGAATCTAACTTCTCAGTGTGAAAGTATTTGCATTAATAGAAACTGTCAGAGCGAGCAATTTTGGAATCATTAAATATAAGCAACATAGTGATAATAATCTGAAAATATTTGTTACAAAACTTTCTAAAAGTAAAACATGAATTTATTAATAGTTATCCTCTTTAACTGCATAGTATAATTAACCAAATAATCCATCCTTTTAACTAAAATTTATCAATTGGTTGACTCTATAACAATTTGATAAATTTAGTAATAAAAAGAAGTCCAATTAATTAATACAATATATAAAGGTGTAGTGAAAAGAAATCCATGATTTTTCCAATAGATGTTCCAATAGTTATCTGTATCTCGCCTTGTAAAGGTCTGATCCGATCCTACTATATGGCGTTAGAAAGGTGAGACTTTGTACGAAAAAACTTTTGTGACAATTTTGTGATTTATTGATTCAATTTATTTGTGAGCGCATCAAAAATGGACAGTAGCAAAGAGAAAATACGCTATATTTTACAGTTATTTTCAGATAAAAGCGAAAACGTGAAAAGTGTTTATGGTCCTGATACTGTAACAGCTAATCACGCGCAATTTTGGTTTCGTTGATCCCATTACGGTAATTTCAATGTCAAAAATACACCACGCACTGGAAGGCCAATTGTCGAAAATATCTATAAAATCATGGAAACGCCCGAACGATAGGTAAGCATTGTTTCGATTGCTCAAGAGCTACAGATTGCAACCATTTGAATAAGGCTGGACACAAAAGGAAACTAGATACATGGGTGCCACACGAGTTAACGCAAACAAGCCTCATAAACCGAATATTCATCTGTGAATCGCTGCTAAATAGCAACAAAATCGACCCATTTTTGAAGCGATTGGTGACTGGTGATGAAAAGTGGACCACGCGAAGACGGTTCCCAAGCCTAGTTTACGACTAGAAAGGTTTTGCTGTGTGCTTAGTGGGATTGGCAAGAATTATCTACTATGAGTTACTCCCCAAGGGCACTTTTAACTGTACGGTCAACAACTGGAACGTCTGAAGAAAGCAATCGCCTAGAAGCGCCCAGCTTGGCCAATAAAAGAGAAATTGTGTTCCATCAGGACAACACCAGGCCACACATATCGATATTGGCTCGAAAGAAGCTGCGGGAGCTTGGTTGGGAGGTTCTTAGGCATCCGTTTTATATTCGGACCTGATACTAAGTGATTACTATCTGTTCCTGTCCATAATGAACAATTTTGCTTTTGAAAAATTGGCTCCAAGAGAAAATTGTGAAAATCGACGGTCTAATTTTAGTCCAATAGATATGAGGCTGCTATAAGAAAGGTATGACCTTCAAAATGGCAACAAGTTATCGAACATAACGGCGTATATTTGACCTAAATCGGATCATTCTAACTATAGTAATTATAGCCTTTAATTTCATGCAAAAATAATGTATTTCTTTTTACTACCCCTTATATATATATATATATATATATATATTTGTTTACATTTCTTCATAATCAATTAATTATATGACAAATTAATAACAAAAATTATATTGCCCTTTTTTTGTTCTGATATAGATTTAGAAACGTAAATGAGTATATCTCTTTATATATCCTTATATACATATGTTATTTTTGATAAAGTCAAATCTCCATCTCCAAAAGATGGATAATAATCCTAATAGTAATGGTAAACAAACAAACAAGAGTACCTTGAATTATAATTAAGTTTCTATTACCATTACTACTGTTTAAAAAATTGAAAGTTTTGTATATAAGCAGTATATTGAAATAGAAGATATTACTTCAAGGCAATTTTTAAAATTGTTCCTTATTATGCATATAAATCATAACATTTAAATAAACTATTTTTTAAACATTAAGTAATTGAACATATTAATTTACTAAATATAAGAGCATTAAGTTATTAGTTATACAGTTCGTAGTAATTAACAAGGTGGGAGTAATTAAATTAATAATTATATTATTTATTTGTACATTTATTTATAGTTTTTTATTTACTTATAGTAGCTACTTCATCGTACTTATTACAATATAGTCTTGAGTTCTTAAATTAGGTATTTGATGATTCAATTGACCAAAAATGTTTTTTGTGAGGAAATAGAAACATAATAAACAAGTTTTCTGACAAATTTAACCTACGCGTAATGTATCACCTATCCCAACGATGAACACCATCTGTTCAACAATAGATCATAAAGGTAGTGCCTTATTGAGCAAAATCTACTACTATTCAAACCTTTTAAAGCCGCCAACAGCAAATGCCGATGCTCGGCAATAGCTACGTGGAATACGCTCAATTAAACAATGGGTTTTATAGAGGTACGTGATCTTAAATACAAAACACAATCAATTACCTCACAATTTGCTGAACCTCCAATTGGCAAAACGATCCATGAATACATTATCCTTAGTTAATAATAATAATATATTTATTAAAGGAAACCACATAATCCATAATATAAAATATACCTAAAATTAGTACTCATTATTTCAAGTTCGAATTTAAACTAAGATAGACTGGAAGCAGACAAATCAATCGTATTATTATGATTTATATGATAAGCGGCAGTTATAAATCTGAAAAGTGGGTTAGTTGAATCATGATTAGTGCATACTGTTAGTAAGCTAAATAATGGTCTACGCAGTATATTAATGTAAGTAGAACTAGTAGTTTAAAACAATTAATATTATCCAAAATTAATTTACGTAAAAAACACAAATCCAACATAATTCTACGGAATTTTAAAGAATACAAAGAATAGAATCAATATATTAAACATACATTTTACTTTGTTTTGTATAACAGTTTTTTATTTTATTTTCAAACCGTAAGTAAACTTACGGTTTTTACAAAGTAAAGTGTGTTACTTTGTAATTAAGCATGTATAACGAAGTAGAAGCCTCCATCGTCAACGAATAGGAGCAAAGTCGTAATCTCTAACTGAAATACCAGCATCAACAAATCTGCAGTACATATAACAAATAAATTTGCACTGCACTTTCTCTAGCGAAAATATATATCAACTATACTGACGAGACCAAATAACTGATGCATATTTTAAATTATATATTACTAAACTGAAGAGTTCCCGAATGTACGGTTTACAACTGTAACTATTTCTAAAAATTATTTTTTTTAAATGCCTTTGATCGTCACCCCTAAATCTTTAATACTATGTATTCTTTTCAATGGCTCTAGGTTAATTGAGTTTTCATCCGCAAACATTAAAGATTTAAAATACTTAAACGAATCACAAAAATCATTAACAAGTAACAAAAGTGTATGGATATCAGCGTGTCTATAATTTTAGGGATAAAAGATTGTATAGTAATTGTCTAGCCCTTTTTTGTGAGTATTTTTTTCCAATATTGAGGAAAGCAACCTAAAAATACTGACTGTTCAAATAGCCAATGAATACTATTAGAAAAAGTATATATCATTTGTGTTCTAATTTCTTATTAATCTACAGATAAACTAAATGCTAATGAAGTAGAAGAACAATACGTTTATTTATGACTGATTTAGCGTTAAATATAATGTATATCGTAAAAAATAATAATTGTCACAGCTATTTTATTTATTTATTAATATTCGTAGGTGTTAAGGAAGAAACACACTTAGATCTTATGGCCACAATTTCTATAGCATTATAAATAAGAATATTAGAATCATAAAAATTTGATGTATTTAAATTAATTTTAAGCTATTTGAATTCTTTTCCATAAGGTGTACCCACACAAAACAATCAAAATGTATCTAAACAATTGCTCCTTAAGAAGCTCTTAAAATTCTTTGGTTTCCAATAAATTATATCTGCAAATTATTATTCAATTCATACCATCTCAAGATGTACCAGGGTTGCTATTTATATATTGAGAATACTGGTATTGCCAGGTGAAATGAAGTAAAGTTTGACATTTTCGATGTTATACGTACATTAAGTAGAAAATTACATCTTAGCCAATAGATGGAATTATCTCCCGAAAATTTTGGAGCTATGATTTTTATGACAATAGACATGGTTTATCTCAAGAACAGTGCACCAATCAACTGAATTTAACTTTTGACCACCATCCAGAACCACTGTATATCGCTGGTACACTGAATTTAAACGTGGACGTAGTTCGCTTACGGACGAGGTGAAAGAAGCTCGTCCAAAATCGGTCGTTGTGCTGGAAAATATCGATGCTGTGCGAAAACTAATTGAAGAAGATTGTCATGTGATATTTCACGAAATCGAGAGATGTTTAAGTATTAGTATGACCAGCATACATAAGGTTTTGCACAAACATTTGAGTATTCAGAAGTTGGCTTCCACATTTGTTGACAGATGTTAAAAAAATTCTCGTGTCAACTGATAATTTCGAAATGTTATATTTTATGGATTTACGCGTATGAGTCAGAAAGAAAAGGCAATCGGCCGTAATGTGAAGTAAAACTAACAAAAGTTGTTCGTTTTGGAAGCAAATGGCAGTGTTTTTCTTCAAGAAAACCGGTCAAGTGACAACTGTTGCTTTCGAAAATCAAAACACCGTTAATTCAGCGTGGTATACGACAATTTATTTGCCTGAAAATTTCAGTAAATTGAGAGAAATCAACATAAAACGACGAATCATTTTGAATCCCGACAATGCGAGCTCACACACATCACATGCAACAAAGGAGTTGCACCCAATGACTTTTTCTTCTTCCCAGTAAAGATAAACTGTGTGGACAACTGTTTTCACCGCTCAAGGCGGCTAAGGCCTTTAAAACGCATGTTTTGGAGCTACCATCTTCTGCCTGGACAAAGTGCTTTAAAAGTAATATTAAAGGCGATTGATTTGGAAAGCAATAAAAATTTTTTTGATAAAATTGATTTTAATTTTTTATTATTTCTATTCTCAATACGTAAATAATTTTTTTTCTAATAATGTATGATATTTCTAAAGATACAATTTCATGAAAATGCACTACAGCCTAACAATTCTGAATATGACAATTACAAATGTAATCGCTGGTAACACGAACTTCATACGTTTTTATTAACGAGCGAAAGAAATTTCTATGATTATTTAAACGATATACATACCAATTGCAGACGTTCTTTGATAATTTTTCTATTCGTATGATTTAATATACGGCTTTTCAATAATATTATGTGTTTTGCAAAGAGAAACTCCTGCTGATTTTCATGAATGTATTTGGATTTTCTTCACAATTTTTTATTTGGTCTGAGCTGTTATAAAAGATTTATTAATTTACTCTTGATTAAATTGTTTATTAAAATTAACAACTTAATTAATACAAAAATTTGACACCACGGATTAAATGAGAAAAAAAAATTGTAAAGTTGCTAATGGTCTAGTAAATATTTTTGTGTTCTAGCAACATTCTGAATATCTAGATTAAAGTAATAAATTATTGTATGGGATTTTCAAACACATCGTAGAATTCAAAATATCTGTGACCATAGTGTGATATAAATAAGTAATAATTCAATCTGGGTATGGTTGATTTTTAACATACTTTTGGCAAACTATTACATAGTACATAATATCCTTTTCAAAAGATGTGTCATCAAAAAAACCTTGACTCATCTCCCAAGACGTGTCATAATGATCCTGGAAACTTCTTCTAGAGTATGCACTTTGCAATGTAGGTATATTTTTAATAGTTTGTATAAATTTATCATCAGCAAAATAGCGATAAATATAAATTCAATTCCCTACCACCGTAATAATAATCCTGCATATAACATTCACATCTCCCCCTCTATGTCTATAAAACCTTATTACCATAGATCAAAAAGTAAATTTCAAAAAGCACACAGCCTTAAACAAAACAAAAATCACCACTAGTGCTAAATTATTTAGAAGTCTTTCTTACAAAGGAAGCGATCCTCCCTAAGAATTCTAACCAAAATCCGCCACCCCAGCAATCCTCTACACAATCCTTCTAACCAACTCCTATATAACCTCTGTTATACCTATCAATGAACGCCTTCTATACCTAAGTGAAAAAATCTCGAAAAATCCCTTGAACCAACACATCCTTTCCTTCTACTGCTTGCGCAGCAATCCTAAACTGATCCCAAAATTAAAACCCCCTTCATTCACTACATTTGAATTCATCGCATCACATTATTCATCATCATCATCTTCAGAGACAGACTGACGTGACATATCGGCAATGACAATTCCGGGCTGAAAGACAGCTGGTCGATAGAAATTTAACAAACAAACTAACTCACTAACATTCATTGTATCACACATGTATTATATTTAGTTTATTTGTATATTTGTTTGTTAATAAAGATATTGTATATACATATATAAATTCAAAGCAATACATGATAGTATTAATTATAGTCAGATAATATCATGATACTATTTTGTATTTTTGTGCTTAATACTATTTCTGTGCTTAATAGTAATTATTCTGCATAAATTTAATTTTAGCTAGTTTCTTGTGCATATATATTATCAGATTATATACAATCTAGAAATTACCGTGTCATCATGTTCCTCTCAAAGGTTTTAATTCAAGACGTTATTATGTTCTAATGTGTTGGTATTGATATTAAACCACTCTAGTATTTTTAAAGAAAACATTTCTGGGTTATTTTAAATCTTGATTGATTGTATAGGTATATTTTAGATATTAATTATATATGTTCATATTTGATAGTCGAGATAAAATATCAACTTAGTTATACGTTTAGGGGTGGTTACAAAGTATTTTCATAAATTTGAGTACAAGAACCCTGCCGGCAACTTACTAAAGAATTGTACAGATTAGAATACAAAATGGCACTAACTTAAAATAATCCTTTTGATACAGGCATGCCAACCACGGCTCGTAATGTTATAATTTATTTTATTCAATATAAAATAAAAAATATCATCCCACATTTACATCCATGTGATTTGTACCTTTACTAATTTTGCACATTGGATTAATAATTTATGTAGAGAATAGAATAAATTTATTTCTTAATTAATATAACCCCGAAATTCTTAATTGGTAACAAACTTATGCTTCCTTTTTTTGGTTCAGCCATAATTTATAATAATAATAATAATTTTCTCTTTTTCTGAATTATTTTAAATTTCATTTGACAGGTGCTCAATTAAAAAATATCATGCAGTATTTTGGATCACCCTAAATAGTGTCTATTTCGTCTGCAAACAATTTAACTCCCCCTGTTTACCTGCGCCATATTAAATTCCTTAAAGGGAATCACAGCTGCTCCAAAAATTTTATGTCGCGTGCTGCCCACTATACAACGGACTGACCCAAACTTTTATTAGCCCGATCGGTCTTCATGGTCACAAGGTTAAAATATGCTTGGAATTCATGTTAAATATGTGTGCAATTTATTTTTAGTAAGTAAATATCAAATTTGGTCATATATTTTAATGGCAATAATAAAATTTATTCCTGGAAACTACTTACTTGGTTGACACTATATTTGCAAAACGAGGGATTTTTATTAAGAATAATTAGTTGAATTTAATATAATTTAATGAATATTCTATAGTTAATATTTTTATAAAAATATTTGGAAATCATCTAACGCAAAAACACCATTGTACAAAGTTTATCATAAAGATTTTATGTTAACTTATTTTATTTTATTAATTATTCGTGCAAGTTTCTTAATATATTTATAATTTTATAAAATAAGAATGTAAAAATTCGAACCGTAATACACTAAACACAGTCTGCTCTTTATTGTACTTATTACAAAACATTTAAATTATAAACACTTTTCAGACAGAAGAAATTTTGTAAAAACTGTAAGGTGTAAATTAATGTGGAACCAGAAATTTTGACTATACTGCCACTAATAAATAATGATATAATTAAAAAGATATATTAAGTGACGAACCGATATTTTTTTTCTTAATTGATAAATCACGTTATCTGTGTATTGTAGATAGCTTCGAAAAACACACATCCAGCAGCTTGAAAAAAAGTGTTTTTCTAAATTATTACAATATTTAAATCCCGTCTCTGAATGTAAGTGGCGTGGGTAGGTAGGGCACCTGCCGTGGAATAATTAGCGCTATAAAAAAGAACAAATTCAAGGTCTAAGCAAGTCGTAACACCGTAAAAATGTGGCGAGCACGAAACTGCCATAAACACGAATCTAATAAGAATCTTGCGTTTTCGCTAGAATGGACAAGATCGGGAACTCCTTCTGTCGGGCGGATCTTGATTAATTAATTGTAAGGTGGGGGACAGAGTGTTTGCACATTGGCATTGCTTTAAAGAAAGGATTATATAAACATGTATATCTTAGTCTGAATGGTGTATTTATAGACTTCCGTGTCCATAAATTATTACTCTTAAAGTATTTTCTACTAGTATATAATATAATCTACCTTTTTATAAATGATATCAAAAGCTTACAATATCTATAAAAAACTAATATCTACGTAATATTTTATAAAAGCAGTTGAGAATAATCAAAACATTATAATTGCTTTAACCGCTTTGCTCATGCAGGTGACCAAAAAGCACGTGCATATAATTAATATTGATGCGTACATCAGATTATTTGGTAATAGGCATTGAGCAACGAACTGATGAAATAACCTGTTAATGTTAATCTTAACATAACGGGTCCAGTCATTTAAATTTTTCGGCAGACTGAATGTTTGCAATAAAGCCAGTCGCATATGTAATTCACACATACCATCTGATATATTAAAAAAAAAATAGATTCCCAGTAAAGAGGTTACCGACACTTGCCTTATATCCAGTCGGATTTGCAAACTGCTAGTTTAATTAAGCGAGTGCGATTTATATCGACAAAAAAATAATACACGAAGCGCTTTCCGCGCGGATGCACTCAATAGTTACCATTAGCTGTGTTTTATCCAATACTGGCGAGAAGAAGCACTTGAGAAAACAAAACAAATTGCACATTTAAAAAAACTCAAAAACAGGAACCCACTGCAGATTTTCGCCGGAACTATTTCACAAAAATAAATAAAAATAAGCACTCGGTAACAAAAGACGGCGCGCGTAACTGCGTTTGTCGCGTTCGCGTTCCTGCGGCGTGAAACTCTTCGTCTGCGCTCGCGACCGTCTCGCACGGAGCTAACGGTTCAACTAACGCCAACAGGCCAACCAACAACAGGCCGCTCTTTGCCTGATGCAGCACGAAACCTCGGAATCCTGCACACCACGTGGAGCGGTCCGATGCACGCGTGCGTCTCCTGCCGCTGCCGGCAACCTGCAAGCGGGGGCGGCTAAGGGCCGTGAAGGAATGTCCTCGAGACACGCGAAATAGGGATATGGTAATCCCGCGATCTTATCGCCCTCAAATAAACTGGTGATGTAATAGAAAAATTTAATTTCATTAATATGCGAAGTGTAATATACTGAGATGGGACAGGGCATAAATTTTACAGGAAAGTTCGGCACTAATTGAGCATACGCATGTTAATTTCGATATTTAATTATCTGGCATATCTCCCCAAAATATGGATATTTTAAATTCCTATGATCATTTAATACTTAAAATTTACAAAATTATAAATATTAATAATAATAATAATATTTATCTATCAAAATTACAATGAAGTATGATCCTGGAATACGCCAATTTGGGATACATAAAGTAACATAAAGAAAAATAATAATTTCATTTACAGAGAGGGGTTCGATACATTTGATAAATTCATATACATTCTTTTTGAAGGTTTTTAGATTACTTATAGTTTTTATGTCATGCGGCAGCAAGTTGTAAAATTTTATGCATGCATAGTATGCACATTTTTCACTTTGTGCGAATCTGTGTTTTGGATAGAGTAGGTCGAAACGCCTTGCGTTTTTCCTGTTATCATTGTTTACGAATAAGTGTTTATTTTTGAAACAGAACATAATACATTCATATATATAAATTCCTGTAACTGTAAGAAAATTATTTGATTGAAATTTGTTTCTGCATGACTGTAAATTTCATTCCTAAAATTATTCGTAGCGCACGTTTTTGAATTTTTAAAACCTCTTCTGTGTGACCGCTTCCCCAATGAATTATCCCAAAGCAAAGTATAGATAAGAAATTAGCGTGGTATACATTTACTAGTATATTCTGTGATACATTACCTTTTAAGGTTCTTAAATTGTAACACTGTGTACTTAATTTCCTGCAGAGAATTTTTATGTTCCATCCAATTTATTTGATTGTTAATGGACAATCCTAAGAATTTGACATTTTTACTGAAGGTTAAGTATCTCCCATTTTCCAGTGCGACTTCGTCATGCATTGGGCCTCTGTTCGTTTTAAAATAGACGTAGGCGGTTTTTTCTGAATTTAGTATTAGTTTGTTTTGAAGGAACCAAGTCTCCGTTTTTTGTAAAAAAATATTTATTTCAATTTTCAAAGTTGACATATTTTTCCTGTTATTACTGCATTGAAGTCATCTGCGAAACCACTTGAATAATGTTTTCTGCATATATCCAATGAGAGGAGGTCGTTTGTATAAATGATGAATAATATTGGACCTAGAACGCTCCCTTGGATGACCCCTGTATTGACCGTAAGCGTGTCAGACCTAACCTTTTGTCCATTAGTTTTTAGTTCCACAATTTGATTCCTATCACTCAGATATGATTGTATCCACTTATGTGGTACGCCCCTTATACCATATTGATAAAGTTTTGTTAGTAATATTTTATGGTTTACACAATCAAAAGCACACGTCATATCTAAGAATACACTACAGACTAGAGAGCCTGATTCCAGGCTTTCAGAAATGTGTTTAAAAAATTATATAATGACAAATCAATGTTCTTTTTGGGAATATATGCATATTGTCTTTCATTTAATAACTTGTTTTACAAAATTTGTAAGTTTTTCTGTAACTATAGATCCCATTAGTTTTGAGAAAGATGAGAGCATTGCAATGGGTCTAAAACTTCATACATTGTCCGTACCGCCTTTTTTGTGCAGTGGCCTTATTAAGCCATATTTGAGGACTCGAGGAAAAGTACCCGTCTCGAATGATCTATTAATTAAACCTGTTTACGGCTCTGATATTAAATGAATGCATTTCTTTAATAGGTTATTTGAAATATTATCTATACCTGCTATTTTTTTATTGTTCATACGTAACGCGTAATTTTTTAATTCTTGTGGTGTAATTGGAAGCAGAAAAAAGCTTTTATTATTCATTGTAATTTTATGTTCCAAGGATAGTGATGGTAAATTTTCAACTAGTTTCCTGCTTTTTTCTGCGAAGTAGGTATTAAATTCGTTTGCTTTATTTTGTATATTAATTGCATCATGATCAAATGTTTTTTTGAGGCCTTTCCCGATATTGATTTTACTATTCTCCATGATGCCTTTGTTTTGTTTTCGGCAAACATTATTTGCTGTCCATTATAACGCATTCTTTCAGCTCTTAGTAGTATGTCATATTGTTTTTTGTAATTTTTTAAAGTAGTGTTTACTTCGGGTTCGTACGGTGATATAGTGCTAAGAATTGATATTTTATTTTTTAAGTCGGAAATTTCTTTTGTGTTGAATGTCAATGTTTTCTTTGGAGTATTTCATAGTGTAAAAAGGTGGTCAGGAAATTAACAAATTGGCGGTCAATATCATGATCGGACTCTAGGATTTCCGAGTTTTCCTTTTTTAATTTGTTGCAGAACAAATTAATTTTCTCTTTATTTATTAGGTAATATTTTTCCTGACTTTTGTTTAGATGAGTGACATTTTTAATACTTACAACTTGCGCCGCATGATCAGATAAACCTGCATTTACAACTTTAACACTACAACTATTGTAGTTTGTAATAACATTGTCTAATATTGCGCCCGCAGATTCGAGCACTTCCTCTTCCGAAATATCATCCAATTCCTTTACACACTTTGTCTCGATCAGGTTTGACGAGTAAATGCCTACACCTCCATGTTGCTTTGTTTTTCTGCAGTAGTAAGCACTTAGATCGTAACCTGTAATATTGGTCGATTTTATTGTTTCATTCTGTAACCAGTGTTCCGATATACATAGTATTTCTACGTTTCCCTCATCGTATGCACATTTGTAAATTTGATTGATCTTATTGTTTAATGACTGTATGTTCTGATGTATAATTTTAACGTTAAATTTATTTTTTGGCTTCTGTTTTACAGATTTATTCTGATTGGTAATTATAGGAGTTTCGGAATTACTATGATTTGTTTTATCATTTGACTTATTAGCGAAAAAAGTATATTACAGTATCAGCAGAACCTCCGGATACGTTAGCAGTGTTTGCATTATCTTTCATTTTGTGATAAAAATTGTTTATAAACGTACCTTTCGGCCAGAAGCTTGGACTGATGATTACTTCCGTGGCATTTATTGGTACACCTACTTTGAAGGAAGTGTGATTCGCTTCCTGAAATTTCGGTTTGAGTTTTTCAATAATGAATGTTGCCTCAGTCCGAGTGTAAATATAATTTTTTAATTGTTCAATTGTAACATCTTGATGTAGACGCGATACAAAGATCCATTTTTTATTGTTACTTGTAGGTAGTTCTCTGTCATCAGCTGTGCTACTAAAGCGAAATTTTGAATTATTATTTCTCTTACTTCTAACTTCTTTCCATTCATTAAAATTTTGTTTTAATTTTCCTTTATTTCCTTATTTCGCCCGCTAGCTTGTTTTAATGCATTTCTGTAGTTCCTTATTGTATTATCTGTGGGTTCATTGTTTATATTTACTGTTTTTTCAACTTTGGGAGATGTTTAATTTTCCTTTTTGTGTGAGAAATTCCTGTTGATTTTTTGTTGTTTATCGATACCGTGTGAATCGTTGTCTGTAGAATTCCCGTCGATTTATTTGAAATTGGCAATTCTATGCCATCTCTTTTCAAATGTGATTCATTTTCAATACTTATTGTAGTTTTCTGTTGTCTTTGCACCACATTTTTCTCAATTTTTTGGTTTTTGTTATTCAATAATTTTGTGAGGTTACAAATTTCTGCTTCTAGTTTAAGTATTACTTTGTCTTTGTGATGTATGATTGTCTCTTGATTTTCTAATGATTTTTTAATTGATGAAATGTCTTACTTCATTTGCCAGCATAATTGCAGGCTGCTTTTCTGTATGCCATTTTTCTCACATGCTGAACATGCCGGTGCTCCGAACTTATTTTCAGACTTAAAATACTCAGGATGATAGTAATTTTCACATATGAAACATTGCTCACCGTAGTCACTGACACTATTTTTATAGTCCGCTTTCTGCATGATAACAACACTATTCCCTTTATCCGATTTTAGATAAAAACACTCCTTTTCTTTTAACTTTTTTTGCTTAAGTTCAGGAGTGTTTTCATGTGGGATTCGTTCTTCTTGCTGTTTTTTCGATAACAGAGATTTAAGCTTCTTTTGTATTATTATTGATTTGCTTTTCACTTTTTTCTGAATAACTGTATGCATGTTTCGTTGAAAATCGTCCCAGGCTTGTCGAGTAAGAGTTTTGCTGAGGTGTAAGTGTTGTTCGTACGCTATTATTTCCAAATCTGTTCTTTTTCCATGTAAATAACCGATTTAGAACTTTAATAATTTAAGTTTGAATCAGTTATTAGCTTTGAGATGTTGTATTTATGTTTCGTAGTTTTCACTTGAATAAAGTTAGGAAAGATTTTGTTACTCACGCACTTTTTTAGGTTTTATAATCCTTCGGCCTATATATAGTCTTAAATTTTTGTTTTGTATTCAGTACATTTGGTTATTCAAATAAAATTGTGAGGAAAGGTTATTAGTGCTTTATTTGTCAAATTAATTTAATCTTCACGTAACTCAAGCAACCAATTTTTTAACTATTAACTATGTCCCAAATAAAGGTTGCAAAGGAAATTGGTAACTTTTTTTTATTGATTTTAGAACTTTTTTGTTTGAGTACATTGCTGTTTAAGATTGAGATAATTTTTAATTAAAACTTGTAATTGAGACACAATAATTTTGTTTTACCATTATATTTTTAAAAATTACAGTGATTAGATTAGTTGGATAATGACTAGTTTATAGTCGAAACTATAGTCACTGTAATTTTTTAAAATATATTTGTAAAAAAAGTTATTGTGTCTCAATTATAAGTCACTCAAGATGTACCACGAAGTAAACGCCTCTACCATCAAATATTTTAAGTAAAACATTTTTCCTATATTTTGAGAATGTCAATTTTATTTGGATTACTGCTTGCGAGCATTTATTATTTCACCATTTATCGGTGGAATGTGTGGTGGTGGAAGGTTTCTTAATTGGTACGAATTGTTTAACACTATTGTCAATTATTTTAATTAAAGCTGTATATAATTATTCGGCTTTTATAATATTATAATTCAGTTGTGAAACTGCATTATTCACAGGTTGTTTGATGTCATTTCTTTAAATTGAATAAACAAAAGAAAGTTGTCAAAACTCGGTGGGTTGTAATACAATAGCAGGTACTATGAATCTGAACTCAACCTCAACCCCTCAAGGGTCTCAACCTATTTATAGATCTATCAGTCGTGTCAGTATGAGAGCAGAACATTTTAATAATGTTGTTTGGGAATTGGATTATATTGTTCTATGTGTAATCATCGATAAAATAAAAAGATTTAGTATAAACTGAAATAAAAGTTAGAAAAAACACGAAAACATTTCGTAAATCTACAACAAATGAGTCTTATTCAGACTACAAAACAAATTACTTATTGAAACTCTGGGTAGTACCTCGACAGACATTGAAAGATATAAAAGTAATCTGACTCATTGGTTGTAGATTTTCGAAATGTTTTCGTATTTTTTCTAATTATTAGTTAATTTGCTACAGCATAAGACTTTTTTATTATGAAATAAAAGTAATTAACCTACGACCGTCATTAGTACTTATTGCCGATATTTGTAATGTAATCTTTATTAAATTGATTAATCGATTATAAAGAATTTTGTATTCTTTATTATCAAGATTAAATATTTTAAAAAAATATACGTTTTGTTGTCGTTTGAAAAGTTTCTGTTGTTAGAATTATATCTTAATTTAAAGAATAATTATAAATGCCCAATGGGTTTGAGAACAAAATGATCTTGCATTCCATTATAATATACTATGCAGTGTCATTTTTTCGGATAATAATAATAATAATAATGTTTTATTCAATGTAATCAATATTACATGAAACGTGATACAGAGATAAGCAGTAACATTAATCATTAATAATAATAGAACAACAGGTGATATGGTTAAAATATATGTAAAAGTACAGTACATTCAATGAAAACTATCGTAATTAAAAGATATAAATTGGTGTGAATTATAAAATTCGAATTTTTAAAGTTGTTTGGTAGTTTGTAGTAGATATTTGGGCCCCAATAGTCCATTCCTTAAGAGGGCTTTATTCGATGGTATGGAATTTGAAGCATGCCTTGACCTCTGCTGTTTAAGGAATGATAGTTCTTGTTTTTCAGATACAAATCCTTGTTGGTGTGGATGTTTGTAACTATGATCAATATAGGTATATATTGGTCTGTACGATAAGTATTTTATGAATTTTAAACAAATCTCTACAGCTTTCTCTTCTAGGTACTTCGGCTAGGACTCTTATAGCACATTTTTGGAATGATATAAACTTTTATCACGTTTGCTGAGTTTCTCCAAAACATAATGGCATACTGCTGAAAGGAATGAAATTTTGAAAAATAATTTGACACAAGTGCTAATTTTTATAAGTATTTTTAGACAATAAATTGAGATGGACAGTTTATTACAAATTTAATTTATTGTCAAGTTTAATTCCTAGAAGGTTTCCGTATGTATGGTTTCTTAGATCGTTAAAGCATAGATCTTAGGTTTTCTGCTGATTTAAAGAGAGCATATTACAGCTTATCTACTCCCTAATGGCTTCAACTGTTAATTAAGATCACAATTGACTATTATCTTTAGTTTGCCTTCTATTTTTGAGTCCACTGTTTATGAGTTTAAATACTTTCTTAATTTGTTTGTTATTGTACCTAGAAGGAGAGGAGTTTATTATCGGCCAATTTGTTGTTAAGATAGTAGAGAACACTGGTTGTATTTTCAAACGAAGTGGTGAAGTATCAACATGAAAGGGTTTAGCTTAAGTGGAAGACGTATATTCGATGTTATTATTGCTAAATTTCGTCTTGGAGAAACATCTGTGGTATAGAACCTTGAAATCCAAGCTCTTGGAACTTCTAGCGCGTTGTTAATGATGAAACACATTTCCCTTATTGGCCAATTTCGGCTGCTTCTCATTACTTGCCTGCTTCAATCAGATCAGTTGTTGTTAGAAGAAGTCTAAAATTACTGTTTAATAGCTCATAGTGGATAATTCTTTTCCAATCCAACCACACAGCAAAACGTCTTGTGTTGGCTCGGCGTAATTTGTTTTCTATCTTTTTCGACTGTTGTTCTCGTATATGACCTACTTTTCATTACCAGTCACCATCGGCTACAAATTGAATCAAGTTCGTTACGTTTCAGCAAAAAATTGGAGGCATCAATTCGATCCAAAGGCTCTTTTCCGTCAATTCCCGTGGTACCCATATATTGAGTTTCTTTTTGAGATCAAAGTTATGCAAATAGTTCCAAACAATTTTCTTTATTTCATTAATAACCTTTAGATCCTGGGCCATTAATTAAATTTTCAAATGCCAGTCCGTTTAGACAATATCCATTTCGACATTTTCGATTATTAGCCTACCAGCCTCACATACAATGTCTATATTATCTTAGTTGTTGCATTCGATTTTATATTGGGTCCATAAATAGCAGTAATATTTTTTGCGCCTCTTCACCTTAATGGTATTGGTACTGAAGAATATATCGAATTGTCTCCTTTTAATCTCCATTTGCAATAATAGTTACAACTTATTTGACGACCAAACCAAAACCTTTTTGATTTAAATCGCCGTAGAGTATGACCCGATACGATATATACAACGTGTTTCACTAAAAGCATCTATCGAAAAATCTCTCAGAACTTTTTACTTCACTTAATAAAATAAAAATTATTGCTTCTTCATATAATACTTAGATAATAAATATTTTGTATTATTCATACTATTTTAGAATGTGGATTCTGATTTTATATTATATTTAATGTATTAATTTGAAGGAAATAATAGTTATTTTAAAATTATATTATTACTTGCTTCAGTGCATACCTTTTCATGAAATTGTAGGAAATGAATCGATATTTTGAAGTGAGAAAATAAATCAAGAAATATACTTGATATTGAATTAAAAGTAATAATAACATATTTTACAATTTCAATGCGCGTTGGGAAATGAAACTTGTTCATATTAAGCTTAATTTCCTAGCATGCATTGAAATTGTAAAATGTGGTATTATACGACGAATAATTTATTTCGTGCAACACATTTGAGAACACTTAAAATCCTTTTAGAATACAACGGACTTAAATGTGGTGACTTATATTCGCGAAGTAGCAGCAACTGCCTTTTTGTGTCCTCTTTTGCGTAATTAATTATACACATTCGTCTCAGTATTTAGGAAATTTTTCTTATTAAGGTATTTGTCATTTAATATAACATACAAACAAAAATAAAAATATATAATTCATTTAAAAATTCGAAAACATTTTGTATTTGAAATTTATTATTTAATTTTCTACAACGAACTAAAGGATTTTAATACATTTTATTATAATAATATATAATAATTTTCTATAAAAAGATTGGTTTGATTGAGTTCGTATTCTTTAATTCTCAAATGATTGGCCTATCAAAGGATTATTATTTGACACTATGTGTTTTATATTTAACTACTGTAGTTTCATTTGTAATATTAAACGTCGGTCAAGTTGACATTTTGTTCCCAGAAAAGAACAAAAATGTCTGAATTTAATGCAATAAACTTAAATATGGTTCGTTCATTCATTCTGGTACGTTCCAGTAGCATTTGCAAGTGAATTTACTCCTTCAGGGTACGAGTGAAAGATTATATATGCCCAATTATTGTGCAGTCAAAATTATGTGTTAATATTGTTTATATAATTTGTATCTATTTGTTTTTTTTAGCACTGAGTTAAAAGAAATAAATACATTATAAATGTTATTTTATTTTTTAGGATTAATTTTGAAGTCTACTAATCTACTCTACTTTTTATATAAACATGACATTAAGGCAATCCACTTATCTGGTATTACAGTCTAAGGTGTACCTTCACATAACATTTTACATATTATCTTTTGTAATGATTATATTCAGTTTTATTAAGTTATATAGCTCTTCTTAGTATTTAAATACGCCAATAATATTTCTAATAGTATGCATGCTTAGCAGCTAAACAAGCATCCGAAACAATTAAATAGAACTAAAAGATTTTATTGTTTTGCTTTTGCTAACTTCTTCTTTACTTTTGAAGAGTTTGTAATAATGGTAAATTGCTCATTTCTAAATTTAATAATAGGAACTCTTGAATGATGTCAGTATCTATTTGGTGGTATCATTTTTAAATAAACATTAAAAAAGATAAAAAATATGACTATAGTTTCGACTACTAACTAATCATTAAAGTACTTAAGTAGCTTCGAAAAGCGGAAATCATTTACGCTTTATGTTGAATGTTGAATTTGTATATTGTAATCTATACAGGGTTAGGAGAAATTACCTGAACGGTCGATTATTTCAAAAGATACAGGAGTTAGCAAAAAATGTCCTATGTAAAAGTTGTAAGGCTTTAAAAAATCTCCTTATGTGTAATATGGTGCTTCTTAAAATTGTGGTGAATTAAAACTTTAACAAATGTAACCTGTTTAAATTGAACACCCCGTGTATTACTATTTATTTTGATATTTCTGTCAATTTTGAACATTTTTATTAATCATGCATTATACCTAAATTCATTCGTTTCCTAGATATCGACGTGTCAATAACGAATAAAAACGTAATCGTAGTTACCTGAACAACAAAAATTAGGTATCGCCTTGGAAAATAATCTGAAAATCAAGTTCTGTCAAAATTAAACAAAGTAAATTGACCATTTTATTAACAATACTTTACACCTTAATTGATTAATTTCCTAGATATCATGACATTTTGATCAGTTACAAAACTCAAAATAAATTCTAATAAACAATTTAATACAATAAGTATAACAAGTCATGGAGAAACGGTTGTATTGTTTAATAAATGCTGAATATGACCCCCATTTACTAACTGAAAATGATATAAATTGTCGCAAAAATGTTGTTAGGTATGTAAAACCATTTCTACTGTTAATTTCTCACTTTCACTAAAAATTTTAATCTTAGTTCTTCCAAATTATTGGATTTTTTTCGATAAACATTATTTTTCAAGTAATCCCAATAAAAGAAATCTCGGGAGATCGGGAGACCGCGAAGGCCGTCCGGTAGGCCCCCTTCTTCCTATCCATCAACTTGGGAACGTGACATCCAAAAATTCTCTAACTTTCCGAGAAAAATGCGGAGGAGTTCCATCTTGCTAATACCAGGTAAACTTAATATCAGGAGTTAAATTGTTTATAGTTGGAACTATTTCTTGCCAAAGGAGTTGAAGATATTGTTCACCCGTCAAATTTCCCTCGATAAAAAATTACATATCCCACAAACAATCCAGCCTAGACATTTTTCCTGGGAACTGTGTATGCAGTTCTTCATACCAATTTAGGTTATTTCGCCCCCAGTAACGGTAATTTTGATCATTCTGTGTAGTGTGAAGGTTCCTTCATCTGAAAAACAATATGGTTTGGAATACAAAGATGTAATAAATAAATAAATAAATAAATAAATATGCGGGTTCTCTTCAATCTTTCTCGTAATTATTTCCCAAAATTATAGTCTTCAATAATAGTCATCGTTACAAAGTTCTTGTACAACATTAACTTTGTATGGATTAATTTTCTCGGTATGAATGATTTTTACAGATTTTTGATCAATCTTCTGATCCGAAGAAAGGTGATTAATAGATTGTCTGGGATTAAAAAATTGGACATTCTGCTTTCAATAAAGGAGTATTGAAGGCAGAATATCCAATTTTTTATCATCGGCGGTAGCACTCTTAGGTCTTCCAGATCTTGGTCAGTTTTTAAACTCGCAGACATTCTTTAACGCTCTACAGTTCGAAAAATTGCTGTGATCTCTGTTTATCGTTATACCCCCGCAAAATTAATATATCAATTCTCTCTGTTTCAGTAAGTATGGCATGCAATTTACTTGTTTGTGTAATTTTGACAGAACTAAACTTTCATTATTATTTTCCAAGGTCATACATATCGTATTTGTTGGACTATACGATGCACATTTTTGCATAGAAAAACGGACGCAAATTTTGGGGGCGTTTTATGATTCTAAGTTTTAATGTAACATTAAAATATTTTCTTTAATAAATCGTCTCTAAATTTGTGTCACCAATAGTTCAGACACAAGTAATATGAACGGCGACATTGACGTGACCAGTGATAGTATCAAGAGTGAAGATGAATTGAATATTGATAGTACAAGGTATGTTAGCAACAAAAATAAAATTATGATTCGAAAGTAACATTAAAATATATTTTTCTAAAAATAGTCTAATACATTCAGGCTTATCGTCAGGTGCGTCTTATAGTCTTAAAACTAAGGTAATTTGTGCTGGTTAGGTAACTACGATTACGTTCGAACAACGAATTGTTATTCGCAATTATTTGATACGTCGATATCTAAGAAATTAATGAATTATGGTATAACGTATATAATGGTTAATAAAAAATGTTCAAAATTGACAGGACTATTAAAATAAATAGTAATATACGGGGTGTTCCATTTAATAATTCCTGATTGTGTCATATTTCCTAATTTTGATTTTTAATTATAAATTAATTTTAAGGGTAATTTGAGGGCACTATGAACTAAAAAGATTAGTAAAGCCATATTTTTGTCTAAAAAGATGCAGGGAGTTGTTTGGAATTATATTGTCAGTAAAAATGAGATGATTAACAATACATTTTTATTCAACCAAAAATAACAATTCTAAGTTTAGGCCGTTCATTTCCTCCGCATATAAATTTTCCTTCACCTATCAATGTAAGTCACCTATATACCTCGTTTTATATACTTTCTAAAGAAACATAGTTTTATATGCTCTTTCTTACTTCATAAAATTGAAATATTGTTGTAATTTTAAAATGTGGTAAACATTTTACAAATTTTGATTTCTAATTTCTAAATTTTAAAGTTTTTAAAGTTGAACTACCATTCGTCCGAAAGTTGATTAGCTGTTCTTATCATTCTTGCCATTGGATTGAAGTGGCAGTGGTTGCTACCGAAGGTTTTCACTTGAAATTTTTGAAAGTTCCTGAGAATCCTTGAATATACATTCAGTTGTTCCAAAAAAAAAGTAGTCTATTGTAGAATTCATTATTTTGTGAAGTGAACACAAATCCATTATAACACGAGGGTAAGACAGGCTTCTTAAAACTAATAAATAGAAAAAACACGAAAATATATTCGTAAAATCTACAACAAATGAGTCTTATTAAGACTACAAGAACAAATCACTTTTTAAACAACTACTTCTCTAGCTAATACTTCGACAGACATTGAATAATACAAAAGCAATTTGCGTGTTACAAAATAGCAAGGCTATCAAAGCAACACTAGTTTGAACGTATTTCTTTCTGTAAAATGAACTTGTGAGTGACTATACTATGGTAATTTGGAAAAAGAAATGAATTTAGGTTGATGTAATTTCCAAATTACCATAGTATAGTCACTCACAAACTATTTTAACGTACATTCAATCATTTTTAGTTCATTTTACAGAAAGAAATACGTTCAAACTAGTGTTGCTTTGATAGCCTTGCTATTTTGTAACACGCAAATTGCTTTTGTATTATTCAATGTCTGTCGAAGTATTAGCTAGAGAAGTAGTTGTTTCAAAAGTGATTTGTTCTTGTAGTCTTAATAAGACTCATTTGTTGTAGATTTTACGAATATATTTTCGTGTTTTTTCTATTTATTAGTGAATTATCTACAACGTAAAGGACTTATATATTTTATTCTTAAAACTAATTTACACATTATGTCAGAATAACAACCAGGTATGATCATTTGAAATTCTATCAATCGAAGAAATGTACTTTGGATTTATTCCAGTCTATTAGAGTATGTTGACGTATATGAAGACCAAAACACTGATGCATACTCTATTTTGGAATGAACGGAATGAACAGTAGAGCCTTTTTAAATAAACTGGACTTGGATCTCTACCTACTCTCAATACATAGCCTCACATTTTTATCGCTTTATTCGAACTATTGGTAATATGTGACTTAAATGAGTGTGTTTTGTTGCATTTACTCACATTAAGATAGAGTTTATTATTGTGACACGCGGGGTTAATTTTATCTATATATTTTTGTAAGCCGAAGCAGTCCACCAAGTTGCCCACTTCACGAAATACTTTCATGTCATCGGCATACATTAGCATCTCGCTATTCGAAACTAAATTCTCTATGTTGTTGACAAATAGTAAAAAAAATAAAGAAATTGGTTTCGATATAAAGTTGTTAATTTTTACCATTTGAAATCTATTCATCAGAAACTCAGATATTCAACTAGTCACATTAGTAAATTCGAACCAGATCAATTTATCCAATAATTATTTGTGGTAACTCTGTCGAATGCTTTTGCCTTTTCAGCACCATGATGAAAGAAGGTGTTAAATGGAAGAACATAATATGTTATTATGAACTTCGCCTATGCTTCTTTCGTACAAAATTTTACGCATTTTTTTTAATTTGTTTAAGAAGGAAGACTAAAGATGTAAATGAAGAAATAAATTACACAAAAAAATCATACCTAAATATTTTCATTTAAAGGAACATTATATGGTAGTATAAAGGGCTCCAATTAATAATGGTTTCTTTATATAATGTTATATTTCTCTTAATACTCTAAAAATATAAAACAAGGTCTTAGTGTATCTGTTAATAAATAAAAAACATCTACAATAATTAAGGAATGGTATCGCAAAGTATATAAAAATTATTTGCCCTAGTAAATTTAAATTTAAAAAAAAGTATGATTAAATCAAATGTACATATTAAAACAAATCTAGTAATCATAATTAAAATCCAGAAATATATACTGCACAATTTGTAACAATCAAAACAATGCTATTACTCATTGCAATAAATCCATAGAATAAAAAAATATTGAATATGAACAAATATCACAATAAAACTCGCTTAAGTCTTTTTATTTCTGGAAAATAAACTTTAACCTAGGCGAAATATGAAATGTACACTTTTTTATGATGAAGATGTAACGTACTCCAATAAAGTTTAATAAATGTTCAGAAAATATAATAAATAACTGTCATAAATTAGATTAAACTCGGATCTGTAGAATTTACAAGGGGTAAATAAATAAATAAATGTCCTAAGATATACAAATATTTTTTAAGTTTACTTAACTTTAGGGGTCGATTTGAAAATTAGAACAAAAACACTAGAAATAGTCCAAAATATATTATTTCTTTGAAGTTATTTTTATTTCTTATTTAAAACATTATGCCGACCTTAATTTCGAATGTTAAAAATTGTAGTTTTAATTATTCTCAAAATGTCTACTCATTGAAGCAAAGATTCATAAGAAAAATACGATTTTGTTAATTGAAAGGTTCGAAATATTTGTAAAAATGGTTAGGATAAAACTTTTCTTATCATATAAAATAAATTACCCAATACCTTTTTATTTTACCACCTTATCCTTAACATTTAGTATCGTAAATCATGAAATATTATTTACCTCAGTTTTTTACTTCATTAGAAAATCCATAAAACTGAAATCGTTCCGACCCACACCTGCAACTGGTATTTTAATTTGAGTGATAATATAATCTTATCACTCAAAACCCCTCCTCAATTCATTAAGACCAAATGTAGAACCCGGCATTTACCTTGTTTATTGGATTATGTATATCTTTCATTATATTCTATTTACCTAATGGTCTATTTCCAACCTGCATCATATTCAAATACTTTTTACTTTCATCTTATATACTATAAAGGACTTTATTGTATTTTAATATTGTGAATATTTTTTATATAAAGCTTTATTGATTTTCGAAAAGTAATGTATTAGATTTAAATATTAAATTTATTCAGTGCAAGGGCACTATGTTAAAAAATAAAAAAAACCTGTTTAATTACTGCGTTTTTTGCCCATTCCGGAAACTTTTTAATCTACCTTCGCAATACAATGTATTAAAAATTCCTCTGCACGTGACATATACGGCATAACCTCCAACTCCCCAAAAAGAGTTACTAATGTGCGTAATATAATACACAATTAATTTCTATATTCGGTTTTCATTGTTTCTTAATAGTCTTAAAATTGGCTGCATTATTTCAATCTTCAAGAAAGGAAGTACTTCCGATCCTAACAATTACAGGTTAATTTATTTGCTGCGAATTATTACTAAGGTTCTGGAAAAACATTATTTTCCACAATAATTGAGTTTATGACGAGTTATAACATGCTGAATAAAGGCCAATTTGGCTTTCGTAGACAATGGATCAATCGGTGATCTGTTGGAGGAGGTGCTGAAAGGATGCAATGAAGGTAAATACGCAATGTATTTTCATCTCAGTAAAGCATTTGATTGCGTGTCCCACAGGATTCCTCTACGTAAACTTTACTTTTTAAATTTTGATTCTACCAGTATCTGTCTTATTGGATCGTATCTAGCCAATAGACGTCAGCGGGTAAAAGTAAATGGCTGTCTATCTGAGGAGACATGTTACGGTGTACCACAAGGATCAGTCTTTGGTCTTTTGCTGTTTCTCATTTATATAAATGATCTCCCACATCAGGTGGTTAATGCCAAGTTAATCCTTAACGCGGACGATACTACTTGCTTAAACCAAACAGCTGACATTCATTACCTGTTATTAAAAAAATAATAATACAAACCTTGAAGTATTGAAGTGGTTTATCACCAATAGATTATCTTTAAATGCAGAAAAATTAGGCAGGCATTATAATAATGCCAGGCCTAATTCCTTCCCGAGGAGAATGGCGTTACTGGACAACAGACCTCGCCGGCATTGATATGCCGACAGGTCATGAAGTACACCTCGCCGATTCCAGAAAATGGCTGCAATGCCTTTACGGGTAGACATTAGTGTTTTTAATTTTTTGGGTTTGTTTGAATGATCACATTAATACTCCATTGTTTGTCTTTTATTCTCAGATGTTGCAAAGCAAACCCATGTATCGTCACAAGAGTCTATGTGAGTCAAGAAAAGGCCTTCAAGAATAACGTTCGAACAACAATGGAATATAACAAGTATTTTTCTTTACCTAATTTGAATCATGCTTGTATTAACTTTTGGGCGGTTATTATGAGCCATATCTTTGTTATCCTTTGTGCATATAATTATTGAAAATGAAAGATCTATGGTTTTAGCTTTGCACATGTCCTCTTAGTGTTCTGTATACAACTTATTATGAAATCCACATAAAAGAACGGTACACGGTAAACTTAACTTTTTAGTTTTTGTTATTAGTGATAGTTACATGATACCTACATATTTTGTTCCGTTACACTTGCTAATTTAATTGTACAAAGTATAATACATAACAAATAAGCTAGAATAAAACTTCTATTAGGACTACATTCGACAGTTTCTGGATCAAATATACTTTCTGATAGTCTATTTTTGCGATAAAATGTATTTCTCATTTACAATTTAATAATTATCAACTCAATCATTGAATCACTTACAAGAAATTCATTTTGATATGATAAAAACCCGTCTTATAATATATTATATTTATAAATAAATAACTGTTAATAATTGTTACATATGTATAAATACATTCAATCTCTAATAATTGCCACATGCAGGCACCGATGTTATTATAAAATTCCACGTCACATATAATATGTTTCTTAAATAGCGATATATTAATTATACACCCTGTTTAATTAATCAAGGAAAAACAAAATATGCGCACATCTACCGGACGTATAATTTTAATTAATCCTTTTAATTCAGTTCAAACATCCTCCGCTTGATAAATGCGAATGGAAGTCAATGCATCTTATGACCAATGACGCGCCCAAGTAAAAACGAAATCTCTCGTAAGTGCCTTACGACGTAATGTCGGTAATTTCTTAAAGCGATCCGTCTTGATTGGCTTTCGAGATATTATAAAATCATAATCTTGATGACTGTATTACTATAATAAAAGATAATTTTCTCGTTAATGAGTCTCTGCGTTTGCTATGGCAGCGATTTGTTGGTGCATGTTAGAAAAGTACACAATTCCATGTATATAGATAACCTAATGATTTATGTAACCAATTATCTCGATTAATTGAATATCACCATTTGATTTATTCAATTGTAGCAATCGTTCGCTTTGCTCTTTTAATTTATTAGAAGTAAAACACTTAATTGCTTAAGTTACGGCGTTAGATCATTTTATAACCTACAATCGATTGCATAGTAAAGTAATTCTATATTATTATATTATTACTATAATATTTAGGTATTTTTATTTAAAAAATAAGGTACATTACACGCAATAAATCATTTATAAACATTTAATCTAAAAAATTACAGTGGTTTTAGTTTACAAGTATATTGAGAGGTAATTATTGAACTGAAATACATCACTTAATAAGCGTATTTAATCATGGGTTGATTGATGATGGCACTGTTTGTTCAGAACGGAAATTTACAAGTGTAAATGCCATCAATTAGCACGTGTCATCGGTCAATCGTTTGATGGCTCTGAAGGGTTGGCGCCAGTTTGCAGAATGGCCATTACACTAATGACTAATGACGAAACCGTGTTTCGCGCAGATCGTTTTATTTGAGCTCTCTTCTGGCACTGTCCGCTTCAGATTTCCATTAGGGGGGCGATAAAAATCACTGAAAACATCGCCGCTTTGACGAGGACCGGAGTTTGCCGTTTCAGGAAACAAACACTATCGGCGGACCAGTAATTGGTTTTCCTGCTAATAACAGGAAAATTAAATCCGTTTAATGTCGATTGCTGTTTTGGCGACGATTAAAAACGAATCAAACCTCTAATAGTTATTAACGGCTTTTTGTTTTAATAATACGTTTTCTTTATAAATAGGAAGTAAAAAGTTAATTAAGTTTTCTTTAATTTAAATTTTACATTACACTCCGCACTAATTAAAATAAAACTCAATAGCGTAGACAGGATGGTAAAAGGAAATGAAAATATATATTATAGCAGACTTGTTGCCCTTTCATTATATTGTAAAAGGAGGAAGAACTAATTAATTCAACGTTTAACGCAATTGAATTTGATTACATATATTTTTAATAATGTTTTATTTCAAAGCAGAATGTAAAATATTTTGCGTTACATTTATATAAATATTGACATCAATTGCAAATATTAAATTGGTTTTTCAAAATAATGTTAATTAATATATTGCAGCATCCAATTTTTAATCAATAATTTGCATATAATTTATTATATACTTCAACATTTTTAGCTTCCTCAACAACCGCTAGAATTGAATGCACTTAAAATAATAATATCATGGTGGAATTACTAAAATCATAACAAACTGGTTAGTATTTACGGTTGTTACCCTGAGTTTATTACAATTTCAAAATGAACAATATTATATAAAATAGAATTTTGTATAGAATTTTAGTAAAGTATAAAAATGAATTTACTAAAAAGAGGAATTGTTAATAAAAAAATCTATTATGAGGACTGAAAGACCACCGGTCGATAGCGAATGGAAAAAAGAAGAGAAGCAGCACAGTAGTTGTATTATCAAATATAACACTATTTTCAAGATGTTTATTTTCTTCCTATTATGATTATTATAATTGTAAGTGAAAGTGTAAATAAATTAACTCACATTTATAGTAGTACGCAATCATTGTAAATAGTCTATAAGTGTGTGTATATAATTTGATAATATAAAGCAGTTTGAAATAAATCATCGTATAATTTTATACCCAATCAAACCCACTAACAACATGAAATTAATAACAGGTATAAGGTGTAACAAAGTCTAGCAAAAATTGACAGAAATACTATATGAATGAAATTAAAAGTGACAGACCTAAAATTGCAACTTAAAAAACATATTTGAATCCTAACAGCAAGAAATATGTGTTACAATAAATTTTAAGAACGAATATGTTTTTGTTTAATACCTTCGGCGGCACATTATCAATCAATCTGGAAAATACTCGAAAAATGGAAAACAATTTCTGGAAAATCTAGTGTTCGAAAACAATTTTTGCACTTTGAAATTGAGAAATTGTTGGAAGATTCAGGAACGTTTGGCGAAAACTCTTACAACTTAGAGATATTCTAGAAAAATGAAGTTACATTTCTAAAAAAAATGTATACATTTTGAAATAAAGTAATTTATTTAATATTTTAGAAATTTAGAATATTTAGATAAAAGAATTATTGAATATTTTCGATAAGATTAAATAACAATTCATGGAAAATTTTCGAAAAATATTTCTCTCGAAGAAAATTTACATGTTTTAGATAAATAAATTCTAAAAATCTAGAAGAAAAAGTGCTAGACAGTATAATATTTTTTTAAAGAAGCTTCGCAAGAAAACCTCTTTTTTTGGATGAAAATGCAAACACCTAATTTTGATAGTTATCTATCCTTATTCAATTTAAGGCTACCAAATCTTCAAAACGATGGAGTAAATATGTGTGAGCAATTTTAAACAAACTGAAGAAGAGAGCTGGTACTTGCTCGGCCAACTAAATTAGTGCCCACATGTTTGTTCGAAATCATAGCTACCAAAAGGCAGTGTGCGATAGACACAAGAACAACCTATAACCCAAGGAATGTGAAAAATACGTGTGACGTCGATGCAAGAAGAGGAAACACATTATTACAATATAAACTTATAGCCGTGAGTCTTTCACTGTTTTTGTAATAACTATTTATTACTTGAATTCGTTGCCTAGTTGTCATCTGTTCAATGACAAAAATAGACATCAAACTCATGTGTGCTCACCACACAAAAACTATCAGGCTGCTAATGGGAAGGATAGCAAATAACAAACATGAAACAATCACGACAAATTCAAATTCGTTTTACTTCCTGAACACCTTATAGAATAGCAATGGGCAAAACCCTTGTTTACAATGTAAGATCGTACTGGTTAGAAAATTTAATACTGACTATTAATATGTATAAATAAGGAATGCTAGGATAGTGTTCGACCACTTTATCGATACTGACTAGTTCCAGAGTTACCAAAAAAGTAAATAAATCATTGTGATTTAAAATACTGAAGAATGCACTACAACCGCATCAGTTTTAAGTCCATTATGGAAATAAAGTCAATTATGTGGAATGATGATAGAAAACAAACACAAAAAAGTGGAATGATCGGAACTACCATTATATTCTAAAATTCATTGCAAAATATTAGCTAGAATTAAAATCTCAGTTGCTTTTGTCTAATTGTATTGTATTTGTTGATCATCTATCTAAAAGAATGGCTGATGACTATCATACTTAGAAGCACAATACTAGAAGCGATAGAAGAGAAATGGTGATGTCAAAATCCTTGAACAAACTACGAAAATTAATCGACTGAGGAGAAATAGTGATACTAGATGTTGGAGCCCGGGTTCGCCACGCCAACAGAGGGCGACGAAATAATAACGGCGCACGATTAAGGTGCATGCCAACAGAGGGCGTTAAAATCATTAAGCCGACAAAACGGTCACTAGCAGTAGTTAAAAAGGCGTGAATGCATCTCAAGCGGCAGAGACTTGGAATTACCTTACCCATAGTCCTGTGGCCATCGAAAAATAAAACCTCAACGACCGAGAAGGAGGACGGCCACCGATCCACGACGCCACGAAGGACACCAGAGCCATCGGCACACACACACAGAATTTGTATATATGTAAATAGCAAATAAACCGACTGTGTTTGATCGACAACCGCACACGCCCCACAACTGGTGACCCCGACGTGATCAAACCAAAAGGCGAGTGTGTGTGAGCAACATGGCCACCGAAGAAGTCAACAGAATACAAGTGCGTAGTCCGCCGTTTTGGGACGACGACCCAGGATTATGGTTTACTCAGGTGGAAAGCCAGTTCGAACTAGCAAGAATCACCACGGACGACATGATATATAGATACGTAGCTGGAATCCTTGAGCCGCGCTTTGCCAAAGAAGTGCGAACTCATCCGACGCCTCAGCGTGAGCCAAGAAAACCGAATACGGCAGTTGTTAGAGCGAGAAGAATTGGGAGACAGAAAGCCATCGTAATTCCTACGACACCTGCAGCATCTGGCAGGCACCTCCATCCCAGACTCGTTACTACGTTCCTTATGGCTCAGAAGACTTCCGAACAGCATGCAAGCCATACTTGAAACACAAACCAAGATATCGATAGATGAAGTTGCAGAACTAACCGACGCCATAGCCAACACAACCGCAACAGCAGTCAACGAAATCATGGACTTAGGTGGCCAACTAATTACGACGAATTGGCTAGAATTAGGCGCGAAAGTAGATTTTGGAAAACGTTTAGTGTATTTGCGGGCTGGGCTAAATTGATTTGCTGTTGTGGAGTGTCCGTACGTGCGGCGGGAGGAAACATAATCACTTATATACAAATGGCATATTATAAATTGTTGAGTGAAACGGGCAGCGAGAGAAAAACTTACCACGCTGAAGAAAGAAGAACGAAGAGTACCAAGAGAAGAGGACGTTCCATCGCAGAAGAGAATCACACGTCGTAGATCACCATAGTTCGCCCGGTCAGAGGTCTCCCCATAGTCCTGTGGCCATCGAAAAATAAAACCTCCGATGATCTAGGAAGCCCCGATGACTGCGGAGGACCAACGCCGACAGAAGAAGGTGATTAAGAACGCCCGGCGACGTACCGGCCGCTACGCCACAATATCGACAGCGTTATAACCTGCCCTCAACGACCGAGAAGGAGGACGGCCACCGATCCACGACACCACGAAGGACACCAGAGCTACCGGCACACACACACAGAATTTGTATATATGTAAATAGCAAATAAACCGTCTTAAAATCCCTTTTGTGTTTGATCGACAACCGAACACGCCCCACACAAGAAGTATGTAGTTTGTGCGCAAAGCAATGGTTCAGAGCGAAGTAGAAAAGCTACTGCAACATCGGCAACTCATTCAAATGACATATAGTTGATGTTACTAGACCAATTCCGAAGCCTGGCCAAAGAAATAAATGGATGTTTACCTTTACCCACTATTAAATTGAACAATCATGGAAGCGCTATTAAGAAATATTTAATATTAGAATTGCATTCGAAACAAAGAAGAAATTTTGAATTTAATCTCTTAAAAGAGTATGCCGAATTCTACATATTAATAAAATGAAGAAGATAACTTTGTATTCGTAAATCAATAGTATGGTGGAATGGGTAGAAATATCAATCGCTATGTGTTAAAGAAAGAAGTATTGTTATAATATATTTGTCTATCGATTAGCTTGACAAATTAATGCTGTAGTTAGTGACGTTCTGAAGTATATCGACGAAAAATAATTTGAAAACCTCATTGCTAAACACTCTCATTGGGGGAGTCATTAGATCAGCGGGGCTTGTTCTAATGACCTTTATATGTATTTTCTCTAGCATACTGTGTAATAATTAATATTACTACCCTACCCCTGGATCCTGCCCGTCTCCATCTGCCCCTTGTCGCGTTGCGAGGTCTTCCTCCTTTCTGCAAATGACCGCCTTAGCAAACACCGCCACCGCCTGCCACTTCACCTCACTTTCCAGTATCCTGGCTGTTATCGTCTCTTCCCTGAGCTCGCCCAGCGCCACCCTTAGTGTGCTCCTTTCAGCCTCCCATTTCTCGCACTGCAGCAGCGTATGCCTGGCGTCATCACTAGGTGCCGGGCACCACCGGCAATCCTCCCCACTCAGCATCCTATCCGGCACAGATACTCGGCAAAGCACTCGTGGCCGGATAGGAGCTGGGTCGTGAAGTAGTCCAGTTCCCCTTCCTGTCCACCATAGCCTAACAAACTTAACCTAAATAGAGTAAAGTATTATTAATGTAAATAATAATGAATATGTTTAAGTGCAAGCATAAACGTTCTGTGTTTCGAAAGTGCATTAGATATACGTATAAAATGTTATTAGACTATTAAGACTATAGTTAGTACTATGCTTTACGAAATATGGGGGGAAGGGGGTATGTCTGTCGAACTGATCATTTATAATATTTAATGTAAAAGTCCACGAGATAGAGAAGATCGGAACATTTAAATTCACCACCAATAATTTAAAAAAAAGTCGACATGTTAGCATAAAATCTTCTGCAGCATAGAAGATCAATATGAATACTGGATCTTATTTCTACAAGGTCAATATTATTGCTATAACCTAGTTCAAACGAAATAGATTTTAAAAATGTATTTTGTATATGTTCAATTTTATTTTTATAGATAAACTGATGTGGAGACCATACACAAGAGACATACTCAAAATGGGAATGCTCAAATGCCACGTAAACTAATTTATACGAAGAATATGATAAGTCTTTTGACATCCTTTTTATATAACCTAACATCTTAGAAGCGCAATTACATATGTAATTATGGTCTTCAAATTACAATTTGCAGTTAAACAATATACCAAGGTCTTTTATTGCGTTCACCAAAACTATGCGGCGATTTCTTATGCAAAAAAGTAATAGATTTACATTTATTGGTATTAAAAAATAGATCATTTTGGCAACAACAGTTATGAATAGAAGTAATGTCACTTTAAAGTAGTAAACAATCATTAAACGTTAAAATCTTAAATTTTAACAATTTTAAATCATCGGAAAATAACAGAAATTTCAGTTACAAATTGCCTGCAAAATGTTGTCGGTAAAGAGAAGGAACAGTAAGGGCCCTCAATGAGACCCCTGCGGTACCCCCAGATGAAACCAGATAACATCAGGGATATGATTTTTATTTTAACACATTGACTGCGATCAGTTAAAAAACTATTAATCCATGTAACAACGGATTCTTGAAATCCCAAAACATACATTTTCGAAATTAATACAGCATGATTAACTTTATTAACTCCTTGGAAAAATCGGTTTAGATAGCATGACATAATTCTTATTTTCCAAGGCATTGATGACAAATGACTCGTAAACTAATTCGTTTGTAGATGTTGATCATCTAGTGCGAAACCCACGTTGTTCTTCTATTAAAATATTACTGCACATTCAATTCAATTGAATTTTGGTAGATATAAGTTCGTCGAGTATTTTTGGTATTGCTGATTGAATAGAAATACCCCGATAATTTGAGATATCATTCTTACTAACGGCTTTAAAAATAGGCGTACAATAACTTCTTATCCAAAGAAATGAAAAAGTACTTGTAACTATGGAATGATTAAAAATGATAAATAAAGGTAAAGTTAAAGAATAAACACAATTTTGAAGAAAGTTATTAGGTATATCATCTGGACCTGAACTGCTTGATTTCAAAGAGTTAATGGCATTAAATAATTCTACTTGGGAAATATTAAATGGTGAATGTATTACTTCTTTGTCATAGTTAAATCACCTGTATTAGTGTGCCATAATTATAAACTGACAAGAACAAATTTGTGAAAAGCACACATTGTGAACCCTCGTTACTGGTCTGACTATTATAATGCATGACACTAGGAAAATCGAGATCATTATTAGTGGTTTTTACAAAATTCCAAAACTTTCTGATATATGCTGGATTCAATATGTTTATTATATAAATGATTACAACGGGTTCGAAGCAATTTAAATTTCTGGAAGTTTCTGATATTGTTATGTGCATTTTTTATCATTAATTAATTTGATCATGTCTTTGTTAAACCAGGGACGGAAAGTGGAACGCCTAGTACACTTAGTAGGAGACGATGGTGGCATCATACAACAACTTGTAAAGAATATCGACCATAGTATCTACATCATTTACATTTAAAATGGCCCGAGAGTCAATAGATGATAAATATTGATTAACAGCATAATAATTAGTTTTTGTAAAGTCATAAATATATTCCTCATATTTGATCAGCTGATGTGGTTCATTAAATTTAAAAGTAATAAGATAAGGAATTTGGTGATGGGTAATATTAAATAACAAGTCGGGCGCGTAAGATACTAAAAATCTTTCGTGGGCAAATATTAAATCTAAAAATATATTATTTTCATTCAGGATTTTATATATTTGGAAAAGATTATGAAAACTAAAGCGGCTAAATAAAATAAAAAAGTTTGGTTACGGCTGAAGCCTGATTATTGGTGATAAGCTCTATATCATCATTCGACCACGTTGCCGATGCTATATATTAATCATCACATATAAGTAATTTAAAGTTGGTAAATTGATCATTAATAATATCAACCATATCACAGTGAAATTCAAATTTCTCAATTGACTAGTTAGGTTGCAAATAGTTGTTCAATAATATTATTACTGGTATTAATGGCATTACATACTAGATTTTTATGGACTGGAATTAAAACGGACACTAAATTATATAGCTTTTAAATTAAAAAACATTTACTAATAAATAATAAAACAAAATAAAGAAGGTAATTAGAGGAAAACAACTACATTCCCCAATACCGTTAGTCCGAGATGGGACGGAGGCCGTGCCCTAATTCCCGAGGTGAGGACAGGGGAAAAAATCACCATACCACTACAGACCCATGCTGTACATTAAAAAAAATAATATTATGTAACTATTTAAATGTATTGTATGGAAACTGTAGCAATAAAGAATTGTCATTAAAAAAAAAATCCACCGCCACGAGATTTACTACTTGTATTAGGATTACGGTCCTCACGGAAAGTAGTTTCATCTCGTAAGTAAGTTCACTATCTATGTTTCTACTATAATAATAGTATCGTACCAGACAAACTTTGAAACAGTAAATGACTGGCACAAGAAATATTTTGAAAAAATGACTGTTCAGAACCGACGGACATTACACATGAGGAATACTTTGACGTTTTAAAGAAAGGAAAAAATTCAGCGACTGGACATGATCACATACATAGACATCATATCCTTAATAATATTAACTTCCTGTATAAAAAACAACTTTTCCCTGAAGTATGGAAAACAGGAGTAGTCATTTGTATCCCTAAACGCGACCAACCCTCTTCTTTATTATCCAGCTATCGACCCATCACACTCCTACCCGTTATTGGAAAAATCCATGAATCCCTCCCCAAAACAAAATTCTCTCTTTAATTTCCAATCATATCCCCAAATATCAATTTGGTTTTCTTCCCCGCCGATCAACTTCCCTTCCACTCACTATCCTTATCTCAAATATTCAAACATCCCACCTTGAAGGCAGAGCTTCGGCAGCTCTATTTTTGGACGTCCAGAAAGCGTTCGACTCTGTTTGGCACCAAGGTCTATTATATAAATGCCACCTCCTTAATATCCCTCCCCATATCATTTTCATTATCAAACAATTCCTCTTTCATAGATCCTTAAAAGTCAAAATCCATAATTCATTTTCTTCTTCCTTTACTCCTGAACAAGGTCTCCCTCAAGGCTCTCCTCTGTCACCTCTGTTATATAACATTTTTTGTGCCGATGTCTACAATCCTGATCCTCTATATTTTAATCCATCCAAATACCTCCTGCAATTTGCAGACGACAATGCCCTAATCACACATGCTCCTACACTATCAAAAGCCCTTCAATCCCTCCAAGAGCTTATTGACTCCATTCAACGATGGTTTGCAAAATGGCGCATTAAAATCAATCCCCACAAATCACAGCTCCTAATCCCTTACCATCATGCCAACAATTCCCCTCACAAAGTTCATATTTCCCAAACTATGATCCCTCCCGCAGTTTCCGTAAAATACCTGGGCATAACCATAGACCAAAAAATCAATTTTAAAAAACATACAGCTATAGTAAAAAGCAAAATAACTTCTAGAGCAAAATGCTTTAGAAGCCTAACATATAAGAATAAAGGCATCAATACAAAAACAGCTGTAAAAATCTATAAGATGATCTGCCGCCCACTTCTTGACTATGGTTGTGCCCTCTATCCCAAACCCAGCAATCCAATATCCCGCAACATTGAAGTTAGCGAGCGAGCATCCCTCCGTACCCTAACAAAACTCCGACATTCTCTTAATCCTCTACACAATCCCTCTAACCAGCTCCTTTATGACACTACTATAGTTATCCCAATCCAAGAACGCCTTCGATTCCTATCAGAAAAATTCTCCAAAAATCCTTTCAATTTCCATATATTATTCCTTTACTGTAATCCTAGAAACCCTAGTATAAATCCTAAATTTAAAAATCCCAACTCAACCATATTCGATTTCATATCATCATTTCATCCTTTTACGCATTAACGACTGACGCCATATGACTGGACAACACAAGGCAGAAAGACCTCTGGTCGATAGCCTTTTGACAGATTAACTCACTAACACCTCATTCATTATTATGTTTTTGTAAATATTGTAAAATTTGTCAATAAATATGTATATATATATATAATAGTATCGTAAAGCATTTAACATTTAATTTTGAAGTTTCGTGCGGATGCCAAATATTTAGTTTTTTTTTAGATTTCTTGATTCTACGTATGTAGACAACGTCTTTTGGTGTGTTTTGGAACATCAGAGATACATTTTATAATCAAGTTATCCTTACCATAGCCCTTTCTTCGAAGGAATTCTTTTTTTAGTAGAATTAAATTCGTCCCTTTAAATTTTAGTTCTATCAAAACCAAATTTGATAACATTATCCTTTAGATTAGTTGTTTTCGTAATTATATTTCTCACACAATCATTATTCTGAAGAATTGCGCTTAATGGTCTAGCTCAAGAATTTTTTAGAACTAACACGATATATTTTTATTGGACCAAAATCAATGGCAAGAGGCGTTAAAATATTTCATATTCTTGTCTGGCTTGAGGTGTTGATGCCTGTGATTCGAGAACATTGTATTATAAAACATTAAATTATTAGTTCTTTTACAGCGATCTTCTACTTCATTGACGATCTCGAAGTCCAAATTACTTGTATTTCCGAATATGCATTTAGATTCCAGTTGGACAACCCATTCTTCAAGTAATGCAATATCTTCCTCAATCGCATTAAATTTTAAGGTCATATCATGTTTTAATTCCCGAGACGCATTTTAATGGCGGCCTGTTTTTTTTATTTTTATTTATTTTTACGGTAATCACCATTTACAAATATTAATAAAATAATATTAATCCAACATGTAACAATAAATATACATGTCGGATACAATTTATTCAAAATAATAACAATTAATGTACTAAAATAAAAACTAAAACAATATACAAGTTAATACACCAATAATAGAACATAATAAAACAAAAAATAAAAATTAAATATTCCATGGTATTCAACAACGAAAGAGTTACAATTTTCTTAAACATGTAGAAGGATCCACCAAAAATTTTGATATTCTTGTTAGCCATAGAATTCAAAGTACGTATTGAACGGCACAAAGGATTATTTAGTCTGTAGTTTGTTTTATGGCGAATTGACCTAAAAGTCATTGAATGTTGTAAGTGCATTAAAATTTATATAGTACAGAAGGTCAATACAATTAATACTATAATTACATGCTCTAAATAGAAAACATAGGTCTGCTACAATTCTTCTATTATTAAGAAATCGAGACTTCTATTCCAGATCTAGACTTAATTTTTAAAAATCGTCCTTGCACACGTTCTAATTTATTTACCTGGGTTATATAATGTGGTGACCATACATTCGATGCGTATTCAAGTTGTGGTCTAATAAGTGTAATGTATAACATTCTGACCATCTCTGCCGAAAATTTTCGTGAGAACCTATTTACAAATCCCAGCAATTTCATAAATTTAGAAACTAAATTCATTATATGTATATTAAATGTTAATTTATTGTCAAAAAACACTCTCAAAAGCTTTATTATATTGACTTCTTCTAATTTGGTGTTATCAATAAAATATTCGTAATTGACTATGCATCTATTGCGGGAAAATGTCACTTTTGAACATTTACTTAAATAATTTATTTAAATAAAGTTTATTACATTCACATCAACGGGCTACATTATTAATGTCCTCCTGCAACCGAACGCAGTCATCTAGAGAATTAATCTTACACAATATCTTTAAATCTTCTGCAAAAAGTAGGCAACGACTCTGGTTTAACGTACTAATAATACCATTGAAAAATAAATAAAAAGGCTAGGACTACAGTGAGATCCTTGCGAAACCCCCGATATCACGTCGACGACTTCTGAAAATTTTAACCTACTCTGACACATTGACTGCGACCACTAATAAAACTTTTGAGCCACTTAATTACTAAAGCACTAAATCCTATTGATGTTAGTTTTGTAATAAGAATGTTATGATTGACTCTTTCAAAACTTTAGCAAACTCTGTATATATTGTATCAACCTGCATCCCATTCTGAAAAGCATCTATAACATAGGTTACAAATAAAACAAGATACGTCGATGTGAATCGCCCTCTTCAGAAGCCATGTTGCTCATTTCCAATAATATTTTTACAAGCCCATTTGATCTGTTCTGCCATCAATGCATCAAGCATTTTAGGAATAGCGGATTGAATGTATAAACCTCTGTAATTTTTTATGTCATCGCGATTCCCAGATTTATACAATGGCGTTACGTAACAATTTTTTCACAATGATGGTACCACGCCTGTTCTAAGTGAGCATTTAAATAAAAGTGTAATTGGAGTACATAAAGAATATAAACACTGTTTAATAATGTAGGGTGGAATACCGTCTGGGCCAGCAACACAACTAATCTAAAGATTCTCCATTAACTGAAACACCAGCTCAGATCTTACACACAACGAACTAAGATGAATTGAACTTTCACTCTTAAAATAAGGAATCTAGTTGTGTTACGTTTTGAATGCAGCTGCAATTCTTTGTTTTTCAAATAATCCATATGTAGAGATTTATGCAGTTCATTACATTGTTTTCTTAAATAAGAAAATCCCTCATAATCGGCTGGTTGACTACTCTCTTTATATATCTTATGAGCATTCTTTTTATCATGTGTCAACTTTATAAGGGCTGAATCAAACCATTTTGGGTATTATTTAGGTCTGTTATACCGTAAAGGAATAGATTTTTTGATTGATTTATGAAGAATATCAAAAAATATTGCACAGGATCGTTCGATATCCTCAATTCATTTCATTGTTATTTCATAAGGTATATGATGCTGTGTCTGTCTACACCAAAAGTCAGTAGCGTAGGAAGTTGTTATTACCGCATTAGAAAAAAATAGGTCTAAGAATATTCCCCGTGTGTTTGAAATAGAATTTACCTGGAGGATAAAAACTGAAGCACTCACTCATAATTTCAGCATAAATACACGTATTATGAGGATCAGCTATAAGATCTGGATCGTTTGACCATTTTGCATTTGACATATTATAATCCCCACAAATAATATTTTTTGTCATTATTCAATTCCATTAAACTATCAACAGTATCACAATGTTCATAGTTATTTGTATGCCAAGGCCAAGAAATATAACTTTAGTGGCCCGAGAGGAAAATTATAGCCGAGGCCGCTTGCAATATAACCTCGAGGACACTAAAGTATTTCGCGGCCAAGGTGTACACAAAGCTTTTTGTGCAACTTGTACAATTAATAATAAAAAAATAACAAGAGTTATAAGTAATGAGAAATTGTTGTCAAAACTTTTTATGTGACTATTAGAAAACATATATTTTAACGAATAAATATTACTTAGGGTTAACATTTATGGTTATAGTACAATTTGAATTATTGTTTACATTTACAGAAAAACCAGAAGTTGATATTTTAAATTTATTTTGCAATGACTCTTCGATGTAGCCTTCTGCTACATTAGCCGAACGCCACCCACCGTGTCTCTTTAGTGTTGTAATACTAGCTCCGCTATCCGCAACCAAAGTTGCCGAACTTCGCCTATAGCAATGTCCCGTATATTTGTTGCTGTTCGGTAATTTATTCGTATAATTAACGCTCTGTTAATATCTTCCACCTCTTCTAAGCACAATTTTATCAACTCATCCCTACGCATTGCCCCAGAAATACCAATGATTAGTACAACCTAGAAGAACCAATACTTTTAATAAATATCATTTCAAATCTATTTTGTTTCATTAGACGATGGTGGCATATAAACTGCTAAAATTATCAATTTGTCACATACGTTTACAATTACTTGCTCCACAGTAATCTCTAGCTTCATAAGAGGAACAATTTATTTTTGAAAATATCACGGATAGAATCTATCAATGAAAAATCAGATGAACAATTTACGTCGTTGATTATTCCTTTGGTTGACCGTTTTCTTGTATGTTGTGCTGAATTAGACAAAACGCACTTTTGGCAAAACCATTTTTATAAATAAAAATAAATAAATGATGTTATTTTATAAACATCCGAATATCTATATTACATTCACGTTGCTTTTACACAATGGGAGGCCATGGAGCATGGCATTAAAACTGTCTGCTGAATTAGGTTATATTTTTCTATAAGTTTGAGGTTATAGGTATTGTCAACGTTTTTTGTGTTGTTGTCAGTTTTACTAGGTTGCAGCAGAAAAATACTCACAATTGAACACAAGCTATGTTATTTTTATATTCATTATATTATTAATTAATTATTAAAATTATTTTTCGAATTTCAGTAGGTAAAGAAAAAAAAATAGTGAGAAGTTTACTTCTAAAATGTGCAATTTTCTAATTTTCCTGACTAAAAGGACTTCATAATGGTGACTGCAGATAGTTTATGTACGGCCTTATCGCCCAAATCTTAGTATATTTCTGATTTTAACCAAAATATTCTTAAAACAAAATTTTATAAAAAAAATCTTGTACCCAAGTACCTACTACATATTTTAATAAGTTTATCTTACTTTTTTCAAATTTTTATTCCAAATTTTTACATACCTATCATACTAAAAACAAAACTATCCAACTTTCTGAATCATTATTTGTATCAAAATCCCAATCAGATGGGATTTTAAAGGAAGAATGTTATCAAATAAAAGATTTGCCATTAATTTCGCCCAATCTTCTGAAATAAGTTGTTCACAATGTCTACAAAAATGTTGCCACATTTCAGGAGTATATTTTGAAATAGACTCAAGCCATAAATTCGCAACTCGTCGGTAGGTCGCGAATTTGTGTGCTTGTTATAATAGGTTTTACAAAACGCCCATGCCATTTCAATTGGATTGTATTGACAATAATATGGGGGTAATCTAAGAACATCATTTCCATGTTCTCTCAATGTCTCATCCGTTACTAATCGCCGATTACTAATAATTTTGAAAGGTTTTATCAAATTCCATAGTTGCCGTTTCGAAAAGTTATCCCTGATTTCTTCATTGTGGTTAATCAGCCATTCCTGCATTCGACTTTTTTAGATGAAAATGTGGGTGGCTTGTTCAGCTGCACCTGATAGGGCGCATTGTCAAAAATCACTTCACATATGTTATCTAACTTTGCCAAAGCAGGAATAAGCTGATTAATTATACAATTTTGAAATAAGTTTCCATCCATTATTTTATGATAATCCCTATCATAATTTTTTTAATCTAACAATTAATCACATCCCTGAAAATTTTAAACCGTGACCCTTCACTTTTAATTTTGCGTGGATTACTTTTCAAATCTGAATCATGCACCCAACGACGAATTGCCAATCCATTTTGGTACATCCACGTTTCATCAAGATATACAAACATAAAATTGTCACTAGAATTATGAAACTGTAAAAAATTTCTGAAAAATGTAATTTTAGCTGCAATGACGTTTTTCTGTTCACATATAATTTTGCGACCGTTTACCATTTTATACTTGTATCCCATCGATTTCAGAATTTTGTATAAAGTTGTTCTCCCACCTTCAAATTCTACTTTTTTTCGAGAATTCGCCAAAAGATCATCTAACGTAAAGCATTCATTTTTTGAGTTATATTGCCAAATAAGTTGTTGAAGGTCTTTACTAAACATGTGATTGGTATTTTAAAGTTTAAATCTTACATTTATAAAGTGGATTTATTAAAAATTTTAAGGCTATAATAAATCATTGAAAGAAATATATTTTGCTACTGCTAAATATTATTTACCTACTTATCTCCAAGTAATTGTAGAATGTGTTGTAGATTACCTGAAACAAATAATATAATTAATAATATACAATAAGTTTAGCTAAATAAAATAATTAATATTCTATAAACTATGTACAATTACAACTCAATTAGCTCCAATAAAAAATAGAACACAAAGCTCCAGCAGCTACCCAATGGAGCGTGAAACAATTCTCTTGTGATATGATCACTGTGTTAACGTTAAACAGTATTATCAATAATTTACCAATTGCAAATTATTGCCTTAAAAATATATTCCTAATTAGATAAACATATATAAGATATAGTATACAAATAACACCAGTAAAGCGAAAACATGTGTAACTTAATTGTATTCTACGTCTATTGCCCGCTATGAGTCAAGATTAACAAATCTCAATAATGGCGAATTTAATGGACAATTTAACTCATGCGCTTACGATAGAAGTGGGAAGTGTGGCAATTTAATGGATAACGAATGCGTTAACCTCTCGAAAGGAATGGAACTTATGAATGGATTTCGCATGTCAGGTCTTATGTAAAATTACATCATAAAGTAACTCACTAACTAGATTGATAAATTAGTGGAATGGTCTTTGGAAATGTGGTACAATCGGAATGTTCGACAGTATGAGTAAAACGTAATAAGGAAATAAATTGTAAGTAAAATGGGAGATATCTACGATGTTTAAATCGGGTCAATTACGTTAATTTATATTGTAGTATGTAGGTTATAATATTTTTTTCTTATTTTTTACTTTTTATAAAAAAAAATACTAGCAAATATAGATGTACTATATTTACATATAATTATTATTGATTATAGTCCTTTAGAAGGTAATCATAAAATATTATTAAATTATTTATACTGTACTGCAAGGTTCGTAAAATATTGTAACCATTTTAATTTTCAACTGGCGCCCGTATTCATACTAATGTATGTAATTTTACGTCGTATTATTTTTATATATTACATCACATTTTGTTTAAATTACATTACAAACAATCATTGAAAACGTGCGACTACTCCATTCTTCCAAAAGTACTTTCGAGTTGAATGTAGTCCCTTATATTATTTTAATATTTAATACGAACTAAGAACGATTTGGGCATTTAAATATGATATAATATATGTCATCAAACTCATAGGTTCTCAATTTCTATTGGCTTGACAAAGTATTTTCGGTTTTGGCGTATCATATAAAAATCAACCAAATAATAATAATAACCCTTCGCCATCTATAATATCTTGTAACTTCATGATTCCACGCTTGTTGAATTTCTGATCCTTTTAAGCAAAAAACTAATGCAAATGAGATTTAAGGTCTTCATCATTTGTAAACGTTTTACAATTTAAATATTTGTGCCAACTGAGGACCAACTAGTAATCTGATGGTTCCAGATCGGGCCTATATGGTGGATATAATATAACTTTCAAACCAAGATCTAGTAATTTCCCACGAAAGGCCAAAAATGTGCGAGACGCGTTGTCATGGTGAAACACTGCTCCTTTGCGATTTACCAATTTTGCCCGTTTTTCTTTGATTGCATCAGTTTTGTGAGTTGTTGGTAGTACAAATCTGAATTGATCGTTATAAAATACTTTTGTAATCCCACCAGGTTGACAACATAATTTTTTTCTGATACAATTCAGCTTTCGATGTGCTTTGAATTGGTTCGTTTTTCTTACACCATTGTTGTTTTTGAATAATTTTGATGTACGTTACCCATTTTTGTCACCAGTGATAACTCTTTTCAGAATGGGATCGGTTTCATTATGAAGTGCATATCGCAAATATTGAATTCCATTGGCATTACAGCCCTTCTCCTGGGCTCTAATGCCAATGTTAATTTAACGGGGTACCCAAATCAAATATCAAGCTTTTTAGCAAGCCTAAGGCATTGTAAATGTTTTTCTATCGCAGTATGCAATACACTGAACCTCTCACAGCCAATTATGTGATTATTCTGTTCAACTATGGTTTTGATTTTGTCGTCATCAAGTTCGGTGGGCCGACCAGAACGTTGTTCGTCTTTAGGACAAAAATCTCTAGAATGAATTGATTTAAACCAATTCTGACACGTATTCTCTGTTGAGCAATCATCGTCATAAACTTCACATATTGTTCAAAGAGTCTAAAAACCTCAGAGAACAATTTCTCCCTCATCCTGTTTAAACTTCGCTGCCTTACAACCAGTGTTAACAACATCCACGAAGCCACCTAAACTCCAGCACAAACCAGTGCCCACCGAGCAGACGAGCTCATCTCCGTACCGGCGCTCATCACCACAGCGTGTGCGTACATACATATCTTTTTAAATGCATTGTTAGGTTTTGTAACTTAAACACTGTAAAAGAGTATTGTTGCTTTTATTTATCGCTACGATTGTTTCGCATTTAAAATAAACATTCAACAATTAACAGCCAATACAATCAAAACATATCCTGTTGTGAGCTTGAGCAGCTTACTTTCATTTGCGAAAATAAAAAGTGGAATGATGCTCCTAAGCACAGAGAAGCAGCACGCAAGATACTAGAGAGGAGGAAGCCATATAAGAAACTAATAACAAATAAGATAACAATTTGAAATTTATGTGACGAAAGAAGGACAATTAAGAGAATTCAGCCATTTACTATTTATAACGTGTGAGGACGAAATAATAAAGGAAGAAAAACAAGAAATAAATATTCAATCATTAATTTTAAGATATAGAAAATGAAAAGTACTTTAAATACAGAAATGTGCATTTGCAGATGATATAAGTAGCAGCAAGTCAAACGTTTTAAACGGGAATTTGAGAGAATGTAATTAAAGTGTGAAAAATTATGGTATGGAAATTAATTAGCAAAACCAAGCTTATGGTCATTTTATTATTAAAATAATAATATTAAGAGATAGACAAGATTGGCAAAAATAAGAAGATAAGGAAAAGCCCCACACCTTAAATTACAAATGAGGATAATTTAATAATTATTTTATAAATAATTATCAATTAAATATATGTCTAATAATATCTCGAATATTTAATACTTATTTGGCTACCATATAAGTTAATCTATAAGAACCCTTTCAAGAGAATGCACCTTGTCGCGGTGTGAACCGATGAACCACTAGGATGACCCCAAAAGGGTGTAAACCACTTTGGGATAATCCTGGGGAAAATAGATGGCTTACATCTAAGTGATTCTTGGACCCATTACAATCTGAAGTAGGGGTTCCCCTTTAATAGAGTCACTATTTGCTGCGTCTATGATCTGACTTCTTCTCTTAGACAAACTCTTGGCCTTATTCGGTCCGGAGTCTATTAGGCGTCTTCCCCTAGCTAGTCGTGGGTTGTACATAGATAAAACCTTCAAACATGGAGTCGATAGAAGGGAAGTCCTAAAGGCAAAAAGTGATGAAACGCAAACTATTGGGGTTTGTGTCACTGGGGTACAAACCACACTGTAAATCATATGCTGTATTCAATTGAATCTCCATCACTCTAGAGCAGCATCAAGTGCCCTTTATTAGAGATTCAAGAAAGCCAAATTTAACATTGAATTTCTGCAGGAGCCGTTCAAAAGGGACAGTTAAAGAGCCTACCCCAAAACAATTGTAGATTGGTGTATAAAGAAGATCCCACGAAGGAAGGCAAGAGGCAGGTTGTGATGGCTCCTGCCTATTTTTTAAGAGAATGTAAGTATCCCGTGATTATTTTCAGTTGCCGAAACAGCCTGAATCAAATTAAAAAATAACTAAAACAATTCATCTTTATAGGTGCTTGGAGCTTCCCGAAGGGTTGTTGATGTACACAGCCATTTGGGAGTACCCCACGTACCCGAGTCGTTCACTGCACACACATGCACATCTCTCTCTCACACACACACACACATTCCCACTCATCACACGCTCCTGTGGAACGTCATGTACGACGGACTACTCCGTCTGGAAGTACTAACGAACACAACAATCGTGGGTTTCGCCATCACCATCAGGAGAATAAGACAGTGGATGCGATCGGCAGACCTGTCTTTGGCGGAACATAAGACCGAAGCACTCCTTGTGAGTAGCCGGAAGAAAACGGAGATCATTACTGTCAGGGTAGGCGACCACGATATCCAGTCGCAACCACATCCGGTATATAGGAGTGGTCTTGGATGCGAGGCTCAACTACAAGGAGCATATCTCCAGCGTGAGCAGGAAGGCAGCAGCAGTTCAGGGTGCGCTATCACGGATAATGCTCAACATCGGAGGCCCCAGGCAAATCAGGAGACGACTACTGACAACTGTAGTCATCTCCGTCCTGCTTTACGGAGCACCGGTGTGGGCCACATTGCTAGAAATAACAACTTACCGCAAGACAATGTCATCGGTCCAGCGGCATTCAGCAATCAGAGTGGCGTCAGCATATCGAACGGTATCACACGATGCGGTCAATGTCGTTGCATCATGCCCGCCTATCGACATCTTGGCAGGAGAACGGCAACGTCAACATAATAGGAAGAAAGAAGAGCAGCGAAGGGTCCTCTGTGAAGAGGGAACAGCTCGACGAAAGGTCGGTGGACACATCGACTGATCCCAGATGTCACCAAATGGGTCACTCGCGTGCACTGGGAGGTCGGGTACTACATCACCCAACTCTTGACTGGACATGGATGCTTTCGGGCATACCTGCACAGATACAAGAGAAGCGATTCCCCAAATTGTCATCATTGCCGCGATGCGACCGAGGATGCGGAACACGTGTTCTTCCAATGCCCCTTCTACGAGGGGATACCGGTGGAACTAGACAGGAATCTGAACAAAATTGCACGTACAAGGATTAGGACAAGATCACACAGCAGTAACATAAAGAATGACCGGGGCGTTCGTTCTTTATGTTAGTATTTACAAAGAGTACCGCCGGGGAATCATTCCAGGAGCAGGGTAAGAGGTGCAGGTAAGAGTTAAGTACGGTAAAAATCCCACATAACTCGTCTGGCAGGTAGAAGCTCTTTCCCAGGCGAGTACCTTTGAAGGTTCCCCCCAGTCCCTCGTTAATCTAAAAAAACATACCAGTTCTGGGGTGTCCCCCACTCCGTCTTTAAACGGTTTTCCACCTCCCAGCCACAAAAAAAGGTGATTGGAGCTGCTTCGTGTTTATAAAATGTTGCTGTACATTAACCATTTTTCGTCATCAGTGATGATTCTTTTCAAAATGGAAAAGAAGCTGTGTGGAAGGTACTAGAAATAAAGAAGATTAATAAGAATCTAACAACAAAATTGATAATAAAAAATTAGAAAATTATTTACCGAAACAAGAATTGCGACAAGTAGGAGGATTCATCTACTTACTATTTATAATACTTATGGATGAAATAATAAAAGAAGCAAAACAAGAAACAAGGCCATTAATTTTAATAGAAAATTAGAATATAACATAAGTAACTTAAGAAAATGTAAACAAATTATGTATGAAAAAAATGGTATGGAAATGAATTAGCAAAGAAACCGAGCTAATGGCCACTTTTTTATTATTATAATAAATTATAATTTATTATTATAAGGAAAAGACAAGAATTTAGAAAATAGGGAGATAAGGAAAATCCGCACACCTCAAATGAAAAATGGGGATCAAAATTATTTATTATATTATAACGAAATATTTAATAATTATTTTATAAATAATTATCAATGAAATATGGTATATGTCTTATTGATAATACGTATTTGGCTACCTTATATGTTAGTCCATAAGAACCCTTACAGAGGAATGCACCATGTCGTGGTATGGGGGTTCTTTATCCTACCACCGATGAACCACTAGGGAGTAAACCACTTTTGGATAATCCTGGGGCAAATAGATGGCTTACATCTAAAAGATTCTTGGACCCATTACAATCTGCAGTATGAGTTCTCCTTTAATAGAGTCACTATTTTCTCCGTCTATGATCTGTCTTTTACACTTAAACAAACTTTTCAGCCTAAGTTAGCCTTATTTGATACAAGAGTCTATTATATTTCGTTCCCTATCTACTCATGAGACGTACATGGATCAAATCTTCAAACTTGGAGTGGACCGAAGGGAAATACTGAAGGCAAAAAGTGATGAAACGAAAAGTTTAGGTGTTTGTGTCACTGGGGTACAAACTGCACTAACGGTAGCCATACGCTGTATTCAATTGAATCTTTATCACTCTAGAGCGGCATCAAGTGCCCTTTATTGGAGATTCAAAAAAGCCAAATTGGACAGAGGATTCCTGCAGGAGCTTTTAATCTATTATTTTAAGTACAGGTAAGACCTACCCCACGACAATTGCATTCTGGTGTATAAAACAGAGTGCATTACTCTAAGAGCAGTTGTAATGGTCAGGAAAAGTATTAATTATACATTTATTCACCACAGTAGCAGTCCTAGTAAAAATTTTCCCGAAGAAAGGCAAGAGGCAGGTTGTAATGTCCTCTGCCTATTTTCCAGGAGATAAAACAAACCTCCAAAAGCAGAAGGTAAGTAGACTCACTGTGTTGGCAACTTTCACTAATCGTAGGTAATTTAATATCAAAGCTTCTTCCTAAAAAAATGGCAGGAAATTGAGCCGTTCTATCAAATGAAGTATGTAGGTTTAATATTCTATAGGAGTCTTAATTGAAACGCGTACCTAGAAAAGACAATCTGAAAATATGATTGATTGTTGATATATCTTGATTACGGAGTGAGTTACGAAATAATAACACTTTACTAGTATCAAGGATATATTGTCTGTACATTATGGTAGTAAGGTTCATCGTTAGAAACAAGTAATGGCACAAAAGAAACTTCAAACATCTCGGAGGCTATGCTCACAACCCCCTCTGTAGCAATACAAGCTTTACTAGACTAAATTCCTCTGAACAAACAAATAATAACAGAAGGTCTAATGAGTGCGATGAGACCGGACAGGCATGGTACAGGACATAAATACGGGCACCCAGAAATTCCGAACCTGACTAAACCAGAGTTCTTACCCTAAGGCTGTTGGGCGTAATGCCAACCAAATTTGAATTCGTATCGCGTGATTATTTACAGTTGCCTGAATGAAATAATAAAAAAAACATAACTCTGTAATTTGGTATACAAATGCATAAAAAATGATAGCTCACTCCGGCATAGGTATACCAGGTCTATAAATATGAAACCGGAATTTGCCAATAGATGTTCCTAGCAGTAAATATAGTTATCTTAAAACCGCGTCATTGGCGACATTTAGTTATAGACATCTCTGACAAAGATATTTAGCTCACAATAATACAACTTTCATATAACAGCATAGTTTGTAATATCGTTAAAGATGTCTAATTTTGTGCCTGGAAACTGCGATTTGCGGACAGCATTGATTTTCTGTTACCAATTGAAGAAAACTGCCGCAGAATCGAATCGAATGTTTTTAGAAGCTTACGGTGAGCATGCTCTTGGTAAATCACAGTGCTTTGAGTGGTTTAAAAATTTCAAAAGTGGCGATTTTGACATGAACAACGAAGAACGTGAAAGACCACCGAAAAAGTTTGAAGACAGCGAATTGCAAGCATTGTTGGATGAGGATGACGCTGAAGCGCAACAACAACTTGTGGATCGATTAAATGTGACTCCATATGTTTAAAAGCCATGGGCAAGATCCAAAAGATGAGAAAATGGGTTCCACTTGAACTGAATGAAAGACAGCAGGAAAACCGAAAAACCACTTGCGAAATGCTGCTCGCCAGGTACAAAAGAAAGTCATTTCTCCATCGAATTATGACTGGCGATGAAAAGTGGATATATTTTGAGAATCCTAAGCGTAAAATATCATGGGTAACACTAGGCGAACCATTGACATCGACATAATGGATCTCTCCTTTCTGCTTATAACCTCTCGTGTGTATTTGTGTATATTTTTGTGTTTGTTATAAGTAAATTATTCATTTGACAGTATTCGAGTAATCTCTTCTCTTTTTTGTTTCTACACAATTCGCCATATTTTCTAATTGTTTCTTTATGCAGTAGATCTTATCTTCTTACTCGTGCATTACAATCACTTCATTTTTAAGTTCTTCTGTGATACTATTTAGTTCTTCTCACTATTTATTTTTTATTTCTTTACTAGCATCATTAGTTGGAGCATATGTGAAAACACTATATTAGATGCAAAAAGTTCGACGACATTACAGATGTCCATCACTCGTCGGTCAAAATCACCATTTGACTATTCTTGAACCTATACAGATGATACTTTTTAATATCTTCCCTATAGAAAGTCGACTTATACTATGTTTAGTGTCAAAATTGTGGTAGAAGTTTGAGGTGATTCCCCAAAATCAATTACAAAGTTCGCTGAGGTCTGCGGTCTTCAAGGTTTCGGCAAATTTTTGACCATCCTAGTTGCATTAAAATGTTGTAATGTTTAATGTTGAACGTGATATGGGCTTTCTTTCAAGATGCAAAACAATTTATTTCCGTAAATTATAATTTGTCAGTTTGACAACAATTAGCTACTAGATAGTACTCGTTTATTTCCTACATACTAGTAGCAGGGTATTAGTACAGAAGATCTAACCAGATCGCAGTGCTGTGAGGCTGTGTATATCCAAATGACCCCGTCTATTCTTATGTAATCTAATCTAGTCCATAAGAAGTTTTAATGTTTTTATATTAGATTACTACTTAGGCATAATCTAATAAAAATAAGAGAAAATTTAACCACAGTATAAGAGACTTTTAATTCGAAATCCCATTATTAGTACGTTAATTTGTTAAAACTTAACATAACTTCCGTTTAGGTTAAACCAGCGTAACGTAAACAGATATTTATCCAAAGAGCTACAGTATTTACAAGCAAATTGAATAAAGTATTGTAGAAAGCTTAATTTAATTTATCTGATTTATCATATTTTAATTTAAAATAAGTCGATAAATAACAAAATTTTAAATTTTAATTTGAATTTCAAATTGCCGCTGGTCTATAAAAGATACATCCTGAATACATAATATAAATATAAAGGTATATTAAAAAGCACAAATATAGACTTATAAGTTATTAAAATACCTTAGAAGAATGCTACAAAACCTTTCTGTAAAGACAGCAATTCCATAAGCACGTTATTTTGGCAGATGTTAGATAATTTTGAATTAATATGCAAAAAAAACACAAAATTCATTAAAATAAATAAATATACATCGAAATTATAAATTGTGTGTAGTTACTTTTGTTTATATGAGAAAAGCATATTTGGATCATGAATTTAATCGTTCATTCACCGGGTGTTGATAGTACTAGCTGAGGTGAATAACCACTATAATACAGAAAAAATGATACAGATCCTTCAGTGAATTCCATTTATAATATAATGCAAAACTCATAAATTTACCATTGACACAAATTGCAGTTCTAGCTAATTTTCCAAAGTGCTCTAGTCGGTACGAGACAAATTATGATGTGTGCATGTGCAACTCAGGGTTAACGAGATAATTACCATTTCGCATTTCTTTTCCTTGCGCCTCGGTTAATCTTCCGTGGGACGGCCAGTGAGGATTTATAGGCGTTCTGTTTGCACTCGCATGGCATTTTCGTATATTAGCAACAGTTAATTTATCCGAATTATCGTTTACGAGCCAACAACAAAAGCCGTCGCATCGTAAAAGTGCACGTTTATTTTTCTTCTGTCCCAATCGTCCGGATCGATATGGGACCGAAACGAAAGTGCGCCCGTGATAATAAAATCAACCAATTGCGAACGCGGGCTAATAAACGCCCCGTGGCCCTATAATTCGGAGAATCGCCGACCTCAATAAACCTAATCAAACAATTTTCTTATGTCCCGGCGAACCGCAAATTTTCCCTGCTTTCGTAATTTTACCCTTATATAGGGTGTATGTTGGGATGAGGGACAGACAGGTCCTATTGTTATGCAGGGGATGATACGCGAGCTCAGGGGGTGGCAGTAAAGCAATTTCAGGACCGTATGTCTCTCATTATAAGTTGGCAGGGGGACTTCAGGAATTTTGTTTTACGAAAAACACTGGAATCTCGATTTTTCAGTAAGTCATGCAAAAAATTTCATTAAAATTTATATTACGATAGGACGCGATGTTCAAAGAAGGGGATTAATTTGTAAGCAAGGAGAGTTTTTTTGTTATGAATTATTAATTTTTTTCGTACGACAAAGAACGTGTTTTACGTACATTAAAAAGATATTTCGAAAGTGAAGTCTGTAAATCCACTTTTCTCCAGGAGGAGTGAAGCAACTTTCGGTAGACGAATATATTTAATTTTGTCCAAGACTTTATTCACGAGATCATTGCTCATGAATATTTTAATTTAATTGCAAAGACAACAATTAGAAGGCTAATTATTTTACTATAATATAAATAATAATATAAAATTTTAATTAAAATTCATTCATTATTCATTAACAATAATTTTTATAAACAATATAACAGTAAACATAGTGTTTTTGTAAACACTATAAACATTGCTAAACTCCTACATTCAACGTGTTAATAATTATACCCATTCTTGTTTAGATCATATATTTTTAAAATCGCCTTTAGTATTAATGCAAAAAACACATGTAAAATTGGCATATTATAGATTACTGCCCAGTTATACTCATAGTAGACCCACAAAAATAAAAAATCTGTAGACTTATTTATGAAGGAAAGCATTATTTTAGAGAAGATGTATTTTCAGTTTTATGTATTTCGAAAAAGACCTAAAATAGATTTGCTCGAGTGGCTATAAATACATTAAACCATATTATATCCGGAAACAATTCTAATTAATGACCAGACTTTAAACCGTTTTAAAATTACGTTATATTTGATAATGGCAAGTTAAAGTTGCCGAAACTATATTAAGTATATATAGTAGTAAAAAATTAAATCCAAGTTATACAAATAAAGTAATAGTTTTAATGTAATTTTTTAATAAAGTATTATTATTATTATTGTAGCCATTTATGTCAGATATTTCTTTTTAAATTGTTTCTATAGCTTTATTTCATTTTGAAAATTTTTAATTATTTCAATCTATCAGAAAATCAATAAAATATCAGATTTAAAATAGATCAAACTTTTAAATATAAATATTAGGGTTTTAGAAGAAGATAACACGTAGATTCCGCTGGTAAAAACATATTTAACAGAATAAAGATAAAATTATAGTGAATTTAATTAACAGTCCATTGCAAAATTTATAACAAAAAAATATACTTTCATTTTAATTCGGTTTTGTTTTTATTTATTACCTCGCTTCCACGTAAGGCCTTTTACCATATTTAGTTTTCTCTAATCACCTTACCTTCAAACTTATCGATTTGCCCCTAGTTCTATAATAATAACATCGAATATTTTAAATCCATAATATTATGTGGGATATAATGCGTTATTTTCAAAGGATTCTAATTTCTTATTGCATTTAAATTCATGTGCTTCTCAGATACCACTTCTTGGGCTTCTTAATAAATAAGTTTAGGAGCGTGGAGTGTTTTGATATATATAAAACCGCTATGGGTATATTTTTCCTTAAACTACTAAAATAATATCTTTAAAATTTCAAACAACTGTAATGAATGTAATGTAAAAACATGCGTACCAATTAATATTTGACTTTTATTATAATTCTGCGGTTTCTGCTTTTATAATTATTTTAGGTGAAAAGCTCTATGGGTATATAAGCATATATTAAGTCAGTCTACTTTATATACTTTGACACTATGACATGGTATTTGAATGATGAATTCGAAAATATTTGTGATACTGGTAATTTAGTCCAATTCAGAGATATTATTTCTTGGACCTGTACATAATATTATAATTAAGTTTCTGGAAGTATATAAAGTTTTTAATTTTTTTTGTAATAATTTAAGCTTACAGATTATGCGATTTTATAAATTTCATATTATTGTAAGAAGTTACAACCCAAATTTATAATGGCAGTGATGGTTATCCTGCAAAACAGTTGAAACTATTTACTTATTCTTGTATTCGCATTTATTTTGAAGGCAACTTTAACAATATTTGTTTTTTAAATCTACAAAAAAAGGATGTATATGAGCTGAAATGTCTTTACCTGACATATAAATAGGGTCACAAACTAAAATTATTATACTTCCTATACCAATCATAACTTAGATGCTGTCAAAATATCATAACTTGTAAGTGAATTTAACGTTTCCATTAAATATTGCTAGCTGACAGGAAAAGCACTGTTTAACCCTTAGCTGCATCTGGGGGTCCTGAGGGACCCCAACCTTTCTTAAAAGTACTTTTTAATTATTTAAAATTTTGAAATATCATAAAGCCCTGATTTAGAAGTAGAGCGCTTAAAGTAAGTAGTGATGGGGTCCCGGTCACTGCGCGCGCAAATAGTTTACGTCTCAATCCTCGAGGGAAAAGAGTTAAACTCTCTAGTATGCCTGATTTTTCTAGTCCATAATGTACCAATTAACACTTTTGTACAGTTCTGTAGTTCTATATAGAGGATAGAAGAATTTCTTAAGAAATTTTTCAACTTAGTGTACTGGAAGACCCCATGTGCTGTTATAAAATTGTTACAAAATTGAAGTGGTGCAGCTAAGGGTTAAGGAATGGATTTAGAAATATATTTCTCAAGTTACGTGAAGACTATTATTGAAGTATGAGCACAACTTACGAATCATGTTAAGAATAGTTCAAATGAGGCAGTTTTAACAGAAAATATATAGAAAATTAGTTAACTCGCCTTGAATTATTACAAAATGAAATTAAGTAAGCTAGCTATAACATTATACGTATCTTGGTCATATTATTGATTGTATTTTCACACCAAAAGTAAATCCTGACCCTATTTGCCTCAATTTGTAATGAATGATGAAACATGAATTCAACCCTACATACCGGAGTCTAATCAAAAGTCAATATTTTTACAAACTGTCAATAATAGTATATTATTTAACAAGCACATAATGAAAGCTATTAATCATGAGAATGAGGTTTACGGAACGAGCCGCAGGCGAGTGGAGTAAATCATTCGAATGATTAATAGCCATTATGTGCGAGTAGAATACTATACTTTATCCACAACCACAAAATGTGTAATTTTTTTTTTGCTTACTGCAAGTTATCATAATAATGACAATTAGTTAAAGCATTTGACAAAAAAAAAACACTATTTATTAGAAGTAATGTTAACAGTTACATTTGAACAATTATTAAGAATGATAGAAGGTATTGAAGCTACATCTAAATTTACATTTTGATTTGAAACATCTATATTTACTGATTTAGTACAACCGGCTGATATAGCTGTTAGATTTTGAGTTGACGATTCTACTGAATGTAAAATTTTTCTGGCTGTTTCTTTTTTGTTTTCTAAGGAATCGTTTATATAACCTTCTGCAACCACAGTTGACTTCCACCCTCCATGTTGCTTTAGGGCTGCGATATCTCCACCAGCATCAATTAAGATGGTAGCTGAAGTTCTCCGAAAGCTATGACCCGTATACTGCTCAGGATTTGGGATTTTCAAAAAATTGGCAATATCTCTTCCCATTTTTGTAAATTCGCTGCTTTGTACACTTTCTATTTTGAAAATTTATAAAAAAATTATCACTTTTCATCTGATTTCGTATGCAAACATATTTTTTTATAATGTTGTAAAAATTATCAGTCACAGTAAATTTTCTAGCAGTTTTAGTCTTGGTGGTGGGCACCTTCACTATATAGCACGAATTAAGGTCTTCTAGGTCCTTAATTTTTATGTTGTATAACTCATTTGAACGACAGGCACCCATTATTCCCATAATTAATGCAACCTATAGAAAGAAACCACTGTATTTTTTCACAAAATATGTAATTTAAAACTTACTTTTGTTGCAAGAAATTTTTCATCGGGAGCACTTCTAATAAAGTTGTTAACATTTTCAGGAGAAAAGGTATTGGCATTTTTAGGCGTGAATCCTTCATTTTGTCGCTTCAAATAAGCTTGCAGTTTAGCAAAGGTCCCAATATTGATATTTTCATAGATTTTTACTGTACTTTTTAGCATAGAGTATTTCTGCCACAATGAAGAACAGTTGTATTTTTTGGACAATTCTGTAAAATATACCAATACTATTGATTCCGACGTAGAATGTGCGTTTTTCTCTCTTTTCCACTCACGAGATGCGGTGTATGTGTCTTGATGCAGATTACGCGACTTTTCGGGCAACAAGATGATTGAAGCAATTTCAGCGGCTTTTCTTAATTCCGGGGGTGTTAAATCACACTCTGTTTCCAAATCCATATTCTTTCTTACACTCGAATCACAAGAGTAAGACACAATTACGAATCAATTTCTAATGAAATTGATGTTTGTTTACTAGACGTCAAATTTGTTTAACATGAGATATCCTGATTTTGTAGTGATTTATTATTATTGAATAGATGAGCAGTGATAAGTCAAAATATTATTCACAGATTACATAACCTGTTAGTAATGAATGTCATTAATATTGATCGTTTGCTTGTATAATTGAAACATTATAAAGTGGTTGTGGATAAAGAATATTACATATTACTGTGCATTACTAAACTGATTTGACGGCAAGGTAAAAGAGTCACATTTGGCAAAGAAAAACTTCATTGATAAATTCAGATAATTGCGCTATGAATATGTCCCACATACCCCTTATTATCCAGATCACTTCGTGTGATTATTATATATGTTAATTATTAACACAAATAGCAGTATCAAAAGGTTTCAAACATAATATATCCTCTTCCACTTATGCAAATCATTTATTTATTTTTTTAAATTTATTTATTTATAAACGGGAAGCCCCATTTACAATATATATACAAACACATAGATACATAATAAACTTAACCTAAGAATATAACATAACTATAAACATAATAATAAATTTAATATAATAAGGAAAACTAATACGATAAATGACGATGTAATTTACACTTAAAATTGTCATAGGAGTTACTACAGATATCAAACCAAGTTTTCATATTAAATGAATTTGCATATTTCATGAGACGACTAATTAAGTTATTAGAACTAATATTAGTAGAATATGTTTGGATTCGAAACAAAGGCGTTGCTTTTAATCTACAATTATTATTTGAAAAATGAAACTTAAGTTGACTTAAAAGATATGGGCAATCAATGCAACCATGTATTAACTGGTGTAGGATGCATAGATCAGAAATACATCTACGATTTTCGAGGCTATGCATTTTTAACATTATCTTGACATCCGAATAAGCACCAGGTGTATGGTAAAATCCCATTTTGTATTCCATAGTTCGTAAAAATTTATTCTGAACACTCTCCAAAGATTTAATATTAGATGTTATATATGGGGACCAAACCACAAAGGCGTATTCTAGATGGCAACGCACCAAAGCACAATACAGCGATTTTAAGCATTCTACATTAAGACCCCTGGCAATTTGCCATACAAAACCCCACATTCTCAGAGCTTTACTACAAATACTTATTATATGCGAGTTAAAAGACAGTTTTTTGTCAAATATAACTCCTAGGTCGGAAATCTCAGAACGCTTCTGAAGAGATACCGTATCGATATTATAGACAAATTCAATATGACTGAGGCTTCTACTAAATGCAATGGAGAAGCATTTATTTATATTTAAAAATAATTGGTTAATTTTACACCAATCATTAATTCTATTGATGTCATCCTGGATTAGTCTGCAATCATTAATAGAGTTTACAGCCATAAATAATTTAAGATCATCCGCATACATTAGAAATTTACAGTGCTTTATTGCATATCTCATGTCATTGATAAATAACAAAAATAAGATGGGGCCGCAGTGGGAGCCTTGCACTACTCCTGAGTTTACATAGATAGGATTTGATAAATCATTGCTGATACGTACTTTTTGAACACGATTTTGTAAAAACGATTCAATCCAAGACAAAGTTAAATTATTAAAACCCAAAGCGCGTAGGGAAAATCTGTGTAAACTGAATCAATTTGCAGGTTTTGGTCCAAAGCATTTGTCAGATACTGCTTGTAAGAAAGGAGGTTAGAAACTGTTGATCCCTTGGGCGTAAATCCATGTTGTTGATTAGAAATTATTTGTGAGGATATCCATGATAACTGGTCTGCAACTAGTTTATCTAGCATTTTAGGTATTATTGATTGAAGGCAAACACCTCTGTAGTTATCAACTAAATCGCGTTGTTCAGACTTATGTATTGGTATAATAAAGCTGGTTTTCCATTTACTTGGTACTTCTCCTAATTCTAAGGATTTCGATATTATCTCATAAATAGATGTACATAGTGAATAAACACAATTTTGTAAGAGGCAACTGGTATTACCATCTGAACCCGGAGATTTGCTATTCTTTAAATTTAAAATCATATTAAATACCCCTTCTTTGGATATCCTGAGTTTTGAATCATTAACGGAGTCATCGGATGGTGTTGGAAGAGTAACATATTGGCTTTGGTCACTGGAGTAATTGTTCTAATACAACTTAGCAAAGAGATTTTCTACGTCTTCCCCATTTGTTTTTTTAATCTGTTGGTATTCCATGATAGATTTAATAGAATACCAACAGAATTAAAAAATACGAAAGTAGTTCGTGAATCTACAACAATGAGTCTTACTAATACTATACAACAAATTAATTGTTGATACAACTAACTAATATGAAAAATATTACAAAACTTTTCAAACAAAAGTTGAAGGAAATAAAAAACTGAAGTTTTGTAAAATCATATTTTTCATACAATTCTTAACTTTCGCCAAAAAAATAAAAATTGAAAATTTTGACATTTTTTGCCAATTGCTACTAAACTATTGGAGCTACATGGAATTTATAGAATTAATATAATTGTATAGAATTAAAAAATGAACAAATTACTAAGAATAACCTTTTTGCGTAAACCTCATAGTTTTAGAGAAAATATAGAAAAAGTACTATGATGGCTACATTACTATTTTTAAATTGACTTTACGCTAAGTACTATAAACTGGCATCGAAATGTTAGGCATTACTCTGAATGGAGATGATGTCGAGGAAAACAGTACCTTTTTAATAGCTTTCTCGTTGCCAAGCAAAGATTTTTCAAAGTATAAATTAATCATCTCTAATATATTTTTGTATATTATTTGCCTATGTTTCATTCGATTACATTATTTCAAAATGCGTACTGAGATTTTAATATCCTCTTAATGCATTTTACATTTTTTCAGTTCGCACCTACTTACTTCTTGAAATCATCATTTTGTTTGTTAAATTATTTAGCGATATTTCTTTTGGATTCATTTGGATCTTTCTTTCGTATATTGAGTTCGGTTTTGAATAATTTATTTTACGTAGTTTCTATTATAGATAAAATCGTATATTATATATTAAAGGCTTTTTAGTCAATAAAGCACTAAAAACCTTCTAAATTCTAATTTTATGAGAAAATATACGTTGGCCAAACCCAACGCAATATGCAGATTAGATTTAAAGAATACATTATATATGGCAAAAATCTAAATTCAGGTCACAAATTGAGTTATCAATTAAATATGCTAGACGCTATCCAAATTAGGAGACTTAAAAATAAATTAATAAATTTCGATGTAAGCCCATTACAAAATATATTATTAGAATATATCCCTTCACACAGTGGGCCAAAGCATGAAAAAACCTGGTCAAAATATGAAGAGGTGTAAGAATATTCTTCAAATTGTTTCTGATATGGTTTTTGGTGTCACTAATTACGAATTTGATGTCAAATGTACATATATACTAAATGTCCATAATGATCTTCCAAAACGGATACCTTAAGGTTTTTATAATTGATATAAATAGAGGAAATAGTGTAAACTATATTTTACGTCCCCCTATGATATTAATTGAAAATAATTACTCTGATTTTTGGTATCTTTGTAACCCTATAACACCCTAGGGCGTATTATTTTTCATAATTCATTCAAACAACAAAACTAATTTAATAATAATTTTTTCCTTAACATTGAAAATTTGGTCCACACAGAGTTCGTCACAAACGTTTTTTACTTCTATTTTGTGTATCTTTCTCCAATTTATGAAAGAAGTCCTTCTCATACACTGGTGAAGATTTCTTCGGCAGTAACGCTTGTCTTGCCTTTTCTGCTCTTGTTTTTATTCTCTTTGATATAACAGCCATTCTTACTTAACGAAAACTTAATTTCCAAATTGAAATTGAAATATGCCAATCAATAACAGGAACAGCCAGATTGGTTTATTGACTTTATATTTTTATTAATTATTTACATAATGTAAAAATAGAATATAATATTACATCATATTTCCGGGGACATAAAATGTTGAAGGCACCACAAGGCCTTATTTCCTTACTAACTCCATGGGTATCTTAATTACTATTACAGACACTTAAAACATATAGAAAAGCAAAAAAAATAGCAATCTCATTTGACGTCACCTTCTTCCACTTCGTCATCGCTCTCATTGTATCCCTCGATATTTTCGTTTGAAGCTGGTACACTTAATAATTTTGCAACATCCGGTGTTAATGATTTACCATGACCAATTGGGTTGCGCTGAAGCTTTCATGATAGCGTAACCATGAATTAACATAATGTGTACTGAAGTCAGCATGGGATACTACGAGTACAATTCAACATAACTTTTCGCAACACCAAGACTATAATTTTTGAATTTCTTAATACTAATGGCACTCCCTCTCGGCATCGCTTGTAACAAAACTTTGCTCATCGTTTTCATGTTTTTATCAATACCCAATATTTCCGCAGTTATTGGCACGTAAAAAAAACGTCTAATCGTGTTACCATAATTCGACGTGCCAAATTCAGGTTTTGGAACATCAATAATCAAACCAAGATATTAGAAAATTGTTTCTGGATGGCTGATTTACGGTTTGCGACATGTTCTTTCTGCTCTGCAAACGCGGAGAAATTTTCTTAACACCTAATTTGTAAATATTTTGTATTGTAAAATACTCAAACAATCTTGAAAGGAACGCAAAATTTGTGAAGATATATTCAATGCATTCGTGTGTATATGTGTAAAACTTACCTATCCAAGTACAATCCATTATTAGAAGACGCAGATCAAGGCCAGAATTCCGAATTATAATTGTAGAACACATTGCAGCTTTCAAAACGGTCACTTTTTACTGTTTGCCGTTAGCTTAACTTTTCGTATCATTCAAAGTAAATTATTTTTATTTCATTTTGGCGAGGTATTTTCATGCGTTGGCTCACTGTGCTTCACCTTAATCTGCATTTTTTCCTTCTTACCCCGTGTGCTTCGGTAGTCTATAAACTAAATAAAATTGTGAAGAAAGGTGTATTCATTAATTAAGTTTATCTTCACGAAACTGGTCAAATTAATGGTTTTTACTTCGCCTATGATTTATTTTGCTAATATTTGATTTGATTAATTTTTACGTTATAAGTACTCAGAAGGTTTTGTCGTGCGAGCACTATTTGTATTGTCTACAGTAACTTGAAAATTTCATCACGGACCAAACTCAAGAACGTGTATCAATCAACTGAATTCAATTTTTGCAGATGAAGCGCCATCCACAGCCACTGTATATCGTTGGTACACTGAAATCAAGACTTTAGAGCTATCATCTTCTGCCTGTACAAAGCGCTTTGAAGGGTGGTTCATTTGCATGCAAAAGTGTATAGATCTTAAAGGCGATTATTTTAAAAAGCAATAAATATATTTTTGATAAAAATTCATTTGTTTATTCTTTCTATTCTCATAAATAGCAATCCTCGTATGACATGACTTTTAGCATCTTGTAACAAAATATTTATTAAAAAATTGGAACCATATTGTTATATAAAATTCAAAATTGAAAATATATTGCAAAATTAAGAATACACAATGTATTTTTTTCTAAATTAAATATTATCGTAATGACAAATAATGTTTAAAATATCCTATTTAGTATAATTTGTTAAGCCTTCAGCTTAAATAGAATAAAATTTTCTTTTATCTCTGAAAAAATACTTCTTTCGCTGTTTTTTTGCATATAAAAGACACTTCTTGAATAATAACTTTGACATTGTTTACAAACTTATACATATTATTTAATATTTAACTCTTGAAAAATATTACTTGTAGCATAGAGACCTTGCCATTTTCCAATTTAGAGTGAATATGATAGATGTACAGAATTTCTAACCTATATTTGAATCATAACAGCTTAGAAGACGAGTTCGTGTGTAGTTGTAAAGATATCATAATGAAAGTACATTGGGTACATGTTATTCATTATTTTTAAACAATTGTTATCTTCTAGTTTATCCGGAAATAACATTAATTTCATAAGTAAAAATCCCTGGAATTATTAAAGATATTAAAATAAAATTTGCATGGAAGATATTAGAGTAAATTACGCATTTGAACCTATTTTTTAACAAATTAAACTTGAATTTTAACCTGAATTAACGTAGATTCTCAAATCATTATGGATATTATGCATTTTTTAGTTTGAATAAAGCATGACATTGCGAGTACAAAATTATGTTTTATTTCAATCCTAATCGAGATATTAACAAAAAAGGATTTAAATAAATGAAAAAGCCAATGATAACTAATAGTCTACTAAAAATAAATAGTTATTATATTATTAATTAAAACAATAGGATTAAATAGAAGTAAAAGAGCAGGTAAACAGAAACTATACTTAATGTATTAAATGTTCAAACTGAGCACTGTTTTCTTCTTAATAATAGGCAAGTCTATTTTAAAATTTTCTTGTAACATTGGCTGTTTCTTAGGGAGGAGTTCTCTGAGTTTCTTGAGTTATTCTTGCAAATTATTTGGTCTGTTAACATAAACTTTAGGCTTTAATTAACGCTTTAGAAAATAGGCAAGTGGATTAAAGTCTATCCATCCGTGATAAATGTGTCTAATTTAAACGATCTTGATCAATGCCAGTGTGGCGAAACAATTGTCGTAATGTTTCTACAATAAATCTGTGTAACTCAAATTCATACACCATATACTTAATTTTACAACTACTGCCACTGTTACAATGATTTTTATGAACTACTAAATATCCTTAACCTTTTCGTTTTTTAGATACGTTTTTGTTAATATCTTGGTTGGTATTGAAATAAATACTCTTTTATCTCGCAATCAAATGCTTTCAAATAGGCAATTTACTGTAAAACCTTCTATGCAAATTTCATTTCAATAACACTAATAACTATATATTTAATTGGTTACATTTTCTCATCACTGAACATTGTAGTTTAATATATCTAGCAATATAGTTTAGAAATAGAATATCAGCATCGCATGTAAGCTTATCGCATAGCATATTAAAATGACATAGGATACATAGCTAAATATCACATTTCCTCTAGACTATGAAAATTTTCCATTAAAAACAATAATAATAATCATGCAATTACATTCATAATTTGATTATTGAATATATTGGTTGATAGATAAGGCGTTGAGATGTTGTTTAATATACAAATGAATATGATTAATATATATTTACTACATGCATACCTATATACCGTTGTTCCACATTTCCTCCACAAGTATATTCTAAATACGCAAAGTATTATTGTTATTTCTAGTCACGTCCATGTCTAAAATTAAGCCCTTGCCAATAGAAAACATAATAGCAATATAATGTAACAACGCACGTCCTATTATTACGTGCGATGTAAGTGAAATTTCCGAGGCAACGACTACATCACAGCCCATGGAGTGAACTAAAATTTTTCCTGCGATGCTATCTCCATAATTTATTACACTAGTTGCATTAAAACCGAAAGCGTGGTATGCAAGAAAGGAAACACGTCCACAGAGAATTATGATCCTCATGAGCCGATTACTATTAAAAATAGTATACGCTTATCGGAAAATTAATTTCGAAAGAGAGAAAAGAAAAGAAAAAAAACGCGCTGTGGTATTGCACAGTTTTTAATTAAAGATGCTACGTGCGTCTGAAAATACATTAATATACTTTATATTCCACTTCTTCATTATATTTATTGGGTAATTATATTACCTGTTGTGTGAAATTAATAGTCGAGGAATGAATGCGAAGCTGGCGAAATTTATTATATTAATTATAGCTTGAAAGTATTTTATTTTTTCTTATACGGCTGTGTCTGGCGGTTTAATGAATGAAAAATGTAATTACGCTTTCGGGCCTTGATGGATTAAGTTACAATTAGTTAAAAGAGTTTGTGGAGATTCTTCGGGGAACTTTTGAGTAGCTTAGTGCATGACGCATCATAAGCGTGACGAAGCTTGCCGTGGGTGGACAATCGATGGTGAGTGGTCATTAAGGATAGAAGGATTATATACTGCTAGTGATTTGAGTGGTAATGGTGCTTCCTTTTGTGATTATACAAATTTACGTTTAGAACGTTTTGCTGATAGTAACTCTAATTTGAATGCATTACAATAAAATTCTATTATCATAATCCGAAATGTCTTAAAGATTTAATAAAGTGTTAAATATTAGCATATTCCAAAACTTACCCATATTTGATTACCCACACTTTTTTGAATATCATTAAGTTATTTAGAATTTTATTAATAAAAAAACACTATAATTTGAAGAATTATTTGAATTATTTTGTTAAATAAATAATAAATTTTATTAAACATATTGTTGGTTAAAATTATCCTAATTAATTACGAATCGTCGTCATTTTTTCTCTTAGATTCAACGAACTTTATTTAAAAAAACATTAATAATTCGCTTCTAATTAGGTGTTTGATGTCCCCCTTTGGTATCTCATTCCAAACAATTAGTAACGCATTTCGAAGTGCTTCTGGAGTATGAGGAGGATGCTACACATTAAGGAGTCTTCGGCCCATGATATCTCAAATATGCTCAATTGGAGATATATCGGGCGACCTCGGTGGCCAGGGCAACAAATTGATTTCAGCGTGCTTAATAAAGTTCATTGTGGCTCTTGCAATGTGTAAGCGAGCATTATCCTGCTGAAAAGTTGGATTTGGCATTGTCTGAAGATAGAATAGAATGAGGTTCCAGAATTTCGTCGATGTAACGCTGTGCGGTCAAGTTCCGTCTAACGAAGATTAGATGTGACCTAGAGCCATAAGCAATGACACTCCATACCATACATAATCCCAACAGTGTAATGAACGTTCCTCTTTACAAAAAATATGTATCTCTTCTTTCACCTTGTCTTCTTTTGACTCTGGCCCGGCCATCATGCATCCCTAAACAGAATCTAGATTCGTCACTAAACACTATATTATTCCATTCTTGGTCCCGCATCAATCGTTCTCTACTCCATTAGAAACCATTTCGTCGATGCTCAGCGGTTAAAGGAAGCTACTACGGCAAAAATGGCAAATTTCATCTTGTACACCAATACATAAACAAATTGAATAAAAAACGAAAACTTTATCTGATACAGCTGAATTTTTAATAGTTTTTCTTTTTACCAAGATAGGCCTAAAAATAAAATTGTATCAATATAAAATGATTTATACTGGGTGTTCTCTCTATTATTTAATAAAAGGTGAATCACATGTTATTATTTCCTATTATGTTATTTTATTTCTGCAAACACATTTAAATAAATGTTTTTTTATATATAGAATAAATTTTTTAGAATAATTTTGGTGGAACTTGTATTTGATACTTTTTCATTCTTGTTAATTCATTAAAAGGTTCCTGAACTCAAAAAGCTGCTACAAGTAATGGTAGATATTCGAAAAGAAAATACTAGTCTGGAGAACTCATCACGTGATCTTTTTAAAAAAATCAGTGCATTTAAACAAAATTCAATAGCCCTAACAATTACACTGTACCTGAAATTAACTTATCTCATCTCCAATAAAAATCGATGACTCAGTTTACTAAGAACATATTTCAAAAGATCGTGAGTGCAGAAAGTACAACATACTTATTTACGAATCCAATGAAGCTAGCTTAAAATCTAGTAATGAATAGGTTAAAAAAGATTTTGCCAATATTACCAAAGAAATATTATCGTTACTGCAAGCTAAAAAAGCATCTTCCTTTATTTAAAAAATAAAATCAGGAAGCATCCCTTGAAAATATGTATTACCAATAATCAATGGTTATTGCTGCAATCCGAAACATCAGAAAATTGAGATAGATTAATACCTTTAACACGTTGAACGCCCAGAGTTAATCGCTGGAGTTTCTCGTTACGTTAGATGAAGACTACAATACGCCTCGTAAAGGCTTCAAAATGCGATAAGTATTCCGAAGAAAGATAGCTTGGCGTTCAATATGTTAAACCAGTTCATATTTCAAGAGATTAAACCGTCTGAAACTAAACTCCATCGTAATTTCAAGGAGGAGCTGTTGCATAGAACGGAGAAAGTATTAGTGGCATATTTTGTGCAACGGAATATGAAGTTGAAGCCTTTGAGCCGAATATTCAATGCTCAATTTGACCATAAATCTGAATAATGGTATCGATATTTCTAAATACACTAAACTTATAGCATTTTTAAAGCGTACAAATGTTGGATACCGACCAAAGAAAGCACAAGGATTTAGTAGAGAAGACATGAATACATTTTTAATGGAAGCTCCTGACAATGATTTTCTGTTAATGAAGGAATGAGCAGACGATAAAATTGACTTGTACCTACATCAAATTTGGTTAATTTCTTTCCTAAGACAAAAACAGGTCTTGAACGAACCTTTACGGTTATCAACCATCAAAACGAGATTCATTTTTTGGAAATATTCAGAAAGTATGCTAGTATGCGACCTAAGCGCGATGACTTCAAACGTTTTTTTTCTGAAATATCATAATGGAAAATGTTTCAATTAAGTTGTTGGTAGAAATACTATCGGAAGTGTCCCGTCTAAAATTGCTACTTATTTTAAAAAAGATAATCCGAATAATTACACTAGACATTCGTTTAGGCGGACGTCTGCTACGTTATTAGCGAAGAAGGGAGTGGATGTACTCGGCTTGAAAAGACATGGAGGCTGGAAATCGTCCAGTGTTGACGAAAGTTACGTGCAGGAATCACTTGAAAACAAAATACAATTACGGAAATAAAAGCGTCGATCTCGTAAAGCAGTCACCACCTGATGGTTCAAGTTCTATGCCAGAATATACAGTGTTTAATAATTCAGTTATAAACAATACAGATAATTTAGTTACAATTGAACCTGATAAAATTAAAATCCTAATTATTTTTAATAATTATGCTGCTTTTTAACATTCATAGGTAATAATTTTAGTTAATAAAGGTTCGTTATGAGAAAGGTGTTTTGTTTACTTGCCTTGGGCCGTAAGTTGAACTTACCGCCCTGAGAACAAAGCTTGTAAATGAAAGAAAATGACCGATCGGGCAAAAACTATTTAAAAGTGACTCTTGAATCAAGATCAACAGTTAAAAAATTCTTAAAAACTAAAACTAAAATAAATGCACCACTTAGATTGAAACCAGATCTTACACCAATGCAAAATGATGTTCAGAGCTAAAATCAAGATAGGCTAATGGTGAAACTAACCTGAAATATGACAATGTCCCTAGTATTATAAAAAATTCGAGTACTAAATCAAGAAACTTATAAAACACAACGTCAACCTTTATTACCAAAACGTTAGAGGTCTACGCAATAAAGTTAGTGAATTATATTCTGCCGCCTGTTTAGCTAAATATGACATCATTGGTTTGACTGAAACATGGCTAACTGATGACATACTTACTTCAGAATATTTTACAAGTTCGTACATTGTTTTTCGGAAGAATCGTGACCTCATAGCAACTGATTTTTCTACTGGAAGTGGAGTTCTTTTGGCAATCAAAAATGAAATTTTAGTTCAAAAGATTGATCTCTCATCCATATGCGAAACGTGGCCTTTTATTGACGTTGTTGGATGTACATGCCGTTTAAATATAATCTAATGTGTAAGTTCATTGCTTATATCAAATGATATTTTGTAGTTATTGTTAGAATACTTTAAACAAATAATTATGAATAATGATAATATTCTTATAATGGGTGACTTCAATGTACCTCAATTAAATAGTAATGATGCAAACGCAAATTCTAAACAATTTTATCTCTTTCTGTGGATTGAATCAAATAATATACCAAATGAAAATGGTCGACTATTGGATCTTATTTTAACAAACAATAATAATTGTCAATAATTGATCTCTTACTATTGTCTAAGGAGGATATTCACCACCCTTCTAACCCACTTGATATTACAGTTGATTCAAATAAAATATTCAAATATAGAATAAATCCTAACCAGAAAACATACAACTTTAAAAAGGCGAATTTTCTTGCACTCTATGGTGCATTATTCAATGTTGATTGGTCACCCATTATCATTACTAGTGACGTTGATATGGCATATAACTTGTTTTATATATCGCATGTATACAATATTAGATCAATGTCCAACTTTGTAATAACGGAAATAAAAAGTATCCTCGGTGGTATTCTATTTAAGAAATTAAAACTATTAAGGAAAAACACAAATATAGAATCATGTTTAAAAATACAAAACGAGACTAATTAATATTGAGAGTAATAAATCTCTATGAGCATTACTGCACTAATGTTTTACATAATAATGTAAAAACTCCAGCTAACAGTTAAAACAACTACTCCCCGTACTAAAGCACCGCCAGGCATTGAATGATATAACTGTAAGCTGTCGTTACATGTCTAAAATTATTTTTAGCACTATGTAACAATTTTGTGGTGTTATCGTTTCTTAACCGCGTCTCGAAAAGTGTTATGTAAGACAATCTGCAGACACGTGTTTCGCTGTATGCTCATAGAGATTTATTACTCTCAATATTAATTATTATCATTAACACTGCACTAGATATTTTAATATATCATTTGTACAAAACGAGACATTAACCTTATACATTTTAATAAATTAAGATCTATAGTTAAAAATAAATTAGACAGAGACTAAAAATTATTTATTATTATTATTATGCAATAAGAAATGTTCACGAATATTGAATTGACGAGGCTGATACATGGTAAAATAATTAATAAATTTAAAATCAGTTTAAAACAACATTTTTTGCAATACCAATAATTTATAACGGGTGTCCAACAATTATTGCAGTCCCGGGTGGCGTTGGAATAAAAAACGTAGGTCGATTCTTACATGTTGCAAATAAATGAATGATGGCTCCTGTAATTAAAAATGTAATGTTTTATATTTAACTGACATTTGGATAATGAACTCTCTGTTGAGCTTTGTAACTCAACGATTTATTATTGGTGGTGAAGGCCAAATGGCGTTTTCAAATAGCATTTCATATTAATGTATGAATATTACATATACAAGGTGAAGCAAAAGTCCCGCTACCAATTTTATTGTCTATAACTTTGCTCAAAGAAAAGATAAGTAAGTTTGGTTTTCATAAAATATTCATAAAAAACAAAATATCTTTCCCACTGACAGAAACAGATAGTATACCTTCTATTAATAATAATAATAATAATAATAATACTTTATTGCCCTACGGAAAACCAATACAGGACAAGTAACAAAAATGTAACTATAGCTTATATCTAACAGTAATAATAGACAAAAATATTTCATTCCAAATAACTAACATAAGAATAATTAATATTAAAAGTACAAATTTCAATTTCCAGATGTCTGATTTCTTAAAAATACATCAATAATATATTTATTCGCATTACGGCATTTATGTGTTAAGGCGCTTTAACTAGAACATTAGTTTTGCATACAGGTAAAACAAAGGTATTAGTATGGCACGAGGCAATTATAAGTACATGAAACTATATTTTTAAAAGTAGATACATACAATCAATGGAGTTGTCAATCACTTTTTTAACAAAATTAGCACTATATTAATTCCTACGATCAACAAGTGAAATAACATTATGTTCAGTAAGTAGTGAATTATAGTCAGTATTTCGATCAGGATATGTGTTATTCCTTTTAAAAGACAAATATTTCAAAAACGTTTTCTGTACATTTTCTACTATCAGTGAGAGATTCATATAATGCGGATACCAGACTAACATACAATACTCTAATTTTGATGTAACAAATGCATAGTAAGGCGGTGCTACCGCATTTATATTATTGAATTGTTTAGATATTCGCATTATAAAACCCAACATTTTTAGTGCGGACGATGTTATATTATTAATATGTCTAGAGAATCTCAACTCAGAATCGAAAAGAACACCAAGGTTCAAAATTTCACGTTTTCTTTCAATCATTGTGCCTTGAATGTTATAGTTACTAATAATTGTTGAATTTTTGCGACTGCATGACACTACATAATATTTAGTAGTAGTAGTATAATTTAGTGAAACGCTTTCTGGACCTAATATGATGATGAAGTATTTAAGGATGTTGATAGGTTAAAGGATTTATCTATAGATTTGCGACGATGATCGGATTTCAAGTGTCCTATTAAAGGATTGCAAACATATTTGCAAAACCCTTATCTTTTATATACAAACTGATTTATGGAAGACTACTATCCTATCTTTAAATATTGTGATCCCGCTCATTTGCTGAACTACAGACCTATTGTCGTATTATCTAAATTTTATACTAATTATTTTAATAGAGATTTAAACTATTTATAGCTTACTAACGTCATCTCAATAATCCCATTTTCTCAAACCACCCCATGTCACACAAACTAGGCAGTATCACTTAATGATACATCGAGCTTTCTCCATTTCTTTAATTGCTAGCATAAAAATGGCTAAATTAAACAAAATAATTTCAATTGCCAGTGACAATGACTTCCCCACTAACCTAATCCAAAACTTAATAAATAAAAAAAACTCATCAAACAAACTCCAAATTTGAATACAACTTTCATCTTTTTTTGTATTCTATTTGCTGTTTTTTTGGGAAAAACAGCGAATAGATTGCTATTATTTCTCGAAAATAGTACAAACCGACTGGAAAATTATCAAACATGCTATTCAACACAAAAAAAACGATCCATTTAAAAATCCATTGTTCAGAATGTAATAACGTGTATATAGGTCAAAAAGGATGTGTATCAACTCGCTTTTCCGAACGTGTTTGTGCATTTCGTTTTAATCAATACTCTAACTCTTTTTCAAATCATTATTCAAAATGTAAACACCGATTTCCGATTTTGTAATCTCAAAATCTTGTATAATTGCAACAAGAGCATTAAGCTCAACTTCCTGGAGTCATTAGAAATTATCAAACAGAGTCGTTATTTGTCAGTAAATCTTCTTGACGAGCAGACCGAACTAATCTGTTTGCCACTTTTAAATCGGGTACTATCTTCTCAAGATAATCCGCAAACAACTACCGACAGGTTTATTCTCGCACCCCATAATAGTTAGTACAAAATCAAAATTTCATCAATTTATTATTCACTTTATAATGCCGATAAAACGTCGAAATTCGAGTCGTGCTGTGTTGCTTAGATTTTTATAACTATGTCTACACAGTATATAATATTTTTACAATAATTATTTGTGGTTAAAACCTAGTAAGTTTTTCAATTCAGTGTTATATATTATAGAAGACACGTGTTTTTACCAGAAATCATTAAATTACGCTGTGTATGCTTCTCATAAATGTAAATTGAAGAAGCACCCAGAATCTTTCAACAAATGGTGTAGAAACTGCGGAGGAAATTGTAATTGACACTATATTATACAAAGATAGTTTACGACCTTGTGATTACATTTAGTACACCGATTTTTATACCAATATAGAAAACAACGATTTGCTAACCGTCTGTTATTAAGCGAGTCAATTTCATTTAAGTGGAAAGGTGCAACGTCACAAAATTCGATTATCGTATATAAAAATCATCACGCCACATCAATCGTTCTATGCAGTAATCAAAGCTATAATATGTGAATTCTTTTCATGCTGTGCTGGATATTATACACCTACAATGCGTCAGTATATTATCAAAAAAAAAACTCTAAACGGTAAATTGAGAGCAAGCTTAACTAGACTGGTTATTGTTTACCTTATATTTCACGCAATTTGATTTAAAGTTTAGTGAAAATATAGGAAGTATACTATTTACCAACAGCAATAATCACTATAAATCATTAACGTTGTACTTCTACTATTAATACCACCAAATAAAATAAATTAATCATGTATGAACTAAATTCATTAATTAATTGGCTTGCACTTTAATAGATGGAGAACATATCAAAAAATTGAAACAATTCGTCAGAACACTTATGTAATTGGCGATGAAGGTTTAAATTAAATTACACTTGTTTTTTTTTCAAAATGATGCTTTTGATGCATTGCCAAGAGCAAAACCAGTCGAAAAAAAGTAATAATACAAAATGTTTCACTAGGCGATACGTGATAAAGTCATTCATCAATTAATTAGTATTCTTTAATAACATGTCTGTAATATATTTTGAACCATATTTGTTAATTTTTGTTGTTTGTTTTAATTACACTTTATAGCTTATATTTAATTTCTTCTGTTTATTTTTATTTAATTGCAAATTTTTTAAATGTGCGCCTAGACTAAATAACTATTTTCCAGGTTGGTCTTTTCTCATATATCTCTTAAGATTAAAATAAAACACTTTGTAACTTTGTTTGTATAACACTATTTATTTTCTGTTTACTATAGTTTCGGCATCTCAACGTGCCATTATCAAAACATACAATGAGTTAAACTACAATTACAGGTATATATATAGAAACAAAATTTAACAAACAGCTGTAAAAATTGGAGTGTACATCAGGTCAATCTGGTCGTTAATTAGGGGTATTCCCGGATTAGCGCATGCCTTGTGAATTTCAATTGATTCTAGGAGGTCCATTTTTCGCCCTTTTTCTGCGTAATGGATTATGGAAAGTACATCCTCGCCAAAAGAATGATTCTCCTCAATTAAATGTTTTGCAAACGTTGATTTTTCCTTTTTATTTATTTTTAAGACATCTACTTCGTTATTATTTTTCCATTTGTTTTAGGCGAAAAGAGCGCAGATGTTCTTTTAAAACAAATGGAAAAATCAACGTTTGCAAAACATTTAATTGAGGAGAATCATTCTTTTGGCGAGGATGTACTTTCCATAATCCATTACGCAGAAAAAGGGCGAAAAATGGACCTCCTAGAATCAATTGAAATTCACAAGGCATGCGCTAATCCGGGAATACCCCTAATTAACGACCAGATTGACCTGATGTACACTCCAATTTTCACAGCTGTTTGTTAAATTTTGTTTCTATATATATACCTGTAATTGTAGTTTAACTCATTGTATGTTTTGATAATGGCACGTTGAGATGCCGAAACTATAGTACTTGTTTAGTTGTGAAAGTAAAACACTTAAATTTTCAAAACACTTTATTATTGCTTTTTTAAAAACGCAACAATTGTTTCGCCACACTGTGGCTTCTTCAGGCGAAGAAATGGTAACAATAAAAGTTTGTGACAGGTTTATATAGTAATTGCTGTGGGGGGTAAGGGGGTTGGGTTATTATTCTTTATTTGATTTATGTTAAGTAGTGGTGACCGATTGATGTCCGTTTGGTCGTTTAGCAGAAGGCCCGTGTTTTTCTTTTATTAATTTCTAGATTCCAGAGTAGGTCTAGTTTCTTGCTTTTTCTTTCTTGGTGTAAAATTTTGAATTCTTCATTGAAAGAATGTCCTTCGTCCAGCAGGTGGTTAGCATATGTGGATGTCCTTTTATTGTTGATATATGCGGTGCGATGTTCTTTAATTCTGTCGATGAAAGCTCGTCCTGTTTGACCGACATAAGTTTTGGGGCAGTCTCCGCAAGTCAACATATATACTCCACTACGTTTTGTTTTGATATTAGGATCTTTATTGTTTTTTTATAAAATTGCCTAAATTGTTGTTTGTTTTAAATGATGTTTGTATATTTTTCTTTTTTAAACAGTTAACTATTTTTAGTGATGCTGGTCCTAAATATGTTATAGAAGTAAAATTATTTTGTTTTTCTTTAATCACGGGGTATATTGAATTTAATGTTTGTTTCTTTTTCTTTTTATTTAAAATATTGTCAATTAATTTTTTAGAAAATCCATTAGTATATGCAATTTGGTGAATGATATTTAGTTCTTTGTCATAATTATGTTTATTCATCGGGACGTTGATTAATCTGCTAAACGACCAAATGGACATCAATCGGTCACCACTACTTAACATAAATCAAATAAAGAATAATAACCCAACCCCCTTACCCCCCACAGCAATTACTATATAAACCTGTCACAAACTTTTATTGTTACCATTTCTTCGCCTGAAGAAGCCACAGTGTGGCGAAACAATTGTTGCATTTTTAAAAAAGCAATAATAAAGTGTTTTGAAAATTTAAGTGTTTTACTTCCACAACTAAACAAGTGAATATGAATTTTCAACATATAACAGCCTCATCAGTTAATATATTGAAACTATAGTAAACAGAAAATAAATAGTGTTATACAAACAAAGTTACTAAGTGTTTTATTTATACTCAAACATGTATAACGAAGTAGAAGCCGCAAAAATTAATAATCTTAAGATTAATTTTACGTTATTTTAAATTTAATTTTTTCGAGTTTTTATATATTTTTTTTAAATTTTATACTTAGATATTGGATTTCCGTCTAATGAAAATTATTAGTATATTTTATTTTAAAGGTTGGGTAGTAGTAGTTTACGCAGTAATTTGACTTAGTCTAATATGCATTTTTAAATAATTTTAAAAAAATAATAAATTAATTTTAAAAAAATATCAATCAAATCAATAAAGTTTTGAAGGTCTTTTGCTATCAAAAAATAAAACAATTAAAATACGAATATTTATATCAACATTCAATTCTTTTTCATTAATAAATTTTAATTGTATTATTATCGCTGTATAGACGGCAAGGATAAGATTTATACATTACAAATAATTCCGTTATATGTAATTTATGGTATGTATTGTCAACACAGATTTGCCATACCCAATATAATGTAAATTACTGAGCGTTGCAGAACTACATATTTTTAAATCCGCATGATTGATTAATATTACTTAAATGTGATAGATTTCCTCGTGTATCATTCGTATTGGAATGATTTAGATGTAGCAGGTTTGAGTTTATTGACACGAAAATAGTTTGTCTTAGTTTGTCTCGTCCGATATTGTGGGCTTTCAAGATCCTGTTGATCTGCCGCTATTGTTACGGTTTTGCTGGAAAGCGAACTCGGTGATTAAACGCACAGATGACTGGATGACTGGTATACACGAACATGCACGTCTCCGATTCCTTTTTCTCCTCTTCTTCTGCATAGTATTCCGGTGTCCATTGCCGCGGAACCGGTTACCAGTTTTAGAAGTCGCGTGTTCACCTGCCTACCCACTGCTACACTGTCTTGCCACTCAATCTTCACTCACCATCCACAATCCTCCACTGTTCCACGCTGTTCTTTCCGATGTACATTGTCGCCATTAGAGTATCACGTAATACGAATGGAAGGACAAAGTGCACGACCATTCGAGCGTTCTCTTTCATGATAGCGAACAAGGCCAATGAGCTATTTGCAACCATTTATCACGAGTAATATTTCAACGGATCAATCATAGTTAGTTCGTAACTAATGTATCACGTTTAATCTGTTGTAATTATCAACTTTTGCCACATACTAGCTTTTACCAACACCATAACTAGCTAAATTTTGATTAATGATATGTACTTAACATACTATCCAAAGGGGACGTATATTATGTTAAACATTAATTTTTCGTATTTATTTTAAATTATTTAATAATATACGTTGTTAAAGGTTGTTAACAAATATTTATACTTACATTAGAAGAATCTTACCTTATGAAACTAAAGCATTAAATGCATTCACTAAATTTATATTACCAATAATTCCGCCCCGGTTAGATTTTCAATACGATTAAATCTTTATTTCTAAGTGAAAACTTTATAAAGTAAACAGGTTCGGTATAATAGAGCTCAAATGGCATAAAACATATTAATCATTGGTTTAAACTGAACTAATACATTTTTTAGAATACATTAAACAATTACTTTTATATGCTACTAAAATAAAATCTATATTAATGTTGAAATAATGGCTTTCAATGATTTTTCAACTTAAAATAAGATTACTAGTAATAAAATACACTCTGTTTTTATGATATCATTATTTGGGTGAAAATTATGTTTTTAGAACTTGTTATTAGTCTTTTATAGTTCTATATATACTAATAGTAGATTAATTTTCGTTATATAAGTTCAGAAAAAAGTAGCATTTCACTATTTATAAAATACATTTTCAAATATAAAGTAATATTTATTATGTAATTATCGAGAGAAGAATCCGCTTTTATAGTTCATAAGACTCATGTTATAGATGTGTATTACCATTTATTCTACACAATACAATATTACGCGCTTCAAGTAATTAAATTAGCATATAATATTTATCTAACTCTAAATTAACAAATAGATAGTATGCAAGTGACATTCTATACAAATAATTATAAGATAGTTATAAACATTGTATTCATTCACAGAGGAAAAAATTATATTGGAGATACTCTCCTAGATGAAAAAGGCAAGAGGAGTCTAAATTTCACCATTAATGATTTTATGTACACAATTTTTCATATGAACAGTAAGTTTGAAGGAGTGGTGGCATGAAATAAAAGACCATATTTGTATTTATTTAATCAAATAAATTTTTGGCTAGATATTAGATATATATATATATATATATATATATATATATATACACAGACGTGATTATCTTTAAATTGATTAATATCTATAACCAGACGCGATTAAATGTCTGATAACATAGTATGCCTATATAACGAATCCATGGTATATGTATGTTGCTTTGGCTTAACGAGCAATATTCTACCCTCAGCGCTTCTTTTAAAACTACGAGGTTGCGCTTTCAAGTTCGCGGAATGGCGGAGATGAAGTATGGTGGGGGCGCCCGGGCAAGTCCTAACGTGTTGAGTGACTAATCATTAGTATATGTACCGAGTATAATCATAATGAAATCAGTAGTTTTTAAAGTATCGTCGATCACACAACTCAATCCAGAAAAAAAATTGAAGTATGGAGAAAATAGAGTTCTGCGCCATTATAAAATTCCTTACCAAGCAAGGAAAAAGTGTACAAACCATATTCGAAGAGATGTCATGTGTTTATGGGGACTCTTGTCCAGAAAGAACCATGGTATAAAAGTGGCACAACCTCTTTAAGCAAAGCAAATAATCAATTGAAGACGATTCCCAACATGAAAGGTCTGTTGAAGTCACCACTTCAGATATCATCAAAAAAATTGAAAAATGAATATTGGAGGATGCACATTCGAAGAAAAAACAACTCGCAGAAATGGTTCGGGTATCTGAAACAACCAATTTTATGGTCCTCCATAATAATCTCAGCATATTAAAAGACTGTGGATGAAACTTGGGTTCATCCCTATATACCTGAGTCTAAGCAAGATTCCATGGAGTTGCATAAAACCGCCTAAGCAATTGAAGAAGCCGAAGTCGGTAGCAAAGCTCATGACAACGATTTTCTCGGACACATAAGGAATTTTGTTATTAGAAAAAAGGTGTTTTATAACGCTTCAAATTTAGAGCAGCATTATCAAATTAAACATAAGTGCCCTGCTTTTGCACGACAATGCGCCTGTTCACAAGAATCGAGTTGCGTTGGCTGCTTTGCAAAAGGTGGGCTTCGATATAATTGATCATCCACCGCCCAGCGACAATTATCTCATTTCAAATCTGAAAAAAATGCTCCGAAATTTTCTATCGGTGAAGAAGTGAAGGAAGCAGTTTCGCGTCTTCTTCAGAATTCATAGATCAGAGAAATGTGTTAGGGTTGCATCAATACGAATTTGTAAGTTATGTGAAGTTTACTATTTAATTAACACCAGTTAACTATTGATAATGAAACATAGTGTTTGAAATGTACATCTAATGATTGAATAAAATAGTGAAATAAAAAATATAAAGCTACTTTAATGTTTTAATTATTATTGTAATATACTGAGACTATTCTAATAATTTACATAAATTGCTGCTAGCAACTGTCATTCATTTTGATATTAAATTTCTATTGGGCTCCTAAGCGCTAGCTTTTGATCTGCTAATAGCATACAATAAAATATATTAATCCAAAAATTACGGTCCGAATGGCAAAACTAGAACACACTTAAGAGTGACTAGACCATGGATGCACAGACCGCGGCCCGCGGGCTGCATGCGGCCCGCCGGTCGAATACCGGTGGCCCGCCGACAGCAAAAATAATACTCTCGTACATTCTAAAAATATTGAATTCTATTCCAGAATAAAACCAAAAAAAATATGTTCGAAAAGTAATTTGAATCTCGCGCGCGCGCTATTACGGTGCGCCGTACGTGCGTCGTCGGTAACAGCGGTCGGTAATGTTCGTGCTGATCTCGGTTAAATTCGTTTGCTTGAAGAAGCGCGGCGGCCGGCGGCGCGATGACGATCGCTCGCGTAGATAGTACACGACTCGAAGCTTCCAGAGTCGGTTTCGAGATTTCTCCAGACAGTTTTCGACTCTATACGCGCGGTATAAAAGCCACGTTTAATCGCCGCTAGGTGTATTAGTGTTCTGTGAGTTTAATAGAGGTTTTGGAAGGCAATAGTTGTACTCCACTAGCCGGTGTCATATATTTTGATCCACATTCAACGTAGATTTCCTGTTGCAGTGTTAACCGTCAAGTGCCGTGTATAATTGTGTTGTGAAATCGTAAGTAAAACTCTATTATTAATAAGTGTTTCCCTACCTATTTAATCAATTATTTTTGATAATTTAAAAAGGATGGGTAATTTAAGTAGGTACTGTAATTGTTTTTAGGTGCTGTGTTAATCCTAGCCAGGATTAGAACGCAACATGGACAAGCCAGGACCTAGTAAAAAACGTAAGGTTAAAGATGAAAATCGGCAATTTCAAGAAATTTGGACTGAGAAATACTTTTTTGTATGGTCGCATAACAAAGTCGTTTGTTTAATTTGCAATAATTCTGTTGCAATTGCAAAGGAATATAATGTAAAAAGGCACTATGAAACGCAGCATCCTTCTTTTACCAAGTTTACAGGCGAATTAAGAAAGCAAAAAATGTTGTCTTTAAAACGGGAGCTTACGGGTCAGCAAGCTATGTTTAGAAAACCCATTGAAGATTCAGAAACAGCTACAGAAGTTAGTTATGAAATTTCTCGAATGATAGCAAAGCGAAGTCGCCCCTTCAATGATGGGGATTTTGTAAAAGAATGCATAGAAATTGCCGCTAAGAAAATGTGTCCAGAAGCAGCAAAAAAGTTTGAGAAAATTCAACTGAATCGTATGACCATCCAAAGACGAATTATGTCTTTGTCAGGTAATATTGCGGAACAATTAACTGAAAAAACTAAGATCATTGAATTTTTTTCATTAGCACTCGACGAATCCACTGATATTAGTTCCACAGCTCAACTTCTAATATTCATACGAGGTGTTACTCAAGATTTTGAAGTCGTAGAAGAGTTATTAGGAATGTGTTCATTGAAAGGTCAAACCAAAGGAGTTGATATACTCAATGTACTTTTGGATGAGCGTTCAAAAACTGATTTGGACTTATCAAAATTATCAGGAGTTGCGACTGACGGTGCTCCTTCGATGATTGGTGTCAATTCCGGGCTAGTTACTTTGCTGAAAAAGCATCTGCAAGAAAAAAACATAAAGGCTGAAGATCTCATGCAGTTTCACTGCATTATACACCAAGAAGCCCTCTGTGCTAAACAAATTGAATTTCAAAATGTCATGAAAGTGGTAGTTTCGACTGTAAATTTCATAAAATCACGAGGACTCAATCAAAGGCAATTCAAACAATTCCTTGATGACATCGAAAGCGAATATGGAGATTTACTGTATTATACAGAAGTAAGGTGGCTAAGTCGTGGATTGACACTGGAACGATTTCTAAATTTAATAGAAGAAATTGGAATATTTCTGGCGGAAAAGCAAAGGGATGTCCCGGAACTTAAAAATCCTGATTGGTTGTGTGATTTGGCTTTTTTAGTTGACATTACAAATCATTTGAATGTCTTGAACACACGGCTTCAAGGCAAAAATCAACTGATATCCCAGCTCTACGCTCATGTATCATCCTTTCAATGCAAGCTGACACTTTTCAGATCGCAATTGAATTCTGGAAATTACAATCATTTTCCGAATTATAAGAAAATGGCTGAAAAATTCAACAAAACTGCGATTAATTTCAGTTATGTAGAAAAGCTAGATATTTTGATTCAATCTTTTCAAGACAGATTTTCGGAGTTTAAAAAAGTGAAACCTCTGTTGGACATATTCAGTAATCCTTTCACGATTTCAGTTGAAAATGCGCCAGAGTCAATGCAGTTAGAAATTATCAACATTCAAAACGACGAAGATTTACGCAACAAATTCAACGAAGGAGACTTGCTGAACTTTTACCGCTGCATTGATAAAAATATGTACAAAGAGTTGCGCATAAACGCTCTGAAATGTGCCAGCTTATTTGGTTCTACCTATATATGTGAACAAACTTTTTCAATACTTAATAATAATAAAACCAAAAATAGAAACCGCCTTGCAAATGAAAGTTTGGAAGCAGTTTTACGTGTTGCTACAAGTAAATTTGAGCCAAATATAAAAAAGATTGTAAGCACTATGCAGTGCCACGCTTCAAATTAATAAATTCCTTTTTAATTTTAATACATTATTATCAATTATTTATTGTCTTTAATTACCTACACTTCTGGCGGCCCGCCATCAGTTCATGATTTGCCCGAGTGGCCCCTAGTCTTAATAAGTCTGTGCATCTCTGGACTAGACTAATCTTTTTAAGTAACAAACCGGTTAATATTTTCCGTTTCTGTTGAAGGGTATACTTTTTTTTGTTAAACTTTTTAAAATATAAAAAAGCAATATTTTTATATTCCTCTTAAGGAAGAGTGAAAAGACTTTTAGTGTATTGCTACATATTTTAACCATTTTAGCTTATGTTATTTGATATTAGTACTTCTATTCAATAAATTTTGTATTTAGCAAAATGCAGAAAATCTAGAATTACTTTTCCCAAACGAGCATTATTGACCGACTTATATTAAAATACGTTAAAATCTCAATTATTTTTTCAAATAATATATTGCTAACAGCTTTTTAATAAAGTTTAGTTTTTCTTTTGGAACAGTATAAATCTTTTTATCATAGAATAATAGTTAAATTTTAGTATTATCATTACAGCTCCTAATTACATGAAAACCTTATTTCATATTTTTAGGAAAGGTTTTGCTTGCTATTTCACTAAAAATAAACCTAAAAAAACTTAATACTTAACAGTATAGTTATGCACATAAAATACTTTCATAATATTCAAAATGATGAAATAGATTAATAATACAATCAATTTTAGATTATCATTAATTATTAAAATGTACGTTATTGGCTAGATTTCTTATTCTAATATGTATTTAATTGATATCTTATGGATTGAGCTCGTTTTTTTATATCTTAATTCTTGCTTTTACTTTATAAATTTTTAATGTTTTTATTATATTTCGGTATTTAGCAAGTATTATCTAACTTTGAATAATTAATAAAATATGAATAATAAAGTGTGCAGAATCCCTCAGACTTTTTGATGGTGTAATAAGTGGTTATTTGTGGATACATGTGTGATTATAGTGATTTGTATTATTATTAATACAAAGTATTAGTAGTATTAATTTGTATTTGATAGTTTCCGATATACTGTATTCGTCAATTTACTTATTACAAGATTATAAATATCATATCATTTATTTATTCCAATATGCTTACACAACATTCCAAAATTGTACATAAAATCCATCAATGTCAACAAAAATCACATATGGAAAGGGCCGATTCACAATAGAGTGTTCCACTCGTACCAACACTTTTTTCATGAGAAACTTGAAGCACGTTTCAAAATATTTCTCCTGTTTTATTTATTTATTTATTTATGTCTTTGGTCTTCACAAAAATGTGAATTATGTCGTCTTGACAGTAAAGGAATATATGAGCCATTTATTTTGAAAGTGGCCATTTATACTTATCTAAATTGAGATATTTGCGTTTTAACGAAATTAAAAATATAAATACAGGATACTAATGAGTCATACTGCTCAAGTATATCTAAAGGTGTTTTGCTCTGAGTTTCAAGTCATGCTGGGTTGAAAGGCAATGACATCGCCAACAGCCTCACCAAAAAGGGCTCCAAAACTCAATTTGTTGGACAAGGACCATACAGTGGAACATCAAAAGTCCGCATTAAGGGGATGATCCAGGAATGGAAATATACTACCAAAAGTGCCCACTTGAACAGTCGTAAGGTCCAGACAGTTTCTCAGATTAAGCAAGGCAACCTAAGGCTCATAACCAGCCTGCTAACCGGACACTGCCCTCTGAAATACCACCTTACTTAGTTGGGTCAGACAACAGAAGCCAACTGTAGATTCTGCAACAAGGCACAAGAAACAGCAGAGCACCTACTGTGTAAATGCTCTGCCTTGTTCCTTCAAAGAGGGAACTACCTGTCATCGGCATTTTTAAAAGCCTGATGAACTGGTACAGATTAACCCTCAAACTATCGTAGATTACGTAAAAAGTCTAGACGTTGAGGGACTCAAGTAGGTCGGGGATAGTTACAAAAGATCTCTTAGGTCGAGATAATTTCAGAGGGCTCAGAGGCCATACGATCCATAACATCACATAACATAACATCTAATGGTGTTGAATTTATAGTTCCTATTAAAAAAAGAAAGGAAGAAAGCTAAAGCATAATAAATAAATAAATAAAATAGCAATTATTATGTGAATAATATGCGTTTTCTTACTAAGATTCATTATAAAATTTGAAGGAGCCCAAATCCATTCAATATAATTTAAGATGCTTCTCCGACACTTTTCTATAATATTGTAATAACCTCGGGGGGCAAGCAGTAAATTATTTTTTTAATTCCATTTCTACTACGCCAAAATCTCTATCATTTGGTAAAAACTCATGTCCTAATATTAAAACATTATTTTCAACAGTTTGGATAATTTTTAGCCACATTAAAGCTACTTTCATGTTTCTATTTTGCCCAGCACACATGCCACTTTAAGCAATAATGTGTCTTTCACTTCTTAAATGATGAACATATTTTAGGATACATGAAGTTATTTCTTGAGCAATAGTTTCCTCCCCAACATACATGTGAACATTATTGTTATGAAAATTATGAATACTCAAATTTAGAGCGTACATATTGCGTTTATAATATGCTACTAAAGTAGTCAACTTTAGATAAAGTAATGCTTTATGCACGTTAAGTCTTAAGTCTTAAATGGGCATCGTGTTCTTCTGTTAGTTTATTCTTTTCTTCATCATCATTCGATGCTTTAATTTTGACGTTTAATAAGTCGAATTTTTGACATGTGTTTTGAGGTTGGTAGGAATGTAAATCAAAATCTTTTTAAATATTTTTCTGTCCACTCATTAGCGGTTTTTGTTTTATTTTCCTTGCAATGAAGCTTGTATAAATTATACATTTTCCTAAGGGTTAGATCAGGATGTAGATATCTTCTATTAAGATTATTATATCTATAATATAGTATAACAGGATTCACATTTAGGAAAACTTTTAATATGATTTTGAATGTGTTGTTTCTCTTCCTTAGAAATTTTTCTTGATGATTCAACCATACACCCACGTAAATAATTTCCTACATTAGCAGAGTTTAATACAAATTCTAAGCGTTCTTCGCTTACTTTAACGGTATCCAAAAAGATTATTTTACAGGAGGCAACTTTTCCGTTTTTGGAATTTAATAAATAGCTAAAACTCCAATTTTTTGGCGTTTTTTTTGACACCTTCGTTTGAGCTCGATAGGTTCATAAAGAAATATATGTTGTTTATTAAAATCTCCCAAATACCAAAATTTCTCAAAAATATTATTTATTTCTTCTTCTTCGTAATTGCAAGGTTTTCGACAACAGCAATCTGTGTTTTGGAAAACTTTTGAAGATCAATATTTCCAGTTTGAGTACAATATCTTTTTCCTGAATCCCGTTTACTCTTTAGCACTTTCGATGTATGTTTCATCAATCGTTTCTCACTTGTTATCCGTATCTTCATCCTCTGAAAATAAATATTGTTCTCTTTCTTTTTCGATTTTCTTTAAAATCATTAGTTACTAATTCTTCTTAACTATCTAAACTAAATGGTCTTACCGTTTTGTTCTTCCTGATGGGTGAAATAAGTAAGTATATATATATATATATATATATACAGGGTGGGCCACGAATAACGACCATTAAAAGTTTACGGGGTTCCTGCAAGAGGAAAAATCTGAAAAAATTCAACATTGTACGGTTGATTTCGATCTCCTCATGGAAAATATTTTTGACTTTCTATCACTTCCGGTTGTACCGGAAATGGCTACCAACTTTGTTATTTTAAATGGAACATACTGTATATTATTTTATTTTTAAATTCCTTGTTTGATTGCCTACCTGTCCATATGGGTTTATATCTACTTAACTTTTACAGTTTTTGATTTAAAAATTTATTTGTCAAATATTGACCTCAAATAGGCGTTTAGAAAAATGCCTATAACTTCTAGTAGATACAAGATAGACACACGAGCGGCATCTTGTATTGTACCTAATGGATTCCTCTACAAAGGAAAAAAATTGACATGCGTCAATTTTGACAGTTGGTATTTCAAAAATATCAATTTTTCAGCGCCTACTTAAAAACATCATATTTCAATTTTTTTAAATGGAATGACCAATATTTTATCTCATAGTGTTATTCGCAAGACAATTTCCTACAAAAAAGTATTATACATCCCTATATCTAGAGCCAGTAGTTTTTGAGTTATTTCGAAATTAGTTTCCTCCCAGAATTTTTATTTGAATGATTCCTGTTCTATTTACACGGGCACTATAGTAGGCTTCTGTTAATATTTGTTGAATCCAACGTAATAATATTTGTGTACGCTTCTTTCGAGTAATAATAAAATAAATACCTATACCAATAAAGAAATTATAAATTTATTTGTCATATATGGCCAGTGCAGCAGAATTGTTGAGAGAACTTGCAAAACTTTCAACGAAACTTATCCACACTTACCGCCGATGGATAGAAAAAAGTTTCGAAGACTGGAGTCAAATTTTCTACTATTTGGAAAACAAAACGCAGAAAAAAATCAACCAAAGCTAATAACCGAGAAAGACGAAATTCAAGTAAATGTTTTGACTTATTTTCAAGCAAATCAACGCGCATTAGGTTGCTAGGAGGATTTGAGAGTAAGCAGAACCCCACTCCAAAGAATTTGGAAAATCTATCGGATGCATAATTATAAATATAAATTATTTTCTCAAGATGCAGAGAACATGATTGATTTTTGTGAGTTTTGTTGCTTAAAATTAATATAATTTGGACGAACGAATCAAGTTTCTCTCATGAAGGTATTTTCAATAGAAAAACCAATCACATGTGTGTCAATTGAAAATCCACATATATCTTTGAGGTCGTATAAAAACAAAGTTTATGCAAACGCCGACAATACCCGAGAAGAATTGGAAGAAAGGGTGCGAGCTGCATTCGCGGAATCTTAATTCAGAAAAAAATAGGCGAGCAACATAAGAGAGTGACGCAACACATGCTGCACAGTGTTTACATGTTAATGGTTATTATTTTGAACAATTGTTATAATTTATTTTTTGACAACTTTTTTCAGTTCCTGCATTTAATTACTTATTTAAAAAATATTTTATTCCAGTCTTCTTGCTTCAGTTTTATTTGTAAGTTGTAACTGGGGATAACTATTCATTTTAATAATATTTAGACGAATGTTTCCTAATTCGATTCAATAAATATTGACAGAAGCCTACTATAGTGCCTTTGTGAATATAAGATGAATTATTGAAATGTGAGAGGAAATAAATTTCGAAATAACTTAAAAACTACTGGCTCTAGATATAGTGATGTATAATACTTTTTTGTAGCAAATTGTCTTGCGAATCACCCTATAAGATAAAATATTGGTCATTCCATTTGAAAAAATTGAAATATGATGTTTTTAAGTGGGCGCTGAAATATTGATA